>OY744530.1:5982200-6129700 GCA_963556195.1 Sepiola atlantica
TATTTAATTGATTGTGATATGTAAGGTGTTGGTCCTCCATTAATGGGGACGTATGCAACAACCTCGGACTTTATTTTTTATTTTTTCTCATGAATTGATCTTAACTAGAGGCCAAACATGCATAGTTGATTTCTGTTCATCGTGTTAGGTCTAATGATAATGAAAAGAAAACCTATAGAACTTAGCTATTAAATAAAGAAAAAATTAGTTCGGGTTTAATCTGGAACTGATAATTACGTAAACTCATCAGGCAAGATCACCTATCTTAACACTTGTAGTGTTCTCTCAGCTACAAGAAACTCTGTAACCTTAAAATGTTAGGAGCCGATAATTGATAACGGAAGGAAATGACAATGCGCTGATCGGGAAAGTTTGTAATTGATATGTTGCGATCGGTTTCAATGAGAAAGATAACAGTCATCGATCAACCCCTAACCCTAACCCTAACCTAGAGCCCTAGTGTCTACCCATGATAACATTAGCTTTTCAATGGTTAAGTGGATAACAGTGTGCCGTGTCCAAGTCTTCAAAGATCCATAGAATCACTTTTATATGGTGTTAGACTACCCTGAACCTGTTGAGTCAACGTTACTTTATTATACAAGATAAGTTTATAGATGTAGTGCCCTGGATCGATTTAGAATGTGCATAGAGAGATAGTTTTAAAAGACGCACAGAGAGTGAAGGAATTAAGTTGCTGTTTGCTTTTAATGTTACGGAAATTAGCGAAATTTCTTTTTGAAGTATAGAACATGTCAATTACGACAAAAAATAAACAAATAGTTCTACTTAATCAAACGCTACTTTTGAATAAAAGTATGATTACGTCAACGTTGGTATATATTGGTTTATACATTTAGTGCCTTTAATCAATTGTGAATATATATATATATATATATATATATATATATATATATATATATATATATATATATATATATATATATATAATAAAATGTGTTCCCACATATTAAAAGGCATACTTTGAAATGTAATAGAACTCTGATAAGAAATCAATAAGATGCCAAGATTTATTATATTTTATTTTTTAAATTAATTAATTGTTTATGCAATGTTGTATAACATATTATAAAAAATATTAAATCTTGGCATCTAAGTGTACTACTATTACACGATCTCGGCAACATACTGCCTGTATAATACAGCCAGAGAGGCGTCGTCGTTGGGGAGCTTGCTTTCAACGATTGGCGTAGAGAAATACTCAAAAAAATATTTAAATATACCAATGTCGGATTCTTATTTTCATTGAGGATGGACGGATATCGACGTCCAAAATATTTGATTCATTGTATAAAAAATATTGGCATCTTATCCATTTGTTATACAAACTTATATATATATATATATATATATATATATATATATATATATATATATATATATATATATATATATATATATATATAATACTTGGCTCATTAAACCCTGATATAGTAATAAGAAAACATTATGCAATAATAGCAAGTAGCAATTGTATGAACAATCCATATTATATGAAAAACAACAGAAAATAAGCGTCCATTAGTGAACAAAAATTAACAATTAATATATAGGATGACAAAATAAATAAATAAATATTGCAGAATAAAAAAAATTGTTCATTACTGATTGAATAATAAAAAAAAATAATGAATTTAATGACAACTAAATAAATGAATAACACATTAATGCAAATAAATATAAATATGAGGGTAGATAACTCTCATCGCTTCCGGTCTAACTTTGTTTGATACATGATGTTACATTACTACTAAGCATACGTATGTGTATATATCAAGGGAAGCGCGAGAGCGCTCTATCCCTTAATATACTTTAAAAACGGCCTATGCTAGAAATCTCATTTCTTTGATCAATCATAACTCAAAAACAACTAAACCAAATTAGTTAAAACTTTGCACAAATTTTTTTTATAGGTTCTATAAGTGTGTAGAATTTCAACATCATTAGTCAAGGCAACACAGAAATCCAGAAAGGTCAGGCATGATTTTGTGTTATCTGTGTGTACGTACGTATGTGCCACCCTGTATCTCATCAACTATTTGATGGATTCCGCTGATTTATGACAGAGAGAGAGGTTCTAGGGTTTAGTTGATGGCATTTTAATTTCAGTTTACCATATACCTTAGTTTTCCAGAAAATGTTTAAAAACCTTAAAAATGACCATTGTATTGAGGCATAGCCTTTACAAAAGTAGTGACATTCCATGATAAATGCCAGTATACTGAAATCATATACCCTTAATAGGGTTAAGATGAAAATTCATATACACTTAATGTACAAAAGCAAGGAAATTCCCAAATTTTTACACTTTAAGGTTATGCGAGCACAACAGGGTTATGTATTTTACTGGTAGGAATTTTTCTTCAGTGCCCCTCACACACTTCATCCACTCATGCATAGAGATTTATACTGTAGTGAAATGGTTTGGTTGATATGTAGTCATACCCTTAATTAATGACAATAAAAGTGTAAACATTTGGGAAACATTTGGGAATATTAGTGAATATGAATTTTCATATATATATATATATATATATATATATATATATATATATATATATATATATATATATATATATATGTGTGTGTGTGTGAGTGTGTAAAGGAGTAAGGCTACCAACATTTGTAAAAAAGTGTTTACAACATTTATTTATTATTTTGTTATTTTACTATTTTATAATTTTATATAACGCGTTTCAAGCGGTGGTCCCCTCTCATCCGATATGTACATCCATTTGAAGAAATGTCTTTCGATTTGAGAGAGTGATTTTTCATTTGAGGAAACGTTTTATTGTTTTGCGTTTTTGCGCATGTGTGGGTTTGCGGGTGTAAACACACGACTTTGACCAAGAGAAGCAAAAATAATTAAAATAAAAAAATATAAAAATATAAAAACACATACACAAACACCCGCATATATAAAATTATACAATGATAAAATAACAAAATAATAAGTAAATGTTGAAAGAAACTTATTTATAAATGTTGGTAGCCTTACTCCTTTACATATATACTTTTCCCCCTCGTGGGAACTGCACAAACACTGCACTACCCTCTTTTCTCACTCTCTCTCTCTCCGCATCTCTCTCTTTCTTTCTCTCTCTCTATATATATATGTATATATGTATATATATATATATATATATATGTATATATACATATATATATATATATATATATATATATATATATATATATATATAAAGTACATTTATGTATTGATAGTTTATGGAAAATTTGTTATATTTTGTAAGAAATTGTATAATTATTTATAGGACATTCTTATTTGCAATATGTTTACACGTTTCTAAATATTATCAAAATCTTTAATATTTTGGCTGATTTTGGCTCTGACTCAATATATATTTTCATACAATCTATTTTTCGGTGTGATAATATATAAAATGAAAATGTACTACCCTGTACAGGGATTAAACTCACAGTCTTAAGATTATGAGACTTTTGTGTTTAATACACCACATTTCTCCCATTTAACATAACTAAACAATCAATCATGACAACAAAATGATAGGAGTTGTTGTATAATATTTAATGGTTCCTCTCGACAAAACGTAATACAGTATCTATCACTTTCTCTCTAGTTTGATGGATTACAACATGATTATATTTTTTATGAAATACACTACCATAAAATTATTATTTACTTTTTAAAGTGTGTTTTATTTCTTCGACCAAATATATTTTGAATGTTTTAAATTTTTGTTAGACACAAAACCAGCTTTTTGGCATACAAAATAAACTTTGGACATTCGTCTTACAAGAGAAAAGTTAAAATATCGGTTGATATTTCTTTAATAACAAAAATGCCTCGATTTACCTTGAGAAGATGTGTTAGAATTTGACAAAAAAGTTTTTTATATATATGCTATAAAATAATGTCCTAAAACCAATGTCGTTTAAACCATAAAATAATTTCATCTAACATCAGGCAAAACTCAACATCAAGCAAAACCCAACATAAAGCAAACCCCAACATGAAGCAAAACTCAGCATCAAACAAAACCCAAAATCAAGCAAAATCCAACATAAAGCAAAACCCAGCATAAAGCAAAACTCTACATCAAGCAAAACTCAACATCAAGCAAAACTCTACATCAAGCAAAACTCAACATTAAGCAAAACTCAACATCAAGCAAAACCCAACATCAAGTAAAACCCACCATCAAGCAAAACTCAGCATCAAGCAAAACACAACATCAAGTAAAACCCAACATCAAGCAAAACTTAGCAACAAGCAAAACACAACATCAAGCAAAACCCAACATCAAGCAAAACCCAGCATCAAGCAAAACTGAGTATCAAGCAAAACTAAGCATCAAGAAAAACCCAACATCAAGCAAAACCGAACATCAAGCAAAACTCATCATCAAGCAAAACTCCACATCAAGACAAAACCGAACATCAAGCAAAACTCAGCATAAAGCAAAACTCAACATCAAGCAAAACCTAACATCAAGAAATATTCAACATGAAGCAAAACCTAACATCAAGCAAAACTCAGCATCAAGCAAAACTCAACATCAAGCAAAACCTAACATCAAGCAAAACTCAGCATCAAGCAAAACTCAACACTAAGCAAAACTCAACATCAAGCAAAACTCAGTATCAAGCAAAACTAAGCATCAAGGAAAACCCAACATCAAGCAAAACCCAGCATCAAGCAAAACCCAGCATCAAGCAAAACCCAACATCAAGCAAAACTCAGCATCAAGCAAAACCCAACATCAAGCAAAACCCAACATCAAGCAAAACTCAACATCAAGCTAAACCCAGCATCAAGAAAACCCCAACATCAAGCAAAACCCAACATCAAGCAAAACACAACATCAAGCAAAACCCAACATCAAGCAAACCCCAGCATCAAGCAAAACTGAGCATCAAGCAAAACTAAGCATCAAGAAAAACCGAACATCAAGCAAAACCGAACATCAAGCAAAACTCAGCATCAAACAAAACTCCACATCAAGCAAAACCGAACATCAAGCAAAACTCAGCATCAAGCAAAACTCAACATCAAGCAAAACCTAACATCAATAAATATTCAACATCAAGCAAAACTCAGCATCAAGCAAAACTCAACATCAAGCAAAACCTAACATCAAGCAAAACTCAGCATCAAGCAAAACTCAACACTAAGCAAAACTCAACATCAAGCAAAACTCAGTATCAAGCAAAACTAAGCATCAAGGAAAACCCAACATCAAGCAAAACCCAGCATCAAGCAAAACCCAGCATCAAGCAAAACCCAACATCAAGCTAAACCCAGCATCAAGCAAAACCCAACATCAAGCAAAACTCAACATCAAGCTAAACCCAGCATCAAGAAAAACCCAACATCAAGCAAAACCCAACATCAAGCAAAACTCAACATCAAGCTAAACCCAACATCAAGCCAAACCCAGCATCAGGAAAAGCCCAACATCAAAAAAAAACCAACATCAAGCAAAACCGAACATCAAGCAAAACCCAAAATATTCTGACAATTTGACCGATGTTCCCTATTACAAAATACAAGTCTTAAAACAAACATCATTAAGAAAACAGATTATTTTTATAACAAAGCTATTCAATATTACAAATATTTTTAAGAAAAATTTCTTAAATATTGTAAAATATTGTTTATACTTTTTACATTAAATATAAGCTATTGCAAATTTATATGAATTAACATTGATACTTACTTCAATATTCCTAAATAGCAGAATTCCGATATTAAAAAGTAAAAAGAAATATTTTTAAAAAGATTCAATTTGATTACTATTCGATATCCAGCCATGTTAGCGTTGACGTCACCAGACAGAATGACAAATGAATCACACGCCCCTCCAGTCAGAGAATAAACACGTGCGTTATACAGGCCTCTATTTGGAATCGCCTTGTTTTACGTGTAATATTTACAGTTTAATTCCGTCGATATACTTTTCTTCTCTTATCCACACAACGTAATAGAAAAGATAGACCATCTATGACTGTTCTGTACTAATATGAGAGGTGTATGGCTCTCTGTATGTATGTCTGTCTGTCTGTGTACGCACCAACACTTTTAGGCTAAGTAATGTGATTATTTTTGAAAGAAAAATCAGAATATTTTCCCATAAATATATACTTGCATTGTTTGGTACTGATTTATGACAGACATTATTCATTTTTCGTAAAAGTATCGGTGTTGAGGTTTAGCAAACGACAAAATACCCCCAAAGCGAGTTTGTGTCTTTTGTGTGGTCTGTTGTAGGTGGGGGGAGAAAGAAATAAAATAAATGTTAGTAACACTTTCGTTATAAGTAACGAATTATGCTAATTTTATGTCATTCTCCAACGAGCGATCACAGAAAAAATGCCTTCTAAATAAAAAGCTGTATCTTGTTACTAGTAATGATAACATTTAAGTGCGGGATTAGACGTGCGTTTCCTTTGTTGCGCATGGAAGGTTTGATTTGTTATCTTTACTTGTTATATATTCGCGTTTAATTGTGATTTTGTTTGCTAGACTATTTACGACCGCTTTGCTTTTGCATTCTGTGAAAACTAATTTGATTTAGTATTGTACTTATTGTTGGTACGTAAACTCTGCTTGCTACACTGTTTATAACAACTTTTCTGTCGGACTTTTTGAAACAACTTACAATTGAACCAAGTGTGTTGTTGTTTTTATTTTTGCTGATCCCATCAGCTAATAACCCGTCACGAGGCTATTCGAAATGCAGGAAAATTAAGCGCAGTACAGCATGCTTAGGCATAGGTATGTCCGGAAAATGGCGGCGAATATCAAGAGCGAAATATTCGAACATTGCAGCAGAATAGGTGATGTGTACAGGGAATAATGTTTTAATAAAACATGGAATAATGGTTTAGTAAAACATGGAATAATGGTTTAATCAAACATGGGGTGGATTGTTTGTAAATGTCGGACGAGTATTCAACATAAAGATAGGATATGCATGCACGCAATGTTTAGCACCTCTTAAATGGTGGTATTTCATAACAAACTACTTGTAATAGATAAGATTTCTGAAATCTGTGGATTTCTAGAGGATTAACAAGATTATCTACATGAAAGATTATCGTGTTTTATTTCATATTTTAAAGATTGTCAGTGTACAATAAAAGTTTACAAAACAAATAGATTGCGGTATTATTTATAATCCACGCGTTTCACATAATAGTCAAACTGAAGTACATCAGCATGAATGACCGTTGTTTTCCCATAGAACTCATCCACCCTTTGACAGTGCTTCTTGGTTGTTGGGTATCCATAAATCAGAGAGGCCAATGAACTGGGGAAAGAAAACTCAAGATCAACTTTTTACTCTTCAACAGCATGGATGACCGTTGGTTTATGTTGTGGGCCTGTTTAGAGGCCGCAATGAAAACAGGGACACATTAAAGATAATGAATAAAGAATTCCAGCACCACCTCCTCTTCATTCCAAAATATCGCCACTGTTGTCTTCTATAATTTGCTTGTCTGTGTCTATCGTAATCTCTCTGCCTCTCATATTAATGATCATCTTCTTCCATGTTTATCCTGCACAGCAGGGTCCACATTGGATTTCCTCCTCCATCATAGACTGTCAATGGTTTGGTTAGGATCAAGTCCGATCATCCTTAGAGCTTAGTGTAGGGTATAAACCCACCTTTGTTTTGGCTGTCCTCTCTGAACTTTTCTAGAGACCTCCAACTTGAATCTTTTTTCGGAACAGTGTTGTCGTTTGTCTACAGTACATGACCACACCAATGCAGCCAATTTTCTCTCATTTAATCTGAGATTAACATAACGTTGGGTATTTCGGGTAGGGTGAAGTCTGGTCAGATCTGAAGTCTATCTTCATCTCCTTGACCAATAATTTTCTTTCTGCCTCTTGTATCGGTGATGGACACCACTCGCGGTCATACAAAGCCTGGTGTTGTGTGAAGAAATGCGAATCATGTCAAGATTTATCAAATGTGAATTTTTGAAAATAATATCGGCCGAATACATGTTTATCGTTCAAAAAATTCACTACTTAGGCAGTAATAGTAGCTTTCACATGATCTTTTTTAAAGGAATCTGAATATATTTGAGGTTGTATCGGTAGAGATATACAAAGTGAAAAAATAAAAAATCACTTATTTTTATTTGAATTGTTTAAATTATTCGAACTACATCATCTTAGATATAATCCTCGCAACGTTTTGACCGCTGTAACCTACGACCTCCTTCAAATGCCTCTTGTTGGCCTCTGGAATCCTTATGTCAAACTATGGAATCTATAGGAAATATCGAACTAAATTCTTAGTGTCGCCGTAGCATTGGAAATTTAACATCCAGAACAATGTTACAAAGAACGGAGTGTTACTTAATACTTTATCAGTTGCGCCACGAGTTCAAAAGAAACAGATTCCCAAGTTGAAGGTAAATATTCCTGAGTTTGATATAAGCATTCTCGTGTTTGACAAGACGCACCTGAAAAATGTCGGAAGTTATATCGGCCGAAACGTTGTGAGAATAACATACAAGATTATAACAGTAGTTATACTGCAAAGTTTTAATCCTTACCTAAGAATTACTGAAACATATCTTTCATTTTTGTTGAAATGGAATTGTGCATTTATTTTATTTTATTTTTCTTTCACACAAGAGTTTTACTGAGTTAGCGATAGAAATATCAATAAAATGCAGATTTTGCATGTGTGGGCGAAAAAATCTCCAAAACAATTATCTTGGACACGATCGTATGCCTAATAATAGTAGGTTTTGAATTCTTGAAACAAGATTCAAATTTTATTGATCTCAACTAACTTTATATATATATATATATATACACAGGGTGATTCATAAGTCACTTAGCTATTTAGTTTTGAAATTCTAAAGTTAAAAAATACGGTAATACAAAACAGAAAGTTTATTTAACAAATTCATTCAAAATTATAGCAGATTTTTAAAATTTCCACCTTCGTTCTACATGCATAGCTCCATTCTTTTTGCAAGGAATTTACATTAAATATCCCCACAAAAAATAGTCCAACGGCGTCAAATCAGGGCTTCGCGGAGACAAATTGCTAAGTGACTTATGAATCACCCTGTATATATAAAGTCTCTTGACTGCGAATCAGTGGCGATTTGTGATCGGAGTTCGCGCCCGCCGACTGTCGAAAATTAACTTCCTGCACTGAAGATCGCGTAAGCATGAAACATCGATGTCTGTAGTTAATACATAATTAATATTTATTTATAAATATTATATATATATATATATATATATATATATTTATTTATTTATTTATCCACATACATATATTTTTCGTCGCTGGTTTCGAACACCTGACTTAAGCCACCTTTAGTTTTCATCTAACGTCTTTGCTCGCTCGGCCATTGATATAATCTTACAATACGAAAGGGAAATATACCTATTTAAGCTTCGATAGTCTGTTCATTCTTTCTGGTAAAAGGAGCGAACTTCGCAATGTTGCTTTTAGTTTTCCCTACTAGGGCTTTACCTTCATAGGGAGCAGTTAAATGTTTTATAATAAATATTTTTATTTATTTATCCACATACATGTACGTTTCGTCTTTAAAAAGTGCGAAGAATCACATCCAATTTGGTAAGTGATATATATAAATCGTCCATGTTGTTAGTTCTCTTGCCATTTTACTTTTCTCGCCTTTTTGCTTTCGGTTTCGCGTTGTTCGTCATCGTTCGCATTGGTTGTGCTTTTGTCAGTGCCATCTGTTTCCTGTGATGTACATTTCTGGTTCTTTTATCACATCGTCCACACATTCTTCAATATTTATTTTATTTTTTTTAATATAGAATCGCTTAAATATAAACTTTTGAGTGCAGTCCGTTGTGCATGCCAATTAGTTACATAATTCCTTCAATAGTTCTAAGTAGGTGTTTTTCTTTTGTCCAGCCTATGAAGGATCCAGACTATCTTACTAAAGATACTTCCCAAGTATTTATTCCTTTTATTAGATTTATATTATATAGTTTGGTTTCAGGTTTTCTTGCTCATTCGTTTCTAATCATCTAGTTAATATCTGTTCATTTGATGGGTCATTATTATCATTTATCCATTCGAAATTCTCACACGAGTCATTATCACTCACAACAGCTGGCGATGCCCTTTTTGTGATTGAGTGGCAAGAAGTTGCACTAGATCTCGAATGCCTTTTGCTTCTTTCGATGCCCGTTGCACATCACTTTGTGTCCTCACAACAACGTTTTACCATTGATTTCTCGCTTATAACGCGCATTGTGTTTCTCTCGAACTTGAATTGTAATGAAGCTTTAAGCATTCTCCGGGCACTTCCAACAGACGTCTGGATAGTTTTTTCTTTTCTAATGAGTCACCGCTTATCAATGTCCAAATGCCACTTGACAACAAGGGTTAATGGGCTGTTTTCGCTTGATGGTAAGTAGTGAGACAATCACCTTGAAGATTGCAGTGGGTCTGGCCAAAATTGGATTAATTAAAGGCGGCTGAACACAAGATTTACTAACATATTAAAAACAACCATTCTGTAGTCAGTTAGGAAGCAGTCCCGTGGAACTGCGTTTCACAAACGGGCAGTTCTTGGGAAAAAACTCTGCCCATGGAATCTCTGTTTAGCTCCAGGTACACAGCGAAAGAAGCAAACAGTGTTTACAGTGTTTGTAGCTAAACACGTTTATGCTGCGAATGTTTTACGATGGGGGCAAAAGATTAAAGTTCAGTCGAGCACCTATGACGAAATCAACGATAGAGTAGACAAAGACTGGCGACGTCTCTCATTTGAGAGAGAAGTGGTATCGAAGAGAAGGGGCAATCTACGGTTATTTTATTAATCCGTTATTAATGTCAACACTTATCAACGTTAAAAGCCATTCGAGGATAAGGGTTAAAGAAATGAATAGAATTATCTATATGATGATGCGATAAAGCAATTCCATGTTCGTACGTACGTTATCAACCGCCAGATGGGATCGCCCGATTGGCGAGGATGTAATGCAAATAAATAACTTTTGAAATAGTCATCTGATGTCGCTGAAGGGAAGAGAATGGGACGCCCCCGCGCCAGAATTGGAAGTCAATTTTATACAACGTCAAGGCAGGGGAAAGTGCCCTGGGCGACAGCTCGCCAGAAACAGAATTCTATCTTATGTCGTCTCTGGCCAGGCGATTGCGCGAGGAATAACCTACCTTTCGAGTCCCACCTCAGTCGTTCCATGCTCCATAACCCTTCCCGACCATTTTGTGAGGTCCTAATCATGCTGTATCAGCATTAGAACAGGTTTAGATTCCAGACGGTCACCATTGATTTCTCACTGGCAACAACCATTGGTTTTCCATGGGATATGAGTGGTAATAATACTATTCAGTGTTTCAGGTCATCGTTATCATTGATTGTTGATGATAATCAGTGGTGTTCTCTAGAGTCTGAGTGAAAAGTCTCCTAAGATTCCAGTAGTTTCCACCTCTTTCGATAACTATTGGAAATGACTTTGCATTATCACAATAGCCGCTTACCATTGATTTCTGGCCGGCAGCAGCCATTGATCTTCCCTGAGATTTGGGTGGCAATAAACCTCCTCAAGTTCGCATTACTCTCCGCACTTTTCTAGTGGAGGTTTGGTTAGTTCTCCTCTTCTTTTATTATTTCATCCTGATTGACATTTCACGGCTATGTTGTGTGGTATCAGCCGAGGCTGGTGCCATCATTTTGAAGTTGGGGCAGTTCATGAATTTTTTTTCAAATTCAGTTCCCTATTATTATTATTATTATTACTACTACTACTACTACTACTACTACTACTACTACTACTACTACTACTACTTAGTACGAGTTATCACCCAGGTCATCGTCAGTGATTGCTGACGGACAACCGGTTGTTACCGGTGGTGTTCCCTGGCGTCTGAGTGACAAAAAGCCTCCCCAGATTTCCAGTACTCTCCATCTCTGTTTGATAAACACCGCAATAACCTTGCGGTATTGCAACAGCCGCTTAACATTGATTTCTCGCTGATAAGGACCATTGGTATTCTCTGGGATTTGGGTGGCAATAAGCCTCCCCAAGGTCCCAGCTTCTCTGCACTCTTCCAGTGAAGGTCTGGTTTATACTGCCCCTTCTCTGTCTTCTCATCTTCCTTGAACCATTACAAATATTTTGTGTGGTGTCAGCCTATGCCGGCGCCATTTTACTTGGGGGGGGGGGGGAGCTTATGGTGTGTCTTGCAATTTATGTTTATTTTTGTGTTGTGTCAGTTGAGACGGGTATCATTTATTGAGGGAGATCTTATGATGTGATGTTTCTTGCAGTTTCTGTACCTTGGTTCGTGATGTGGTGTTCTTCACGTGGGTTTGTTTTCTTCCTTTTGTAAATTCCACGTGACTGGTTACCTTTCGTAGCTTATGCGGATTGGTTTCCGCATTAAATGATTTTCCTAAAGATTGGAGCTGTTTTGATCATTGCCGTCTTTTGTATGGTCTCAGTGATCCCTTTGATTCTAGTTTCTTCCAGTCTTTTCTCAACATGTTTCGGACTGTTCCTAGTGCTCCGACGATTATTGATATTGAACTGACTTTTTTCATGCTCCATATTCCTTTTAGTTCTCTGGCTAGTTCCATGTATTTTCTTCGTTTTTCCGTGTCTTTGATCTTCACTCTGTCGTCTACTGGAACGACGAAGTCTACAATTTTGAAAGCTGTTTATTATTATTATTTTTATTATTTTTATTATTATTATTATTATTATCATTATTATTATTATTATTATTATTATTAATAATATTTTTATTATTATTATTATTATTATTATTATTATTATTATTATTATTATTATTATTATTATTATTATTATTATTATTACATCTTCTGCATCCTATTGCACACTTTTATTAAAATCGCTACATCTTCTACTATCAATATATTTTACTCGTGTTTCTCGAAAAATTCCGACAATTTCCGGAGGTTTCCGTTTCGTGTGTGTTTACATTATTCCCTTAAATTTTCTTTTTTTTTATAATAATAATAATAATAATAATAATAATAATAATAATAATAATAATAATAATAATAATAATAATAATAATAATAATAATATTATTATATTGTTTTACATCTTCTTCTCCTTATTATTATTATTATTATTATTATTATTATTATTATTATTATTATTATTATTATTATTATTATTAATAATAATAATAATATTATTATTATTATTATTATTAATAATAATATTATTATTATTATTATTATTATTATTATTATTATTATTAATAATAATATTATTATTATTATTATTAATATTATTATTATTATTATTATTATTAATAATAATAATAATAATAATAATATTATTATATCGTCTTACATCTTCTTTAATATTATGAACACATATATTCTACCTTCTACCCCTCGTCTGGTTTACACTGGGAGTACGAAACATCAAATGGATATATTTCACCTTTCTCTGTGTTTGATAACGCATCCACAACTCAAGCTGACGTTTCCATAGTAACATAATTATACACAAAGAAACCATAGATAATGTTTCGTCTTTCTGTTGTTACTTTACACGGGTGCACCTGAAAAGCTTGTGTGGAGTTTAATATTAAAATAAAACAAAAAATGTTTTTGTTGCTTTATAAAAGCGACTAACACGGAGAGAATATGGCGCGAAAAGTGATTTCCTACCTTTTTTATTATTCTTGTTTTTCTTCCTTTTTCTTTCCCCAACTTTCTTCTTTCAGATTGTTTCCATATTATCACTTCGCGACTGCATTTTTAATAAAGATATTAGTTCGATATTATCAACAATTTCTTCATTACAATTATTCTGTTTGAAAGGCAATAATAGGTTAGGCATATACACCGAAATGTTCGGAGATAAATATATTCTTTTAACTTAGTTGCCGACGGATTCGGTTACCTATCTACAGACAAACGAGTGGTTCCTGCACCAGCTTGATTTCCAGTTTCACACACACACACATACACACACATAGACGCACAAATATAGCAATTATTTATAAATTAATGTTATTAAAAACTAACCCATATGGACATGTGTTTGATGCCACCCTGCAATAATGAATATGTGAGGAGACAATCTGAGCGCTATCGTTGTGATCACCGCGCATTGCCGTAGAAATAAGGCATTCAATTAATGTGAAAATGCCAAATTCAGCGGGCATATCAGCAGAAATATAAACAGGAATATAAGCGGAAATATAAGCAGGCGGCCAGGAATACTGAATAGGTGGGGCATAGTGTATTGCATTATGCTATAAATGACGGTCTGTTGTCAATTTACTTAAAGTTTTCATCTAGCGCAAGCTTTGAACGAGTATTTATAAATAATAATAATTTTCTAACTTAGCCATATACACATATCAAGAGAGGCACGAGAGCGCTCTATCCCTTAATAGACTTCACGAATGACCTATGTTGGAAATCTCATTTCTATGATCAATCATAACTCAAAAACCAATATTCAAATTAGTTAAAACTTTGCACAAAAATGTTATTTGATAAGTTATATAAGTGTGTAGAATTTCAGCATCATTAGTAAAGGCAACCCAGAGACCCAGAAAGGTCAGGCATGATTTTGTGTTATCCGTGTGTACGTACGTACGTACGTACGTATGTGCCACCATGTCTCTCATCAACTATTTGATGGATTCAGCGTATTTCTGGCAGAGATAAAGGTTATAGGGTCTAGTTGATGGCATTTTAATTTCAGTTTACCATATACCTTAGTTTTCCAGAAAATTCAAAACACCTTAAAAATGACCAGTATTCATACACTTTATTCTATATATTATCGACCATTTGATGGATTCAGCTGATTTTCGGCAAAGATAGAGGTTCTAGTGTCTAGTTGATGGCATTTTAATTTCAGTTTACCATATACCTTGATTAGTCAAACTACCGACTATATCAGTTATGAGAAGGCATGTATTGAGGCATAGCCTTTACAGAATCATTCCATGATAAATGCCAGTATACTGAAATCATATGCTCTTAATAGGGTTAAGATGAAAATCCATATACACTAAATGTACAAAAGCAAGGAAATTCCCAAATGTTTACACTTTTATTGTCATTAAAGGTATGCGAGCACAACAGGGCTATGTATTTTACTGGTAGGAATTTTTCTTCAGCGCACCTCACACACTTCATCCACTCATGCATAAGGATTTATACTGTAGTGATGTGATAATGAAATGGTTTGGTTGATATGTAGTCATATCTTTAATGACAATAAAAATGTAAAAATTTGGTGATTTCCTTGCTTTTGTACATTTAGTGTGTATGAATTTTTATCTTAATCCTATTAAGGGCATATGATTTCAGTATACTGGCATTTTTCATGGTATATATATATATATATATATATATATATATATATATATATATATATATATATATATATATATATATATATATATATAGCAGGTTGAATATTCATAGCTCACATAAAAAGAGGTATCGAAGCTAAAGCATATTTTAATGGTCCTACTGTATTATTGGTACAGATTAAATTTCAATCTGTACTTTAGAAGAGTCTGTTTAAAGGGGAGATAACTCAAACTATTTGTTTTGCTAGATTTTCTTTATGAGTTATTGTTACAACAAAACAAATAGATTTCTCCCCTTTCAACTGATTCTTCTATGATAAAAAATGAAAGATTCGTCAACCCTAATAATACAGAAGCACCACATATATTATTAATACAATGGATATTATGAATCCCAAGGATATATTAACTACTGCAGGTGAAATTTAGCTCAATGATTAACACGTTATGTCAAACAGAGCTTATATATTTAAATTCAGTAGACTACGGAAGATGCAACATCATTAATATTTTATGACTATGCTCAAAAGAGAAACACACAACAATGTTCATATATGTGATGTGCTGTATTCACTTGTTAATAATGAAACGATCATTATAAATTTTAGAACACAGCTATTAAGCTTAAAACAAGACAAAATGTGCGCTATATGTAAATTATCATATATGTGATGTGCTGTATTCACTTGTTAATAATGAAACGATCATTATAAATTTTAGAACACAGCTATTAAGCTTAAAACAAGACAAAATGTGCGCTATATGTAAATTATCATATATGTGATGTGCTGTATTCACTTGTTAATAATGAAACGATCATTATAAATTTTAGAACACAGCTATTAAGCTTAAAACAAGACAAAATGTGCGCTATATGTAAATTACCATATATGTGATGTGCTGTATTCACTTGTTAATAATGAAACGATCATTATAAATTTTAGAACACAGCTATTAAGCTTAAAACAAGACAAAATGTGCGCTATATGTGAATTATCATATATGTGATGTGCTGTATTCACTTGTTAATAATGAAACAATCATTATAAATTTTAGAACACAGCTATTAAGCTTAAAACAAGACAAAATGTGCGCTATATTTAAATTATCATATATGTGATGTGCAGTATTCATTTGTAAACAAATGAAACGATCATTATAAATTTTAGAACACAGCTATTAAGCTTAAAACAAAACAAAATGCGCGCTATATTTAAATTATCATATATGTGATGTGCTGTATTCACTTGTAAACAAATGAAACGATCATTATAAATTTTATAACACAGCTATTAAGCTTAAAACAAAACAAAATGCGCGCTATATTTAAATTATGATATATGTGATGTGCAGTATTCATTTGTAAACAAATGAAACGATCATTATACATTTTAGAACACAGCTATTAAGCTTAAAACAAGACAAAATGCGCGCTATATTTAAATTATCATATATGTGATGTGCTGTATTCACTTGTAAACAAATGAAACGATCATTATAAATTTTATAACACAGCTATTAAGCTTAAAACAAAACAAAATGCGCGCTATATTTAAATTAATTAAGTTTCATGCAAAACGCGCAAAAAAGACGAAAACCATCAGTAAAAGTTCGGATATCTTCGATTTGTGTGAAATTTTGAACGATAATAATAAATCATCAATCAATTAATATATCCGGATTTTAGTTTACTTGGAGGATTTTAAAGGGATTTTCAGTTGCATAATATGGGCACTGATAATCTCTTTAAAATACAATGACTATGGATGTATCTGATCCATTATCACTCGTCACTAATGAGCAAGATTCACTAAACCTTAACTTTTAGATTCCATAATTATTTAACCCAAATAACCTAAAAGCTAAAATTTTAAAATTAAAATAATGTAATAGATTTTAATCACAGTTGTAATAATGGATTCTAGATATAAAGTTCAGTAGAATTGTAAGTTCATTTTTATTTGTATATATATATATATATATATATATATATATATAGCGAAAAACTGTTCTGTTCAAGAAAAAAAGTGTCCGTCTTGGTATTGGTAATCTTCTAGTGTCTCTCTCTCTCTCTCTCTCTCTCTCTCTCTCTATATATATATATATATATATATATATATATATATATATATATATATATATATATATATATATATATATATATATATGTAGATTATAACTAAAAGGTAAACTTTTAGAGAGTTGGACCTATTGTGATATAAAGAACGCTCAATATACTGGATAGAGCAATCTTTGAAAAGCCTGGTTCAAGTAATGAAAGAGAAGAAAAATATATGTTTTTTATTAACTAAACTGCTTGTTTTGAACAACTGAAGATATCGATTTGCTTCCATTTGCAGGTCTTATCAATTTTCATTGACTTACCATATATATATATGTATATATATACATATTATATATGTATGTATATACATATATATATATACATGTATATACATATATGTATACAAGTATATACATATATATACATATCTATATACATATATATACATATATATACATATATATATATACATATACATGTATATATACATATATATATACATATATATATATACAAATATGTATCTATACAAATATATGAATATATATACATATATAGACATACATATATATACATATATATACAAACATTGTGTAAAATCCCTGTAATTATACCTTTTTTATTTTTTCAGTTTTTCTGATGGTCTTTTTAATCCAAAAAATATCAATGTTCTATATGTTTGACAGATTTCACGAACGTTTTCAATAATAATCATTATTTATGATAATAATAATTCGTAATAATTATATATTTTTTTATTTTAATAGAAAAAGACCATCAGAAAAATTGAAAAAAAGGTATAATAAAACAGACGAATTCTCTTATTTATAACAATGTTAGCATAAATGAGAAAATGATGCCTAAATACATACACTATATGTATATATACATATATATATATACATATATGTATATATATACATGTGAATATATATACATATAGATACATATATACATGTACATATATATATATTTAAATATGTTTAATATTAAAGTGTTCTATACCTACAGACGACGTCGTCTCGAGTTTATATATATATATATATATATATATATATATATATGGGAAATGAAAAAAGAAAAACCAAAATATATTTTTTATATATTTATCAACGTTTCGTCTTTATTGTAAGACTTCCTCATGATGATAATTTTAAGAAAAATTTCATGCAAGTACATCGAAATATTTCACTGTTTACTACTGACTGACTTCTCAGCCTGGACCCTCGTCCAGCGCTTTTAGTACCCACGGCTACTACTTTTCCTTATCAACCCATTATTGCAACTCAATATAAAAGGTAAAATCACAAATGAGTCGCTTTCAACTCGCTATATCATCTTTTTCTTGCTCACTTTTTTTCCTTTCTTTGTCTCTCTCTCTCTCTCTCTCTCTCTCTCTCTCTCTCTCTCTCTCTCTCTCTCTCTTGTAATGTTCTATTCCAGTCATTGTATTCTTTTTTTTCTTTCTGGCTGTTAATAAATAAAGAATATCAGATAGAGAGTGACGGATGCGGATTGATAAAAACGCTATAAAATATGAGCAACGGGTCAAATAACACGCATATATATAGGGTTAACGTCATAAACAGAAAGATAGTCAGAGATTGATCACTTGATGTGTTATTTGCAAATAATAACTAATTATAATAATCAACATATATTTTAAAATGTAAAGTAGTCGACCGTAGTCGAGGGTGACCCGAACGCTTATATTTAATATGCCACTACATCGAGGTGTAAATGAGGGTTCTACTCTTTTTTAACTATTACTCCACTTACCCTTGATTCTCACTTTATAATGCTGGAGTGCATAGCAAGGGGGCATCAAGTACTATTTTTGAGCCTTTGGAATGACTCAACGGAGGATTGAACCCCGATCTCCTAACCCTTTACCGAACACCGTAACCATTATGCAAAATATTTACAAAAGCAATTACAAATTGCATAAATTACGTCTGTGTTTTTTATCTATCATGGCCGCTGGTTTCACTTTCTTAGCGATCGTTAGATGACTTCAACCGGTCTTTTTTTAGTGATTCACTTCTGGTTGTACATACGTGTTCCGCATAAGTATCTGAAATGTTTAGCTCTCACCGTTTTACTTACGTTTATTCTTTAAAATAAGTATTGGAAATGTTTAGTTCCTTCCATAGTTATACTTACGTTTATTCTTTACAATAAGTATTTTGAATGCTTAGTAACTTTCATAGTTTTTCTTACGTTTATTCTTTAAAATATATATGTGAAATCTTTAGTTCCTCCCATAGTTTTACTTACGTGTATTCTTTAAAATAAGTATTTTAAATGTGTAGTTTCTTCCATAGTTTTGCTTACGTGTATTCTTTGAAATAAGTATTTAAAATGCTTAGTTTCTTCTATAGTTTTACTTACGTTCATTCTTTCAAAAAAGTCTTTGAAATGCTTAGTTCCTCCCATAGTTATACTACCGTTTATTCTTTTCAATAAGTATTTTGAATGTTTAGTTTATTTCATAGTTTTTCTTACGTTTATTCTTTCAAATTAGTATTTTATGGGTTTAGTTCCTTCCATACTTTTACTTACGTTTCTACTTTAAAGTAAGTAGTTCAAATGTATAGTTTCGCCCATAGTTTTACTTACGTTTTTTTCTTTTAAATAAGTATTTGCAATGCTGAGTTTCTTTCATAGTTTTATTTATGTTTATTTTTAAAAATAAGTATTCGACATGTTTATTTTCTTCCATAGTTTTACTTACTTGATACTAGAAGATAAGTATTTGGAATGTTTAGTTACTTTAATAGTTTTACTTACGTTTATTATTAAAATGTGTAGTTTCTTCCATAGTTTTACTAACATATGTTTCTTAAAATAAGTATTTAAAAGCCTTATTTTCTTTCATAGTGTTGCTTACATTTATCTGTTAAAATAAGGATTTGAAATGCTCAGTGCCTTCCATAGTTTTACTTACGTTCATTCTTAAAAATAAGTATTTTAAATTCTAAGTTTCGTCCATAGTGTTACTTACGTTCATTCTTTAAAATAAGTATTTGAGATGCTTAGTTTCTTCCATAGTTTTACTAACGTTTATTCTGTAAAATAAGTATTTGAAATGTTTAGTTTTTTTTATAGTTTTACATACGTTTATTCTTTAAAATAGGTATTTTAAATGTTTAGTTTCTTCCATAGTTTTACTTAAGTTTATCATTTCAAATGCGTATTTGAAATGTGAGTTCCATTCCATAGTTTTACTTACGTTTTTTCTTCAAAGTATTATTTGAAATGTTCATTTTCTTTCATAGTTTTACTTACATTTATTTTGTAAAGTATGTATTTGAAATGTTTAGTTTCTTCCGTAGTTTTGCTTAAATTTATTCTTGAAAATAAGTATTTGAAATGTTTAGTTTCTTCCATAGATTTACTTACTTTTTTTCATTGAAGTAAGTTTTTAAAATGTTTAGTTTCTGCTATAGTTTTACTTACGTTTAATCTTTAAAATAAGTATTTGAAATGTTTAGTTTCTTCCATAGTTTTACTTACGTTTATTCTTAAAAATAAGTATTTGAAATGCTTAGTTTCTTCCATAGTTTTATTTACGTTTATTCTTTAAAATATGTATTTCAAATATTTAGTTCTGTCCATAGTTTTATTTACGTTTATTTTTTAAAATGTGGTTTATTGCTTTTGTATATTTGTATTTTGCTAATTTATTTTTTATTTATTTATTTGATGTTTTTATCTACGTTCCTATTTTTAGTTCGTACATTAATATTAGTGGTCGGTCTAGTTTATGGGTTGATAACTTTTTGGGTGTATGTGAGTTATTTCCCTTACATTGATCAATTAATATTCTTATCAAGTAATAACATTTTACTTCTGAAAACAATATATATATATATATATATATATATATATATATATATGTATATAAATCATTCAATGAATTAAAACATTACAATCGTTCCATTATTAGAACATCAAGTCCAGTATGGCGTACGATCGTTTTCAAAACAGTTTAGAAATACTTTATTTTATTTTATGAATTGATAAAGCTAATCCAAAACGTCTTCATCAGCGCCTTTAGCAACACGTCTTACAGAAAATCGGAGAACAAAAAAAACTCGTTGTAGAGAAACATCCACTGACAGAAAGAGTCACCGGTTGATATGTTAGTAGCATAGGAGGGGAAAACACAATGGTACCTATAAACCAAACCACCGGTACATATAAAAGAAATAACTATAAATTCCACGAACCTGCGAATTTAGAACCTGCTATTCTTTCTCAAATTAACAAAAATATATAATTGAAAAGGTGATTATTATTTCGAGCTTCGTAAACAAGAGGATTATTTGTAGACAGGTGTATAAGATGGTCCTCGTTAAAGCGGTCCGTATTCTTAAGCAAAGGTTTGACTCCCGTCGGTGGCTTCTTTTTCTGCTCCTGACGCGCACATAGACAAATATTATTCATTTATATGATACGACATTTGTCTAGGCTAAACATGGGTATCATTCAAATAGCAACGATTACTCTGACTATATATATGCATGCATGAGTAGGCGAATCATATTAGGTTTAGTGGCTGTAACTGAGGCAATAGCTGCTTGGAGGACTCGTCTGACCTAATTCTGTCTACTGTCTTAAATTCAGGCCAACCTTCGTACCCGCGTCACAAATTTGTAGACCCAGAAAAAGAGAGGGGGAAGAAAGGAGTGAATGGGAAAAAGGAAGAGAAAGATTCGGAAAAAGAGAACCCCCACCAATCCAGGCCATAATAACCCTAACACTAACCCTAACCCCAACCCCATAATAATACGCTAATCTTTTTTGTATGTCGTTATTTACTTGTTTATTTTACTGTTTAATGATGACCTTATTTTTCCTGTTTATTCATCAATCGTATTTTTTTTTTCATTTTTTCTATAAACAAACACATAAATCATTCTGGTAATCGAGTCTCGCTATGGGAAAAATGTCCAGACAATCACATTGAAAAGTATTCAGTTTTATAATTCTCCTATACTTAAAATAAATGACTAAATTACACACACACACACACACACACACACATATATATATATATTTATATATATATATATATAAATATGTTCATACACACATATTTATATATATATATATATATATATTCATATATATATATATATATATATATATATATATATATATATATATATATATATATATATATATATATATATTAAATTGACTTACATGAGTGATTTTCCACTGAACGACTTCGGACTTCAGGTTTTTTTTTTTTTAAATTATAGTTTTAATGGTTGAGAAACTTCCAAGACTATATATATATATATATATATATATATATATATATATATATATATATATATATATATATATAAACAAAGTTAACTACAAACAAGGTAGGTCGCCACTGTAGACATAAGGGGCTACTGAGAATAAGTGTTTAGGTTTAAGGGGTTATCCTAAGTTGGGAGCTGTGCGGCGAGAGTTCTGTTTACATTAGTTTTAGATTTCTGCATGTCGGTAGAGTCGGGGAAACAGGGAGCAGTTAGGTAGTTCCAGAGTCCGGCAACACGAGGAAAGAATCTATTGGAATAGAAGGCTCTCCAACATCGTAAGAATTTCACAGTGAATGGGTGGTATTTAGCTGATTGTCGAGTTGGTCGAGTGTATTTACGTCGAGAGGGCACCAGAGCAGCAAGTTCATCGTAGCACAATCCATTAAAGTACTTGTAAAACAATCACAAGGATGCAACATTGCGGCGATGGGACAGGGGCTGGAGCTTAGTGGATAGTGAGGGACCTATTAAGTTGGCGACTCTTTTTTGGACCTTATATAAGAGGAGGAGACTAGTGGGTAATGTACCAACCAGTATGTGACAACAATACTCCATTCATGGCTGGATTTTCACTTTGTAGAAATATAGGATAATGTCATGTGTGAAAAGTTGCAACCTTTTTTGCAGAATCCTTGTCAATGTCTAAATTTATTTGTTTCAATGTATGTTACCTGTGAATTTTAGGCCGATATATATATATATATATATATATATATATATATATATATATATATATATATTAGAATAAATATTATTAAAGTCTTATTTACAGGAATCATCAGTGTAGAGGGTAATTGCTATGTTGATCACACGATTCGAAACCCTAAGCCCCGAGTCAACATTTAAACGTTTGTCTAAACGCTGAGAACGATGCGGATACCAAACCAACCACGTTGAAATAAGAGAATAAAGATCTATTCATCTTTAAGTAAGGAGACACATATAGAAAGTTGTCAGCAACAGTGTTCAACGACACGTTAGCTGGAACATTAGATTACGCATTTTAAATTTAACAGCTAAATTTTATAATTGTCTTAAAGCGCCCGTCTTAGTATTAAAGGGGCTAAAGAATATTACGATAAATATTACTAAATTCCTATCCACAGGGACATGTGTTTCATCCGTTTTACCCGGAATCATTAGCGTGGAGGGTGAATGCCATTCCGGTTACACGATTCGAGACTTGCAGACCACATTATATATATATATATATATATATATATATATATATATATATATATATATATATATATATATATATATATATATATATACTCACATACATGTATGTTTTGGAGTCCAGGTGTCGAATCATTCAACTAGAGGAACAGCTATATATAGCAACACTGATGAGTGTTAATTAATGAACATAAAATATGTGTATGTGGATATAAATATCTTTTAAATAAACTATAATTAAATATATATATATAGATATAGATATATACATATACATATATATATGTGTATATATTATGCGCACACATAAATGCATATATATATATATATATACATATATATATATATATATATATATATATATATAGTAAGCTATTAAAATATATTTATAGCAATTTAGCTACACAGAGGTTCCCGTGTTTCATTCCCGGGGAAATTTTCAGGCTAAAACGATTCTCCCGGGATGAAACACGGGAGCTTTTGTGTAGCTTAATTGCCATAAATATATGTTTATAGCTTACTACCTAGCTCTACTTACGTATCGAGCACTGTTGAAGTAAATACTGAACATTGATACATAAAAAAGGATATCTCCTTATAAAATTTTATGTGGATATATATATATATATATATATATATATATATATATATATAATACTAAAAGTCTATTGATCTTGTATGTTTGCAATCAGCTTTCAGCTTTCCGGTTTTCAACATCCGGTTGCGCATGCGTAAATAGCATCGTCTTCAATCTGTTATTCCAATTCCGTTATTCTCTATTATGATTAACGAACGCATGAAATTTACATTCTGGAAATTTTTATATCGCTTTTAATATAAACAATTTCATTTAATTTCATCAAATAGTTTTTTTGTTTTGTTCACGGCTAAAAACATTCGTAAAGTCTGTCGCAGTTTCAAAAAAACTCCTCCCTTTTAAAAAACAAAAACAAACAAACAAAAAAACAACACTCATTATTAATATCAGCCATACTAGCGGTCGGTGAACGAAACCACCTCCCACTTTCCCTCTCATAGATTTCACCACTCCTACTCCCTCTGTTTTCGTTACGTACGCGAGAAAGCCTGCTGTACCCCCTTCCTTTCTCAAATTTTCAGCGATACATATTCAATAAAATAAATGGATTAATATAAATAATCTGGATATAAGAGAGTTAGAACCTGATAAGAAGTCTCAATTAAGCGAAAGGATAACAAAAGTTTTCTTTAAAAAACTTTAATTGTACAAAAAATGTAAATAGAAAAGAATTGTCTTAATTTTATTGACCTTATTATTAACATACAAATTAAATATTTTACCCAATGGGTACTGAATGTTTGCTTAAATTAAATGAAAAAAGTTACATTTTATTTTCATTTTCTATTTAAAAAGCCATTATTAACATGTGGAGAGTGTTTTTTTATTATTCTGTACTTTCAACTAACAATTTATTTTAAAAGATGATATATTAAAATTTGAATTTAACTATAATAAGTATTATGGTACCTGTTCAGTGCATATTTACCTATAAGTATGGCCAACCACTTATAATTCAGTAACTGTAATTAAAAAAAAAACAATTATAATAAACAGAACGACTCATAGAAATCTATCTATATTCTTTTTTCATTTTAATATACTTTCATAGAAATGCTTCTGTTATGTAAAAAAAACCTATTTTCTTTATGCCACAAGTGTCACGCTCATACATGAATTCCATAGCTAATATAACAAACTGACCCAACGGGTCACGGGTGGTCTAGTATATATATATATATATATATATATATATATATATATATATATATATATATATATATAACTGAAAATATAAGCCATTAACAATGCGAGATTAATTTTTTTTTTTACATTAATCTTATTAATTCCGGAATACAATTCCATCATCAGAGGTAACCAGTACGGAGTCATTTTTTAATTTTTTTATTTTATCAAAAAACAAGAATAACCAAACTTATTCATGGTTACTTGATAAACGTCTTTCCGCGCTGGTGGTGTTGGCAGTTATGATTCAAATTCCGGTGTCGAACGAAGAGCGTGGCTCGCTCGTGTAGATAAAGTAATATGGGTTTAAATTTACGACCAACCCATATTACTTTATATATATATATATATATATATATATATATATATATATATATATATATACCTATCTATAAAACTGTCTGCACACATGAATAAATAAAGAAAAATATTTAAACGAAATAACTGCACGTGTCTTTTAGGTGTCTTGTGTGAACAAACCCTAACAATTTTTTTGTGAAAGTTGCTGACATTTATTAACGAACAATGGACAGAATAGTTCATTAGTGTATTGTATACAAATAACAAATTGTGTATACAAATAACATTTGTAAGTGTATCCGTAAAATTTCCACCAGAAAATATTTATAGTTGGAAACAAGCGAAAATGCGCGATGAATGTAAGTGATGTAAGCGACATAGATAAATAGAAAGACATCCGTATACAGAGTCGGACAGACATTTCAAATAAGCGGGGAAATCAGATTGAGAGGTGAAAAAGAGTAGAGTTGTGTGGACAGAACAGTTTACGGTAAGGCAGGTACACACACGCAAGCATATATATATATATATATATATATATATATATATATATATATATATATATATATATATACACGCCTAGCACACAAACTACTGTGTCAACGGCTGACAGACCATCGAACATTGATAATTAATAAACAAACATTGTTAAAATCCCAAATAATAATAATTGTACGTGTTTTCCTTTTTATTTTCTATGAACTAACAATAGCACCCCCCCAAAAAACTAACCATAGCTGTTGACAATCAGGTGAAGGTAGTCGAAGTACTGCAACAACACACATCAATAAAGCGAGCGTACCGAACGAAACGACTTGATAAAACCAATCTTGTTACTTTCCGCGCACAAAGGTTAAGGGTCACGCTACTTCATGTAAAGGTAGGATTATATGTGTGCACCAGAACTAGTCAGTGCGTTTTCTTCTATTTGATAGTTATGTTTATGTTGA
The DNA here is from genome assembly GCA_963556195.1 of Sepiola atlantica. Classification (NCBI taxonomy): domain Eukaryota; kingdom Metazoa; phylum Mollusca; class Cephalopoda; order Sepiida; family Sepiolidae; genus Sepiola; species Sepiola atlantica. The sequence continues at coordinate 6,009,164 of OY744530.1, forward strand.
TGTGTTTTCTGTAGTGGTTGATATGAAATATTCTAACCTGTACCTAAGAATCAGAACCACTTCAAGCCAGTGTCGACTCGACAGTGCGTCGTCTCTCCCCGTTGTGATTGTATTCAAAGGCCGGAATAATTAATGATTTTGCTTTGTTGACAGTACCTGCTTTTATATTTGGATTAGTTCAATTATTTCTCCCAAATTCTGTTTTATTCTGTCTCGGTTTCACTTTTCTCTTTGTAGACCTTCCCATACAAACGCGTTAATTCACGTAAAAAGTAGCGATGTACGTAAATATACATACATATAAGTTGTTCCTGTATATGTATTTGGAAGAAATGAATAATGTTTATGTAATTTTTTTTAATTATGTCCATCATATTCGAAATTTTCTCTGTACAAAAGTTTAGTGCTCCACGTACAGAAACAAACAAATCGATGTTTATGTTACAAGCTCAAAGATTAAAAATAACAGATTTCTAAAACAAAACACAAAATGCTTAACTCAATGATGCAACATAGGTTTCGTCCGTATCTCTGCACATTTGAAATCAATATTTCGTTCATTGGGTTAAACATTGTGGAGAATTCCGATAATTATGTCCAGCCCCGTTAAAAGTGTGTGTTCCTTACGTTCAGTAAAATATCGAATTTTCCGCAGATATACTTTTTCTTTGACAAAAAGTCACATGCAAAAAATAAATCTGTAAAACACGAAGACCAATAGTTTCTTCATAGATAATCCATCGATTTTGAAGGTGACTGTTCATGAGATCTCGGCCAATTAATCCATAATGACATTTCGAGACACGCTATAAGTTTAACATTAAGATATTGTTTCCGTGACTTCGCGTCGTAAACATTAGGGCCGGTTACGGAAGCGCCCGAGAGTTGACGAGGCGAACACGAGGCGAACACGAGGCGAAAACTGCCAAACGATAAATTGAGGGCTGGCAACCGATAAATCACGACGAAGAAAATAAAACTAAAATACATGGCGCGTCATTTATGAGAGTACCCAATTTTAAAATTACAAAAATAAGAATAGACAAATTTCAATTACACCAAAACGGGTACACAATTCACATACAGTCTGCACACACACAAACGCACACACACACACACAAGATAACACACAGACACACACACATAGATACCAGTTTTAATTAGACCATCGACGGTAAGCGTTGTTGAGGCTTACTAGTACAATATGTGTGACAATTTCAAAATACAATATCTAAAAACAAATATTTAGATTCATTTATTTTTTCAGTATATTCATAGAATCGCTCCTGTCTCTTATTCGTGTATTTTGTGACGTTAAAAGCGAATGCTATTTAAAATATTTCCAAGACTACGGTCGATAGGAATCTTCTGTATTTGCGACAATCATAATTGTTCTTGTTAATTCCTTACATCAAGTGGTTTCATGACTTGTCTGTAGCGATTGCCATATGAAAAATTCAGACCTGAATATACTTTTAACAAGTACATCAATTAAAACTACTAATCAATAGATGTTCTTTTCTCAATGTCCGCGGAGAAAGTATGCAATTCATTATATATATATATATATATATATATATATATATATATATATATATATATGAAACTAAAAGTATACTTTTAGAGGATAGAAGCTATAGTGAAACGCGGAAGCCTCTGTGTAGCTTAATTGCCATAAATATATTTTCATAGCTTACTACCTAGCTCTACTTACGTATCGAGCACTGTTGAAGTTAATACTGAAAATTGAGACATGAAAAATTATGTCTCCTTATAAAATGTTATGTGGATACATGAAATAGTAATATTTTCATAGCTTACTATATATATATATATATATATATATATATATATATATATAGTACATGTATTGTATTAGTTTCTGTAGATGTGAAGCCGTTGAAACTCAAGTGTTTATGAACACATATATATAATGTCTTTTAATATATTTATAGGATTTCTCTTAATCCTTGGTCTGATGAGGTTGACTTTCTGCGAAGAGTGCAACCGAAACATGTATGCACATATGTAACCAACAATGTTTGTATAAATTAAAATTTATACCTATATATATATATATATATATATATATATATATATATATATATGTGTGTGTGTGTGTGTGTGTGTGTGTGTGTGTGTTGGAGTGTAATTACTAGCAAAATAAAGATGTAGCTTTCTTTACAGAAACACAAAGAAGCAATTTTGATTTAACATTTTGGTAATTTGAAGAAAAATTCAAATTCAAAAGATTATTCAGATTGTGATTGTTGATATATTCCAGGGTTAATAAAATTTACTGGGCATAAACATAGTCGCATTTTTATTAATTAGGAATAAAATACGAAAGGGTACTTTTAAATGGTCTTTGTGATTTTCAAAATCGAGGAATTTGATTTTGTCTAAGCATTTAAATAAAAATGAATTCCTCGTGAAAAATTCATTATATAATGAAATGAATAAACGAAAAGTCGGAACACCGATTGGTTAAATAAAACAATTGTATATTTCAAAATATTCTTGCAGATTCTAATAGTCCAGGCAAAATAAGGTTCGACTTGGAACAAATTGCAACAGAATTTTTTTCACCACCAGGCATTCCCATGAGGTGTCTAGAACATCATACTAAAAGTCCTAAGAAATCAACGTTGAGGAAATATGTCTAATTTGCATAAATCCAAGATGGCCGCCAATTTTCGATAATTTGCCACATCTCCGCATTTAGATGTCATAATTGAGTGATTTGAAGTGCTAAAATGGTGTTTTTGAACACAAGGATTTACGTGGAATAGGTTACATTTTTATTGGATAAAGAATTTATAGCCAAAAATCCAATATGGCCAAAAAATATTGAAAAATGTTCATATGCGTGGTATCCGAAACATAGGCAAACTGAAATATGACTGTTTTGCTGCCTCATGTGACTAACTCTTGACTAACTTTATATTATAACTTTATTATAACTTACTAACTCTTGACTAACTTTATATTATAACTTTTTATATTTAACTATTTATTTTATAACTTTATATATTATTTTTGTTTCTATTCCAGGGTAATTAATCTGAGATTCAGCAAGTATTGACAATGGAGAAGTGTCGCATCTGTAATGAATCAATCTCTGACGGAAAGGCGACAGTTGTTCTTCGAACAAAAGGCAGCGATGGCGTGAATCGTGCAAGTAGTCAACGTGGTAGCGATTTGGTAGTGAATCCAGGAGAGACATTACACGTAGAATGTCGCCGCAACTATTGCAAAGCCGAAAACATTGCACGTGACCTAGCAAGGCAGCAACAACCACCAAAACCCCGCTGTAAGCTCCGTTCTGAACTACACTTCAATTTTCAAGAACACTGCTTGTTGTGTGGATAGTCAGCTAAAACTGGTAGGAAGCAAAGAGCACTGGGTGTTTTCCCAGTTAGGACAGAAGACTTTCAAAAGAGTATCCTTCAGGTTTGTCATTCTAGAAATGACGAATGGTCTGCAACAGTATTAGGCAGAATAGCATCGGTGAATGACCTACACGGAGCGGATGCAATGTATCACCAGCAGTGCAGTAGCAACTTTAGGACAGGGAAAACATTCCTACTAAGCACTCTTTAGACACCAGTAGTACTGGAGACAAATCAAAGAGGCTCAAACTCGGAAGGCCTGAGATAGACGAGAGAACGTCAGCGTTCCTGGAAGTGGCTCAGTTCTTAGAGGAAAATGACGAGGAGCAAACCACCATACATGACCTTGTTCTCAAAATGTCAGAGTTTCTTCAGAACACAGAGCATGAACCTTACAGTGCTAAATACATGAAAACTAAAATAAAGGAGCACTTTGGCGAGAGGGTTTTAATGACTGTGCTGAGCACCAAAGAATGTGTGGTCACATTGCGAGATACAACAAGCTCAATCCTCTATGCATTCCACAAGCAACAGAAAGCTGAAAATATTGAAGATGACAAGTTGAATATTATTGAAGCTGCTGCAAACCCCATTGCCAGTGATGTAAAGTCCATGGAAACCCCAAAGGATTTCTATCCAGACACGGGCGACATTGCTGATTCTGCTAGCTACATTCCAAACTCATTGCAATTACTGCTTAGGACTATGTTTGCTGACAAAAATGTTGGTGTAAAACTTGCTTCGATTGGGCAGGCCATAATGCAAGCCATACGACGAAGGGCAATAATAACCCCTCTTCAGCTTGGCCTCGGTATCCAGATGCACCACCATTTTGCGTCACGTTTTTTGGTGGGCACGCTTCACGGGCATGGGTTTTCATCTTCCTATGCTGAGGTCATGAAATATGAACGGAGTGCAGCTGTTGTACAAGGTACTGAGATCCCTGGGTATTCCGAAGAGCACCACATAGAGTATATTGCCGATAATGTGGACCATAATGTGGCAACAATTGATGGCACAGGGACATTCCATGGAATAGATTGCTGCCATTGGTCGCCTCAGCATTCAGTACTTCAAAATTCCTCCAACATTGGAACCTATCATCTACAATCCACTGGTTCGCACGACAGAAGAGGATCCAACATCAGAGTTAGATATACTGTGGAAGACATCATTACTTCTCCACTCTCCAAGGCCATCATGGTCTGGCATGATGCAGTTCCTGCATCGAGGTCAACACTCAGGAAAAGCTTCTGTGACATTCCTTCCAATGATTGACCTTGATCCCAGTCATGCTTCATGTATCTACTCTACAATGAAGTTTGTGTCTACCCAAGCTCAACTATACGACGTTACTTCAATCCTCACATTCGACCAACCCTTGTACTGGAAATCTTTAAGGATTATAATGTCTCAACCAAATGACAGTGATCTCAAGCGCATAGTCCTCAGGCTTGGGGGATTTCACATGCAGATGAGCTTTCTTGCTAGCATAAGTCACCTAATGGCAGGCTCGGGACTGCAAGAGTTGCTCGAAGTGGTATATGCTGGAAACACAGTGCCCCACATGATGACAGGCAAAACTGTTTCCAGAGCAGTGCGGAGACATATGCTGGTAGATGCTGCACTGAACACCATTTTGGTCGCTGATGCCTACAATGTGCCTGTGCCTGTGCCAACCAAAGACACAGTTCAGGAACCACAAGTGGCAACTGCTGATACTGAGACAGATAATGTAGAACCACAAGATATTCCTTCAGATACAGTGACGACTGACATAACTACAGCAAGTGAATTGTATGACAGAGCAATGTCCTCTTCCCTCTCAGTGGAAGAAGTTTGCTCTGCAAAAGTGTTGCAAAGAATCCAGGCTGAACTTGACAACAAAAAGGAAATGATGACTATGCCAACAGCAAAACTCTGGTTGCAGTATCTCAACATGGTGGACATCTTGCGGAAATTTATTAAAGCTGAAAGAACAGGGAACTGGAGCTTACACCTCCAATGTGTGCACGATATGCTTCCCTACCTTGCCGCTTCTGGACACCGACTGTATACAAAGTCTGCATATGTTTACCTGCAAATGATGACCGAACTACCAAATACACATCCGGATGTGTATAAGAAGTTCCAAGAGGGATACCACGTTGTGCGGCGCAGTGATAGATACTGGGCAGGGCTCTCCACAGATCTGATCATCGAACAAGTTTTGATGAGAAGTATAAAGACGCATGGGGGCCTAACTCGAGGAAAAGGGATGACAGAGACTCAGCGCTTACTGTGGGTCCTATCCATGCCAGCATGCGCAAACATCAACGATGCAATGCACAAGTTCAGCGGGGTCTCCTACGAAACCAGCGACCAACACAAAGATATTTCGAAGGCTAGACAGGCCAGAGATGTCAAGGACACCCGCGATCTTATCAGCTATCTGAAGGAAAGAGATCCATTCAAGGAGAATACCTCACTTCACAACATTGCTAATGGCATGGCCGCTCAGGACGGAGTCAATGTTGACCAAACAAAAGAAATTGGAGAAAAGATTCTTGTGAGCATGGCAGGGAAATCTGTGGAAGAGTTCACCTTCCGAAAAGCCGATGAAGCAATGACACTTGTATCCAGATCAACTGTCAAAGTCAGTAGGGGAATCTGTAGTAGTGGATCCACAATTGGTGTTCCAGCGACTGGTAATTGTAGGTGAACGGTGCAAAGACTGGTCAACGTTATTCAAGTTCGAACTTTGTAGCCACCCTCCTGCCTTATTTGACTCGTCATTCCTTCCCTTGCAGGCCAATAAGGCAGTCCTTGCTGATGTTCTGTGGAAGTCTATAGATGAAGAACAACGTGAGCCGAGTGTAGACCAAGTCCAATATGTCCTTGATGGCGGCGCGCTACTCCATCGGATTCCCTGGCCAAGAGGTTCCACATATAATAGTGTGTGTCAGATTTATGTCAGATATGTGACACAGAAATATGGAGCTGCTGTCATTGTTTTCGATGGCCACAAAGATTAACCCACAACTAAAGATGCCACACAACAAAGAAGAACAGGAACCTGCTCTAGTTTGACCGTAAGCTTTGCTGGTGATATGATCATCCAATCCAAGAAGGAGGACTTCCTGAACAACAAGGCAAACAAACAGCGCTTCATACATTTTCTCAGCGACAAACTAGAAAGGGATGGATGCAGCACAGAACACGCAAAGCATGATGCTGATGTCCTCATTGTTCAAACAGCCCTTGCCTCTGCCAGAACAAGAGATACGGTTTTCATTGGTGACGACACAGATTTGTTGGTCCTCCTGTTGTATCACGCTGATATGACCGAAAACGAACTGTTTCTGGTATCAGAGTCAAAGCAAGCCACCAAATCGAGAAGGATGTGGTGCATAAAGCAGTCGAAAGAGTTGCTGGGTCCTCAGATTTGCGACCATCTGCTCTTTGTCCATGCTATTCTTGGCTGCGATACCACTAGTCGCCTGTTTGGATTGGGAAAAGGTTTGGCAGTGAAGAAGGTGAAGACTGATTCCCTGTTTCGTGAGCAATCAGAGATGTTCCACAAATCAGGGCAAACACCGGAGGACATAACTGCTGCAGGAGAGAAAGCTCTGGTATCACTGTACGGTGGTACCAAAGAGGAAGGACTGGACAGCTTAAGATACAAACGGTTCTGTGACAAGATTTCCAAGAACACATCTTCCGTGGAACCACAAGCTCTACCCCCAACATCAGCAGCTGCAAGATTCCATAGCCTCCGTGTCTATTACCAGGTAATGGAGTGGAAAGGAACATGTGTCAACATGAAGCCACAAGATTGGGGATGGCACCTTGTGGACAGAAGGTGCATGCCTATACAGACAGATCAGCCCGCAGCACCACCGGAGATACTGGATGTCATCTGTTGTAGCTGCAAGAAAAACTGCAAAACAAGGAGGTGCACATGCCAAAAATATGGTCTCCATTGCACTGCCGTGTGTAGAGAATGTCGTGGTACAAGTTGCTCTAACTCACAGGTGCCAGATTTGTCAGATGATGTAGACGACGATGCTTAAGCCGGATACCGCAAAGTGGCACAACTGGAATTGACACTCTTGAAATTAATATTGATGATCTGTTGTTTAAACACAGGCTTACTGTTGTTCATGAGTATGATAACAAACTTATCTATGGCAACAATTGTGTTTTCCTACATTTCAGTAGGCCCTAGGTTAAAAAATGTACCGAAAAAAATAAAATGTTGAGCAAATACATTCTAAAAATAGACATTCTTTCCAGCATATTGGATTTTTGGCTATGAATTCTTTATCCAATAAAAATGTAACCTACTCCACGTAAATCCTTGTGTTCAAAAACCCCATTTTAGCACTTCAAATCACTCAATTATGACATCTAAATGCGGAGATATGGCAAATTATCGAAAATTGGCGGCCATCTTGGATTTATGCAAATTAGACATATTTCCTCAACGTTGATTTCTTAGGACTTTTAATATGATGTTCTAGAACCCTCATGGGAATGCCTGGTGGTGAAAAAAATTATGTTGCAATTTGTTCCAAGTTGGGCCCTAAAATGTGCTATATTGCCTGGACTATAAGCTGACTCTGTGAAGCAGGTTTGCGCCTCCCGACCATCTGAAATTGTTACTTTCCTGCAGTGATGAAAGCAATAAGCTTGAAACGCTAGCGTCTGTAGGTATTAATAATTTAATATTTATTCATAAATATTATATATATATTATATATATATATATATATATATATATATATATATATATATATATATATATATATATATATGAATATGTATATGAATATATATAACGAACACACATTAATATATGGACAATGGACACACATAAATATATGGAAAATGCTTAATATATATATATATATATATCTTTATATATATATATATATATATATATATATATATATATATATATATATATATATATATATATATATAAACACTACATAACATAATAATAGCATATAAAAAAAGAAAATATTGAAGCGAAAGATTTCGAATCAAATAACTATTCAACAAAGTGAAAGGAACTTATTTGAATGTCCTTATCTAAAAAAAGTGTGTGTGTTAAAGAGTCTTGTACAGTATACTTCAATCACAGAAAAACAAGAAAGTTATTTAATAATGTCTTGGTTCAAATTCCAAAAGAAATCATTTCTAGTCAAAACAAGTTAGCATTTTAAACCATAAACGATCGCTAATTCCAGTTATATATATATATATATATATATATATATATATATATATATATATATATATATATATATATATATATATATATAGAGAGAGAGAGAGAGAGAGAGAGATAGATAGATATAGATATAGATTTATATAGCTAGACAGAGCGAAAGAAAGAGAAATAGTTACTGAAAAATCGTATTATGCAAGAGAGAGGAATATATCTGAGTCACATGACATATTCCGATAAAAGCGATGTCTGCTTCAGATCTAAGAAATAATAGTTTTCTACTAATAAAGCGACGTATTTTTCTATGTAACTGGTCCCTTACAGGTGTGAACCTTGTGACTCTATTGTTGAGATTAACAAGTAGTAAGTAATACTAAATCCCACGTTAGTATGCTTAATGTGTCAAAAGATGTAGATAGAATATACACAGGCATATGCACCTCGCTCGTATTAATATCATTTGTATCTGAATTCGGATTCTCTAATACCAGTCGAGGAACTGTCTTCGACGATGAGTTCGCCAGATGTTAGACCACTGTGGCGTCGTGTAGCCCCGCTCTGTCGGTCTAAGGTATTGATTCTGGATAGTTCTAGAAGTTCCGCCCTCCCAGGGGTTAGTAAATTGCTAACCGCTACTCAGGCTTTTTTGCGGATGGGGTAGGGGTTATAGTGTGCTAACTCTTGTGCACTCCCTTATACTACATCTTCCCGTGGTGAGAGGGGGGGGGGTGTAGATACATTATTAGTATATATTCTGTAGATATGGCGTCACCTCCATGCCACTAAATTTGTTATATCGACGTTTAATGATAATCACACATCGATAAGACGTACAAAACTGTCACTAATACTGAAACACTTCTTTTCTCAGCACTGATCTGGTTTTGGCTGTGATGGCATTCTTCAGTTCTGGAATAATCTGAGAATTCTTTCCATAGATACTATTTTCAGATAATCCCATAAATAAATAAAAATCTGGGGAGTTAAGGCTCGCCAAGTGTAAACCGCATTCAGAATCACATCTACTGATGTGACAATCACCAAACTGCTCCCATACAATTAAATGTCGATAAAACAAAGACGGTGTGCCCACGAATTAATTTTCAGTGTTTTGTTTCCTAGCGAAACTTGAGTTTTATTTATAATAAGTTTAATAAAATTTACTGCGGAATTTTTAGTCTGGTTTTTCAGTATATTTGTATTGTTATGAAAGTAACAGAAACCACCATCGAAAATCCAAACATTTCTGCACAAAATTTAAATCATAGATATTAGACAACAGTTTCTCAGATTCTAATTTCAATTACTTTAGATAATTTTTAGACATATTACGGGTCGATTAAGCCCCAAATTGTAACACAGCCGCACGCCACACTTTTCCAATTCAAATATTTCAGATTTGCATAAAATTGTTCCCATAAGTATTTAAAAATATTCCTAAATCTCATGTTGTTTGGTGATTGTGATATACACCAGAGTGGCCGTAAGAGCCAGATTTTTACACTCTCTTAGAAAAATGAAATATTTCAGATTTGCATGAAATTTTAACCATAGGTATTGTGTACCGATGAATATATATTACCAAATGTCGGTATAATCTGAGTATTTGACAGGATTGTTAGGAGAGGCGTAAAATGGACAAAAAACCTGATTTGACAATTCAAAAATTTCTGATTTACATCAAATTTTAACCCACGTATTCGACACGAATTAAGAAATATTCCAATTTTTTAAAATTCCTTTTAATCATTTTAAAGAGTTGTGGAGTGATCATAAAATAGTTACAACCCTCCATTTTGAAATTCAAATATTCCCAATTAGGATATAATTTTGCTCATATATATTAGACAAAAATGATTAAAATGGGTTTTGTTTATAATTAGAATGAAAATTCTAAACAAACAAGGATGTATATGTCTTGAATTTAATCTTCGTAAGGAGACCTAAAATTGGTACAAAAATGTTTTCGTTAATGAATTTATTTTATGATTCATTAGAATGTTTACGAAACTAAACGTGAACTGATTTCTCCCAAGCAACTCCGAGTATCCCTGCCAGTTAGCACATAGAAAAGAAATCCATGTATTTTCCCCTAATAATTAGATTCCTCCCACTTTATACCACACAGGAAGCCATTCGTTTGTAATATGCCAACAACGCGGTTATCCAGCTTCAAATTCAAGCAAATCTGAACAAAAGTGTTCATTCCTGTCTTTATGACACTCTTCAGGCATTTATATCTCCAATTAAGATAAATACTATTATGCGAATTTTGAGTATTCCGATATATATATATATATATATATATATATATATATATATATATATATATATATATATATATATATATATATATATACATAAACATTTAATATATCCTAAAGAGTTAAAATTAAACTGTGAACATACGGGAACACAAGCTACATTTCTTAATTTGGATATAAAAATTGAAGATAAAATAGTTATCTATAAACTGTTTGATGAAAGAAAGTCATTCCCTTTTCGTCTCGTGCGGATGCCACATAAAAATAGTACCTGCCCTATCTATATTTTTTACGGGAGTATCATGTCCGAATTTTTGAGGATTGCTCGTGTTACCTTAAAATTAGTAGATTTTATGCCCCCAATTTCTGACCTAATAATAAGAACGATAAAACAAGGTGGCGATCAAAATAAAATATTTAGACAATTAAATAAGACAATTACTCGCCATCCTGATGCTTTTAAGTCCTCTTAAATTAATCAAAATAAATTGATAGAGCAAATCCAAAGCTATCTAAATAAAAATGTGTATAAACGTGTATATATATAACACATATACTAATTATATACATTATAATAAAAAATTAAAAAATTAAAAAAAAATTTTTAATCAAAAAATTAAAAAATACAAGTATATATATATTTTTTTTTAATTTTTAAATATTTTTAATATAAAACTAAAACTAAAAATACATTAAACTATAAATTCACCTAAAAAGTAGTGTAATTGATTGGTCCGAACACTTTAAAATACAGCAACATTCGTGTAATTAACGGATACATTCTATTAGACAACAAGCAAACAACACAGGTAAGGAGGACATTTTTTAATAACTAATATATAGTTAGCTAAACATTTATCTGGAACAAAACTTAGATCTAATATACAGAACGTTTATGTTTTTGTATTTTAAGGGAAGTGGGATCTGATCAACTCTGCTGAGAAGCCATGAAATAAAATACTGTTTTGTTTTTAAATTCCCGAAACAATTTTTCATGGTAAACAATTGATTATCCCTTAAATGATGTTAAGACAAGTGTAAATTCTTGGAAGAAAACTAATATAGTGACTGCAAAAATAAATTGACTTACATGAGTGATTTTCTACTGAACGACTTGGGACTAAAATGTGTTTTCTTTCTTTTCTTATATAGTTTTAATGGTTGAGAAACTTCCGAGACAATATATATATATATATATATATATATATATATATATATATATATATATATATATATATATATATATATATATGATTATTTTTATTTACACAAACATGTACAAAATTTGCAATACTGGTATGTCGATGTTCTCAATCAACAGCTATTATAAACTGAGATCTCATCAGGCTTTCCAAATATGATCTAAGGTTAAGATCGGATTCTAACTCTGCCTGATGAGATCTCAGTTTATAATAGCTGTTGATCGATAACATCGACATGTCAGTGTCGCTGATTTTGCATATGTCTGTGTAAATAAAAATAATCATATATAAAAGCTCTATTCGATATTGAGCACTTTTTATAAATCAGGTTGAATTTTTTTGGTTTACTACCCTGTAAATGTTTTACCTGGATTATCATTATATATATATATATATATATATATATATATATATATATATATATATATATATATATATATATATGTGTGTGTGTGTGTGTGTGTTTTTGTTGGTGATTTTATTATTCCATTATTGCGACAATATACACGTGCTGGTCAAAAAAATAGAACATATGTATAAAACTGTAAAAATCATTCCGTTTGAGATAATTTTCGGCTTTTAAATTGTGTAGGCGAAATATTCTATATGTAAATAACAATTACAACTATTGTTAATCATTTGTAATATTTGCATATGTCAGACTTTATTGTCACAGAGTAGTTTATTGTCACATTGGGAAATTCAGCGTTTCAATTTAATAGAACATTATTCGTTGAGTAATCTTAAACTCAAAAAAATTATGTGTTTAAAAAGATTTTGCAAGTAATTTAATAATAATCTCTCATTATCGGTCGCTCTAAAGACATATCTTTGTTTAAGAAGCAGCGAATGTTCGATTTGCGGGAAGTAGGGAAGACGCACATGGAAATCGCAACCAAGGTCGGATGTTCAAAATCGGTAGTGATAAAGTGCTCCAGAAAGATGTTAAGAGTGTTTCCAACAGCAATTGCAAGAAATGCGGACGAAAGAAAAGCACCACTGAAAGACAAGACCGGGCACTGGACAAGGTGGCAAAGAAAAGTCGATTCCAGTCAACAAGCCACATTACTAAAAGTGGAAACAGGCTTCTGGTGCCGACGTTTCACGAAGCACTACCTACCGAAGGCTCCGGCAACTGGGATACCAAAATCGTATAGCTGCCACCAAACCGCTCCTTAACAAAAAACAGATGTTGAAGAGGCTACGATGGGCAACTGCTCATCAAACCTAAACTACAGACGAATGGCGGCGTGTGATCTTTTCAGATGAGTCTCGATTTTGTATTTCCTTCGGCGACCAAGGGCCACGTGTTTGGCGAAGATCCACGGAACGGTATAACCAAGAATGCGTCAAGAAGTCTGTGAAGTTCCCGCAGTCTTGCATGGTTTTGGGCTGTATGAGTGCTAAGGGTGTTGGTAATTTCTGCTTCATCAAAGGAAATGTAAACGCAACAGTGTACCAAGATATCATGGAAGCTAATTTACTGTAAGTGCTAGATAATCAGTTTGACAGTGACGCCACATACATCATTTTTCAACATGACTTGGCACTTACACACTCTGCCAAGTCCACAACTTCCTGGCTCCGAGAACAATGGATCCCTGTTCTTGAATGGCCGGCGAACTCGCCAGATTTTAACGTTATTGAAGCCTTGTGGGATCAGATGAAGAGGAAGCTTCGCAAAGAAAAACCTACTACCCTTGCAGCCATGAAGATTGCAATACAGAACACATGGGATTCGGTGTCTACACAGTCTTGCGAGAAGCTTGTTGATTCCATGCCCGACGAATTGATGCTGTTATCAAGGCAAAAGGTGCTGCTACTAAATATTGATTAATTTTTATCTGTATTTAAGTTAATAAAAAAAACTATTTTGTTTTCTTAGCTGTCTTGTTCTATTATTTTGAAACGCGAAATATTGAAAAACTGACATTGCAATTGATATGAAAAAAGTTTCTATCGTAAACCAACTATTTCAGTTAGTTTAGCATTATAGGAATATTTTAGCACCAATTACATCCCACAGATTGTCCTCAATAAGAATGAGAGATTATGATTAAATTACTTGCAAAATCTTTTTAAACACATAAATTTTTTGAGTTTGAGATTACTCAACGAATAATGTTCTATTAAATTGAAACGTTGAATTTCCTAATGTGACAATAAACTACTCTGTGACAATCAAGTCTGATATATGCAAATATGACAAATGATTAAAAATAGTTGTAATTGTTATTTACATATAGAATATTTCGCCTACACAATTTAAAAGCCGAAAATTATCTAAAACGGAATGATTTTTACAGTTTTATACATATGTTCTATTTTTTTGACCAGCACGAGTATATGTAGTTTCGTTAGCGTTCATAATGAAAGCCAACTCTTCAAGCGTCAACGGAATCACTGCCTAAAATTTTAAATTCAACCTCAACCGGAAATTGAAGATGCATAAGAGGGAGGGGGGACGAAGATGGGGCTCAGCCTATAGCGAGGACAGGAAAGGGGGAGGGGGGAGACCCCAACAGATGATATTTCAGAAAGTTGAGTGGGGTGATATCTAGTGTCTGGGCCATCGTGACCTCAATTTCAACCGGGGCAGAGGGCCGGTTGGTTTAATTTAATAATGAGAATAAAATTATAAAATTATAACTGTCATTTCTGTTGTAATAGGTGATTATCTTGTAGATAAAAATGTTTTATAATTTTAATTTAGAGTATTAATTGCTACTTTTGCATTCTATTTCAATATAATAATTTATGGATTTTACTATGAGCTCAGTAACGGTAGTGAATTTTGTTGTGATAATATTTGTTAATTGTAATTATATTATACTAAAATTAATGCTAGTGGAATTACTATATAAAAGAAGTTTAATGGTGTTACTATCTTTAGTATTAATAATAACAATTATAATAACAATAATAATAATAAAGCCATTGGTACCTACGATAGTCGCAGTGACAATTTACCACCAAACCCCACCCCAACAAGTGTCGATGAATTTATAGATATATAACCACCCCACTAAACCATCAATAACATCAAATCTCTAAGTATTACCTAAAATTCTCAGCCTCAAAAGCCTCTCAGTCATACTACCAATTCTACCAAAATCATCTCCCACCTAAACCCATAACTGTAATAGCTATTAACTCTGATACCACTTAGATTAATCTAATCTCAATTACTTAATCCTTCGATTACTATCTTGAACACTTAATTATTGACTGGTGCCTAGTCTTGATTATTGGTAGTAGAACTATAAAAGCTTACCATCACTTGTAGACTTATTTCGCCTAATGACTTCACAAATAACAGGATTATAATAATTATCATTATTATTACTACTACTACTATTATTATTATTATTATTATTATTATTGATACTATTGTCACTGCGACTATCGTAGGTACTATTGACTTTATTATTATTATTGTTATTATAATTGTTTTTATTAATACTAAAGATAGTAACACCATCAATTTCTTTTATATAGTAATTTCACTAGTATTAATTTTAGTATAATATAATTACAATTAACAAATATTATCACAACAAAAATCATCACCGTTACTGAGCTCATTGTAAAATCCATAAATTATTATATTGAAATAGAATGCAAAAGTAGCAATTAATACTCTAAATTAAAATTATCAAACATTTTTATCTACACGATAATCACCTATTACAACAGAAATGACAGTTATAATTTTATAATTTTATTTGTGATTTTATGAAGGCTTACCAAAGCATTCCTTTCAGGACACCAATGATCACCATTAAAGATATTTTTTCTTACAAATATTATTTATTCAAATTAAATATTTTTTCCTACACGTGTTTCACTACAAAGCAGGTACTTGCTTGGTAGATCATCAGGGAAATTAAATGTCTGGAATAAGGGTTTCAACCGCCGACAATACACAATGTGGCGTTGCAATAGTTGAGGTCACTTAAGAAGAGTAGAGGAAAAAAGTTTAAATTAAAAAACAAGAAAGAACAACGATGAAAAAGAAAGTCCTAGAAAATGTCTTAGAAAAGTAGCTCGTGCATTATTTCTGCCACCAAGCCAACAAGCAAATGATCGGTCCCAAATGCATTAAAAACAAAAAAAAACGGAACAATGTGCGATAATACACTTTATCGTCGGGCGGCACAATGATGAAGAAATCCCCCCCCCAATACGTAATTCATTAAAGTATTATATAAGAAAAACAAAATGTATAAAGCAATAAACGAAAGCAAGAACATTATATCAATATTTATATCAAGCAAGCCATGTGAAGAATCAATATTGTACATCCAATTATTTCGAATCTTATTCGTGATTAAATTGTTGTAAATATGGGTCAAAACTTATGAAAATCTACGTAACAGGGAGAGAGTAGACAGATGAACATACAGGTATCTTGTGAAAGCGACCAGGCGTATGAGAGGCTAGTTCAGATGGAATATAGAGTAGAAAAGAGTATTGAGAGAATATATACATATATATATATATATATATATATATATATATATATATATATATATATATATATATATATATATAAAGAAAGAGAAAGAGAAAGAGAAAGAGAAAGAGAAAAAGATAAAGATAAAGTTGGAGAGAGAAATATACAATGATAGATAGATAGATAGATAGATAGATAGATAGATAGATAGATAGATAGATAGATAGATAGATAGATAAGGGAATGTGTTATGTTGACTGTGAAAATATTCAATAGTTAATGTACGGTATGATTTTTTTTAAACTGAAAAAAGGACCCACCTTCTTGTGTTTGTGACACAGTGTAGACATTCATCTTTCCGATTGATGTATTTATTGTTCCGTGTAAATTGAATAGTCCGTAGAATTTTCCAAGCTTTTTTTATAAAGTATAATTTCCTCTGGAAAATCTCCGTATAGAATTGACGTCCGAGAAAAGAATAAAATTCCAGGCAAATATATAAGTATATATATTTTTATAGCAACACACACATGCAAATTAATCCTGGTTTGAAAGTGATGTTTAAGGTCGTCCCTTGTTATTTGTTAGAACTTCAGAAACAAGCATCCATAATATGGACGGATATCGTCATTTATAAAAACGAATTTTCTTTTATTATCCAGGCAAATGAAATACCATTTTTTTTTAAATTTATGTCAAGCAAACAATCATTGTAAATCCATATATATACATATAAATATATATATATATATATATTTATCTCGAATTTCTATATATCCATAATACGGATATAATTGAACATGTATAGGCACATGCATATAAAAACATATGACTCTATATATGTAAACATATATGCACCTAAATATATATAGTTGTATTTATACTTATATATATGTTAATATTCATGTTAACAATTGTAAAAGCTAGACAAACATAAATATATATATGTATATATTTATATAAAAATGTATATTAAATTAATCCATGATATAAAGATTTAAACACATGTACTTATTTTTTTAATTATCTTATATGTAAATAGAATATTAAATATCTGTTTTAAACACAATATTTTTTTAAAACGAAGTTTATATTTTTTAAATTATACTGAGAAAGCATTTAACTAAGGAATATAATAATTATTATGTTGATAATGTGATATTAGTTATGTTTAGACAGGTAAATACAACTCTTATATTTCTATACTAAATTCGTATTAGTTTGCATATATATTTATATACTGATTTAAAAATGACTGTTTTGGCGTATGTTTTTCTTCGTTGCACAAAATATATTGGCCAGCGTAATATCCGTTTCGGTGATATTAATTCATGTTTGTCGTTTTAACAAAATGACCTGTAAAAGAAAAGATAAACGTAATTTAATACAAAAATGTATATATTAATATAAAGGTGAGTACATAAATAGCTATTAGAAATAGACGATTTTTACCTAATCTAATATGGAGGATTCGTCTCTGAACGAATTGAATTCTCTACTGATTCGCGTAATTAAATACGGTAACATTTCTTCAACATCATATATACATATATACATATATATATATACATATATATATATATACATATATATACATATATATATACACATATATATATACATATATATATATATGTATATACATATGTATATATACATATATATATATATACATATATATATATATGAGGATAAAATGCACGATACATCATAAAAATTAAATGCCGTGAAAGACAAGATGTGTGAAAAAAGACAAACGAACGTCTTAAGAAAAAGACGTTCGTTGATCCGAACGAAACCGGTAAAATCTTTCGTTTCTTTTATGATTTTTTCCGTTTGTCTTTTTTCACACACACACACGTATATATATATATATATATATATATATATATATATATATATATATATATATATATATATATATACAGTATCAACCCGTAAACTAATGAACCGATCATTATAAATTGTGCTATATGAGCGGCAAGGCGTGGAGTAACATGGGCACATCATTGGGGTGTGGTGCAATCTCAATATTTAAGGGTACATGTGTATATATTTATGTAAGTGCTTATGTTTATATGTTTCTATGCCTAAGATACACCTCTAAACAATTGAACCGAAAATTATGAATTTTGAAACAGACTTGCTAGTCGTAATGATGGATAATAATGGCTATATTTACTTTAATTTAGATATTTTTAGACTTTTTGTGAGAATTGAGATATTTCCGAATTTTGTGAAATTTGCACAATAATTATTAGGCATTACTCAACAAATATTCCAGAAATATCAGTTTCTCTGGAATATTTTAAAGAGTTTTAGAGGGAGTAATATGGGCACAGCCTCTGATTTTAAACTTCAATATGTTAGATTTGCATTAAATTTGATCCGCAGTCATTTGACACGAATAAGCAAGATTCACATAATTTGAATTACGCTTTAAAAACGATTAAACTTCATATTTTTTTAGAATCAAAACTATGTAATGGATTTTGACTTAAATTGGAATAAGGATTCTAGATATATGTTTATTATCTTTATATCTCGATTTTGACTTTCGTAAGAGAATATTAAATTCGTGCAAGTTCTGGAAAAATATATTTTACCTGTCCTAGGACAGATACTGGAATCACACGTTTCTCGGCCTTTCTTGGGGGAATTGAGGAAACCAAGAGTCGGAACACATAGAAGTAAATTAACCGGAAAGAACTAAAAATACTTTTTAACCTTAAATGCAAAGACTTTAGCCACGATAATAAACCTGATTTGAATGTATACAAACTGAATTGTTGGCTTTACCTGGTAATATGCATCATCGACTTGGAGACGACTTAGTATTTAATTTATAATTTAGCAAAATTATGAGAGGTATGCCGTGTCTACGAATTAACCGAAGTTCATTACGTGGAATTTAATTCCCACATAAAATTAATGTTGAGTTTACTCACTGATTAGACGCTTGTTTAGACGCTTGTTAATGTGTGTCTGAGTCTTGTTTGGCGAGGCTTTGTTTATAATTCACGATGTCAAACCTGTTTAACCCCCCCCCCCTAGAAGTGAATTAATCCTAAAATATATATAATTAGCATATATATATATATATATATATATATATATATATATATATATATATATATATATATATATACATATATATATATATATATATATATATATATATATATATATATATATATATATATGATTATTTTTATTTACGTATACGTGTACAATATTTGCGACACTGGCATGTCGATGTTATCGATCAACAGCTATTATAAACTGAGAATTTATCAGGAAGAGTTAGAATCCGATCTTAACCGTAGATCATATTTGAAAAGAACTTTCCTTCTTTCCAAATATAATCTTAGATTAAGATCAGATTTTAACTCTTCCTGATGAAATCTCAGTTTATAATTGCTGTTGATTGATAACATCGACATGCCAGTGTCGCAAATATTGTACATGTATGTGTAAATAAATATATATATATATATATATATATATATATATATATATATATATCAAATACAGAGAGATTTATGAATGCCGTGTTTTTGACTGCAAAAAACATTCAATAATCAATTTATTGAGGAGGAAATTTTATTCACAAAAATAAAGTGTACATTTAGTTTGTCATAAATAATAGAAAATATCCGCATTTTATGGGAGAAAAAATGAATTCCATTATGCCACAATTGATATTTCTTAAACAATATACTCCCATGTTATATCATATATATATGATATTATATATATATGATATTATATATATATATATATATATATATGCATATACGTGTATGTGTGCGCGTGTGTGTATACGTTTGTATGTTAATATGAATGTCGAACTCATATAGTGCGTTATGCTTTAAAACAAAAAGCTTTTTTTATAAATATTTTTTGGTTTTTATTTGTCTTACTTTTTATGACATATATACATACATATATATATATATATATACATATATATATATATATATGTTCATCTCATATAATGTTTATATATATATGTATATATGTGTGTGTGTATAAATATACATTAAAATAGATATTATCATTGTTATACTTATGTAGACAGAGATACATTCTTATATATATATATATATATATATATATATATACAATAAGATCACCGTGATCATGCAGAAATTAAATTTGTGCAAATCCGATTAAACACTGCTCAATATATACACTGTTTTAAGTATGAGCTTATATATTTAAAAGTTGTTTTTTTTGCTCACAATAACAATTTTAACGACTCAGTAAACTACTCATGATCTTTCCCAACTGTTTCCATTATTAATGCTCTTGGAGCTTTGGGGTGGGGGTACCCCGTACTCACGAGTACTCATACATCTACTCTGACCCGGATGGAAATTCGACGTCAGGGTGACATCTCCCGGTTAAATAGAAGCTTTCGTTTACAGACTATTCGTTTACACTTGCTAAACAAATTAATATACAAACAAATTGTATACAAAATATGTGTACGATTCTGACGTAAATGGACCAGTGACACTTGGCATGCCAAAAAGCCAAACTTAGTATATTGCAGCATCCTCCCCTCTCCTGTTTCGTTCTCCTCATCTGAATATTACAATGAAGTGAAAAACATCTAAGTGGTTCAGTAGGTACCTATAACCAAGCGATACTTCCATGAGTAACATTTCCTTCGCAGAACAACGCATCTGTCGAACACAAACCACAGGGCTACTTCACAGCCGACTACAGCATGGTCGTTTTCAAGTCCAATATTAACAACCCTTGTTGTAACGTCCTCTTAAAAAATCAAATTCTACCCAGTTTCAACCAGCGTTCCCAATTCGTACAGTGTTTTCTCACCGTCTATCTGACCAATTCATTAACCTTCATCCTCGTGTGGCATTTGGGCCTTGATAATTAGTGACTGGTTTGTACATGAAAAAAGTTGCTTCAAGTTCGTAACATCTGCAAACATTTATTTGTTCTGTATGCATGTAGTTTTTAAATACATAGTTTGCAAACGATAAATTAATTTTAGTTGGGACCCTGACAGGTATAACTGCTCCGGGTCAGAGTGGACTTGGAAGAAATTGCAAATTGAATATCAGTTGACACTCGTCAATGTTCTCAGATTAGAGATCCACCACTAAATATATTTTAACGGTCTTAAAATACAATGAGCACTTCTGTTAACTTTCATCATCATCATCTAGCTGTGGTAGTGTCACGTATACTTCTGACTCTCTCACGCAATCTTGCTCTATCCTCCATCACATCTGGTAGGTCTTCAGAGGTGCATTGTGAGTTTTCTGCCATTTGCTTGATGTACATTCTGTGCGATCTACCCACTGGGCCACATCCCTGTTTTGGAATCCGCAAAAGAACGTCGCTGATTATTTCATTTTTAGCTCTCCAGCAGTGTCCAGCAAATATGATGTATGGCGGGGAGCTGAGAAAGCTGTCCGTAGTTTCTCTCTCGTAAGGTGCTGTCTCCATATGTTAAAAGAAGTTCTTAGCATTTTTCTCGAATATTTTAGTAAAATTTCAGGTGGTCATATCATATACAAGAACTGATATAACAATGGCTTCCAAGAAATAACTTTTAATCTTTGTAGAAAGATTAGATTTCAAAATTGCTTCCATCTTGTCGAGTCTAAGCCTTGCTGATTCGTACTTTTAGTTCATTCCCTGTCGAGTTTTTCTTTGCAACCTTACTACCAAGATGAATAAACTTCTGGAAGAGATATTTTATGTTTGTTCAGGAGAATTTTAACTTTAATTCACCTCAAACTATGCATATTCCGACTGAGATGGGCTGTTGTGATTAGGGGGAAAAGTAGGCAGTTGTGCAGCAAGATATTAGTTCACATTGAATTTAGATTACTACATGTTGGTACAATTGAGGAAACAGAGAACAGGGAGGGGATTCTAAAGACAAGTGGGTTGTCCGACGACAGAAGTTATCAAATTAGAAAGTTTCCTATAAACCTTTACATTTAAGGGGTGGGATTTTGCTGCTAGTCAGGTTGGTAGGGTATTTACGTTAAAGCTGTTACAAGTGCAGTAGATTCTTTGGGGTACATTTTTCTTTCTGATTTAAATAAATGCATTTTGTCTGTGAAACATTTTTCTAAGGATAGTATTTTTCATTTGGAAGACTGTGTGTCCCTAGGAACACAGACTAAAAACATACTTTACAGTCTCTAAGGTTAGGGTTAGGGTAAGGTAAATCAGTGTCCTGACAATACTAAAATGAATAGAACTAACAACTGGTAAAAACCGGAATTAAGAATTTCCGTTTATTATTCAAGATGTCGGTAATTTGCAGAACGCTAGGTGCGAATTTCATATCAAAATTCAGCTCATAATTGTTTGTGATCTGTCGATAAACTTGTTATGAAAAGTTGCGTGTACGTTAACAAATCGATAGCAGCATCAATCAATCTACGATTGAATAGTCAGCCGTATATATTTATAACATACTCTGCCAATATCAAATAACTCATGATCATTGTCGAACACAAATGTGACATTCCAATCAACTGAAATAATAGACAGAAACATATTATTTCATACTATCGTATCGTAGATGTAGTTGAAAAGAGTCTAACAAAGGGCGATAACTGGTTAATGATCAATCACTCCAGCGCGATCCATCTTATTGGACACACAATAAAAAGACAGGAACTTTTACGTTAATTTTAATCATCTGTTTTTGTCCTTCAGCTTATATAACTAGCTGTTCAAGATAATCAAATGATTAATTTTAATGAGACAATAATCTGTTGGAGTAAAAATAAAAGAAACAAAATTGTATTGCAATATATAGAGGGTGCTTTGAAAATTGTTCCTATAACTTCCGTGTATATAGGTCCGGAAAAGCTTAGTTTCCGAATTATAGTCAATTGAAACAAATACGATCAACATTTTTTATTGTATACATTTAACATGTACAATGTGTGTGTGATAGATCCACTTTATTTATATAGAACTAGCACATGGATCAACTTTTATTTATATAAAACTAGCAAATGGATCTACTTTATTTATATAGAACTAGAACATAGATCCACTTTTATTTATATAGAACTAGCACATGGATCCATTTTTATTTATATAGAACTAGCACATGGATCCACTTTTATTTATATAGAACTAGCACATGGATCCACTTTTATTTATATAGAAATAGCACATAGATCCACTTTTATTTATATAGAAATAGCACATAGATCCACTTTTATTTATATAGAACTAGCACATAGATCCACTTTTATTTATATAGAAATAGCACATAGATCCACTTTTATTTATATAGAACTAGCAAATGGATCCACTTTTATTTATATAGAAATAGCACATAGATCCACTTTTATTTATATAGAACTAGCACATAGATCCACTTTTATTTATACAGAACTAGCACATAGATCCACTTTTATTTATATAGAACTAGCACATAGATCCACTTTTATTTATATAGAACTAGCAAATGGATCCACTTTTATTTATATAGAACTAGCACATGGATCCACCTTTATTTATATAGAACTAACACATGGATCCACTTTATTTATATAGACCATGCACATAGATCCACTTTTATTTATATAGACCTAGCACATAGATCCACTTTTATTTATATAGAACTAGCACATGGAACCACTTTTATGTATATAGAACCAGCACATAGATCCACTTTTATTTATATAGAACTAGCACATGGATCCATTTTTATTTATATAGAACTAGCACATTGATCCACTTTTATTTATATAGAAATAGCATTTGGATCCACTTTTTTTATATAGAACTAGCACATGGATCCACCTTTATTTATATAGAACTAACACATGGATCCACTTTATTTATATAGACCATGCACATAGATCCACTTTTATTTATATAGACCTAGCACATAGATCCACTTTTATTTATATAGAACTAGCACATGGAACCACTTTTATGTATATAGAACCAGCACATAGATCCACTTTTATTTATATAGAACTAGCACATGGATCCATTTTTATTTATATAGAACTAGCACATTGATCCACTTTTATTTATATAGAAATAGCATTTGGATCCACTTTTTTTATATAGAACTAGCACATGGATCAACTTTTATTTATATAGAACTAGCACATGGATCCACTTTTATTTATATAGAACTAGCTATACAAGAAATTGTGAAAATCGACAGCATAACTTCAGGATTCCGTTCTATACGTGTATATAGGTTCAGAAACGCGTGGTTTCTCAGTTATGCGACATTAAAAGAAATATGGATCAACATATTTATTGTAAACATCTAACACGTACAATGTGATAAATGAACTGCTACTTCTACACATGGGGTAGATAAACACTATCCCCGGTGATAGGATCACTGGTAAAATAAACATTGGCCTGCTATAGGCATATATTATAGGAAAAATGACACTTAACATATACAAAAGCCGTAGGGCTCAGAAGAAAGATCTGAGTGTCATAATCGAGAGATCTGAGAACCAGGAGCTCTTTGATAGCAAACATGATGAATCTGGTCAGCATCATGCATATCTTGGCACATCTTATTTCAGGTAACAGAATGCAACATACAAAATACAAGTAAATAAATATGATCAGCACAACGAAAAAAACACAAAGAGAAAGAAATGGACCATAAAAAGCTGCCAAAAGTAAACCCAAGGTCCACTTTCTACTTCCCATGGTCTATATGTGAATATAGGCCTGACAACAATTGGTTTCCTAGTTTTAGCCTATCGAAACAAATACTGATCAACATTCTTTATTGTAAACATCTAACACCTACAATGTGTCTGATGGTGTAATGTTGTTTCTACGTATGGGATAGATAAACATTATCCCTGTGATAGGATCACTGGTAAAATAAGCCTGGGCCTGGTGTTGTCACATACACAAACAAACCCCTGATAAACCAAACAAATATAAAAGCCCTTGAGCTCAAAGAAAGATATGAGTATCATGATCAGCAGGGGCTCCTTTGGAAGCCAATGAGAATGGCCCGATCGGCATCCTGCGAATATTGGTCCTTCTTATTTTAGGTAACATAATACAACAGACAAATTACAGGTAAATAAATATGATCAGCACAAACCAAATACCAAGGAGACAACAAAAAAAACTGCCAAAAGTAAGGTCACGATCAACTTTCTACTCTCCACTTTCTCCATGTTTTCGAATTATTGGCGGTTGAAACATATACTGATCAACAGTCTTTAGTGTAAATATCTAACACGTATAATGTGTGTGATAGGGCACTGTTAATTCTTACAGACTCATATCACAGTGCAAATAAGACTAAACCTGGTGTTGCCACATACATCAACAAAATCATGAAAACTTATATATATATATATATATATATATATATATATAAGTGTTGTGAGTAGTCTGTCAACTGAGTTGTGAAAGTAGTGGTTAGCAGGAATTATTATAGAAGACGTTCTACTCGTATTCGTACAAAGTAAGTCGTCGAGAAACTGCGATGAATGAAAATGAGATCATGTATTCTTATGATCAGTTTTACGAAGCGAATAACAACACGTGGCAAACCTACAGCCCATTAAATCATGAAGAGCAAGTATTCATTAAAATACTGAATTTACAGATAATGACAGCTGGAAATGGTAGGTCAGGGGTGACGTAAAACATTACTGAGAGTAACTTAATTGAAGCCCAGGTGCAAACCACTTACACGAGGTCCATAAAAAAACTATATTGACAAAACTACAGAATCACTGATGCGCGGATTGTGTAGTTAGAGGGACGAAACCTTAGCGCATATTGTTTTAGAATGCCACAAGCTAGCACAATATCAATATAAAAAAATAGAGAAACGACCAAGTCGCTCAAGTACGACATTGGAATATATGCAAACTTTATGAATTCGACCCAAATGAGAAGTGGTATAAGCATTAGACAGAAGTGTTACAGAAGAACGACAATGGCAAACTTTTTTTGGATATGCGCATACACACGGATGAGAGTCTTCAACATTTCAAACGCGACTTAATGTTTCAAAACAGAAACTTGCTTAATCATTGATAATGCCGTCCCCTTCAATACCGGAGTGCAGCAGAAAGAATATTAAAAAATAAATAAATATCAAGATCTAAAATGGGAATTAGTTAGACTATGGAAATGTAAAGGTGATGGTCGTTGTAAATAGAACGCTTGGAAACGTAACGAAAAGCCATCAGAAATGACCTAAACAGATTGACGAGATAATTTCGTTTCTAATTCTGTAAAAAAGCTTAAGAGTGAAAGTGTTAAAGTATAGTTTAAATGTCTAAAGTCAAGGGAATGACTTGATATTTAAAAAAGCCAACTAAAACCACCCAAAAGTTGGCAATACTATGAAATACTACTACTACTACTACTACTACTACTACTACTACTACTACTAATAATAATAATAATAATAATAATAATAATAATAATAGCATGGAACTGCCAAACCAAGAGAAGATGGGGGCTGTAGGCGAACAGGAAATCTATAAATATTTGGGAGTTTTACAGAAATGAAAAAGAAGATTGAAAAATATATTTGCGAAGAACAAAAAAAATTAGAAGCGAAATTATATAGCAGAAATCTAATAAAATGAATACACACAGGGACAGTATCACTAATAAGATACTCTGGACCATTCATAGACTGCACTAAAGAAGAACTCAGGTATCTTGACCAGAAGACTAGAAAATTAATGACCATGCACACAACGCACTACACCCAAAAGACTCGAAGAGGGAAGAGGACTGGTAAGTTTAGAAGATTGTGTGGAAGATACAAAAAAGAGCTGAAGAAATTCATAAACGAGAACACGGAAAGGCTAAGCACCGCAGCAAAAGAACAACTCGGGAAGCGCCGAAACAAGAAATAAAAAGACAAGAAAAAAGTGTGAAAAATGACTACATGGACGCTCCATAAGACTAACAAGAAAATAATCTATCGAAAATAGCTGAGCATGGCTAAGAAAAGACAACTTGAACAGAGAAACGGAATCTTTATTGGCGGCTGCAGAGAACACTGCGATTAGGACTAACTACATTAAAGCTAAAATAGATAAAACCCAGAAAAACAGTAAATGCAGACTGTGTGGGCAAAGAGAAGAAACATTAAATTATATAATAAGTGAATGCAACAAACTAGCCTTTAAAAAACACAAAAACAGACATGACTGTGTGGGTAAAGCAGTACACTGGGTACTTTGCAAAAGATGGCATTTCGAACACGCAGACAAATAGTAAAAATATAAACCAGAAACAGTACTAGAAAACGAAAAACACAAAATCATCTTCAATATGGATGTCCAAACGGATAAACTCATACAAGAGGACCGGATGTCATAATAATCGACAACAAGGAAAATCCCTACCAAATCGTAGAGTTCGCCGTCCCAGCAGCCCACAAAGTGAAGATCAATGATACGGGAAAACAGCAAATACACAGAACTTGCCAAACAACATGAAGAAAGTCAATACAATACCAATAATCGTAGGAGTACTAGAAACAATAAAAAAAACTAGGAAAATGATCGAGAAATTGGAATCAAATAGATCACTGAAGCCATACAACGGATGGCAATGATCAAAGCGTCTGCAATCTTAAACAAAATAATCGAATGCGGAAACCAACCCGCATGTTACGAATGGTAACCAGCCACATGGAAGTTACAATAGGAAGAATACAAAACCACAAGAAGATAATGACCGCACGAACAAAATAAATATCATAAGCCGTGCCAAAAAACAGTATGGCGCTGGCCTCGTCTAACATCACAAAAAATAGTCGTAGATGGTCCAAGAGGATGAACGGACCGAGGAGGGACAGCACAACTCAGACCTCCACTGTAAGAGTGCGAATAGCGCTGGGACCTTGGGGAGGCTTATTGCCACCCAAATCCCAGGGGAGACTAATGGTCGTTTCAAGCGAGAAATCAATGGTAGGCGGCTGTTGCGATACCGCAACGTCATTTGCGGTGGTAATAAAAGAGGTGAAGAATACTGGAAATCTGGGGAGGCTTGTAGTCATTCAGACTCAAGGGAAAACCACTGGTTATTGTCGGTGACCAAATTCTGACGATGACATGTGTGATAACTCCTAGTGAGCAGAAATAATAATAATAATAATAATAATAATAATAATAATAATAATAATAATAATAATAATAATAATAATAATAATAATAATAATAATAATAATAATGATTATGATGATCATGA
This sequence comes from Sepiola atlantica, assembly GCA_963556195.1. Lineage (NCBI taxonomy): Eukaryota > Metazoa > Mollusca > Cephalopoda > Sepiida > Sepiolidae > Sepiola > Sepiola atlantica. Next base: position 6,037,930 of record OY744530.1, read on the forward strand.
TGATGATTTATTTCGGAATAAGATGAGCAGGACACAACCTCTTTTTATGTAATTCAAATTTATAATGTCAGTTTTATAAGAATAGTATTTATAAAATATAACTGGCTTTAGGTGTACACTAACTTTTTAAACATGGTGGCAAATTATTACCCATGAAGGTTAATGCATATCCGGGTTGCGATCTCTTATTATTCATAGCATTAAGAAGATCAGCTTAGTACGTAACTTTGAATAATATTTTGTTATAAAAGTCAAAACAAATAAAACACAAAAGAAAACAGAAAATATGAATACTCCCGGGCAACGCCTGGTCGGGACAACTACTATATGTTGACTTACAGCTAATATATGTATATATATATATATATATATATATATATATATATATATATATATATATATATATATATATATATGTGTGTGTGTGTGTGTGTGTATGTGTGTGTGTATTGGGTGTGTCCTTTATCATGCTGAACGGCCTTTGTTGGTCTGGGCACCTTTTGCATGTTGTGAACGATCGTCTAACAAAGCAGCTTTTCATAATGCTGGATGCGTTGCACAGAAATGCAATAGATCTGTCATGACAGAAGCAGTGCACGCCAGTGATCTATTTTCATGCAATATCTTTTACTGTGAAATTTTGAGCTGATCTATCAGATGAGCTTTCGTTACTATAGGCCTAGATTACATTACAGTTCACGAAAAACCTGCATTTCTGGGCAAATGTGGGGTTAATTTGAAAGACAAGGGTAGGCCCGAAACATTATCTTAATTCCAATATAAATGAAATCACACGGCCAAGTGACGTGGAATTCTTTTTTTAACATAGTAACGACCAAATAAAGCAAGTTGCAACTATAGACGTAAGGGCTACTGAAAATTAGGGTTAAAGTTTTGGAGGTCATCATAAACTGGGAGCTGTCCAGCGATATGCTTGTTCAGATTAGGTGTTAATTTCTGAATGTGTGCACAGTCGGCGAAACAGGGAGCAGGGAGGGTGTTCCAAAAACCGCCAATACGAGGAAAGAAGCTATTGGAGGAGAAGGCTATCCGGCAGCCGGGGGCCTCCACAGTGAATGGATGAGATTTAGCTGATGGTCGTGTTCGTCAAATGTATTTACGTGGAAAGGACACTAGAGCAGCCACTTCATCAAAGCATATTTAATTTGAGTACTTGTAAAAGAAGCACAAGGATGCAACATTGCGGCGATTGGACAGGGGTTACACCTTGGTGGATAGTGAGGGACCTATTAGATTAGATACTCGTTTTTAACCTTGTCTAAGAAAGAGACTGGTATATAGTGCACCAGCCCAGATTTGACAACAATACTCCATGCGTGGGCGGATGGTGGCTTTGTAGAGATATAGGGTAGTCAGATGTAAGCAGTTTTCTAGCACGATAGAAGGAGCCCACTTCTTTGCAGCCACTCTGGCAATGTTTTCTATTTATTTGTTACAATTCATGTTACCTGTAAATTTTAGGCCGGGGAGTTTGAACGTTTGCCTTTCAGGTAAGGTGTTATTTGTCATAGCAATCGGTGGTGTCTTGCAGCTGTTGAAGGAAACGAGCATTTTCTTAGTATCATTAAATGTTACTATCTATTTATGACCCCATTTCACTATAGACTGGAGATCACTTTATACGGATTCAGCCATTGCCTCAAATATGTGCACGTTCCTTTTACCCACATTACGAGAATAGAGCGTGTTTTCTTTAGCAAATATATTCATCTCAGACACAATGTCACTAGGAAGGTCGGTTATGAAAAGAAGTAACAATAAAGGTCCAAGGATCAATCTCTGTGGTACACCTTTATTCATTGCATGTTGTTTGAATAAACGGATATCGAGGAAAACCTGGATCTTTCTTTTGGTTTGGAAGGATTTAATTATATTAAATATTCGTCCAGTAATACAATATGAATAATTTTCATGAGAAGACCTTAATGCTAGAACTTATCAAAGGTTTTGGATACATCAAGCGCTACCGCCCTAGATTAACCTGCCTTGTCCAGTGTGTTGTATATGCGTCCGGAGAGGACCGTTAGGATATCTGCAGTAGACTGCGCTTGCCTAAATTTATGCTAATGGTCAGAAAGAAGTTTAGCATTAACGAGGTGCCGGACCATCGCTAGATTTATTTAGGATTAAAATATTTTAGCGAAGATCGGAAGTAGACAAATGAGGTGATAATTCTCAGGGTCAGTTCTATCCCCAGAATTCTTGAAGACTGATACCACAGAGGCAATTTTCAAGGAAGCATTATTCGGCAAGGTATTTGTTGTAGAGTTTGGAGAAGACAGGGGCCAGTTCACCAGAGCATTTCTTTATTACTATTACTGGTATAAGATCAGAGCAACATGACTTGGATGTGTCAAGGTTTTTATGATCCCGGTCAAACCCTTGTACAAAGAGGCCGAAGACACTCGAGTACGGTGACTAGTAGGTAATACATACACATATGCTGGATGAATACACCTGTCTTTTTCTTTTAATATATTACTAACCCTAACTCTAACCTCTTACTCTAACCCTAAATTAATAAAGTGCTTGATCGGTGAGGAGTAAGAGCTAATACAAATAATTAAACTACATGTTACATATTTCAGAATCATACCGTATATATATATATGTATATATATATATGTATATATATATATGTGTGTGTATATATGTATATATATATATATTTATATATATATGCATTTATTTTTTTCAATCGCAGAATTGACGAATTGACAATTTGCAACGTGCAATATGCTACAATTAAACACAATTTCACGCTGCTCTTCAGAAACCACAATGAAAGGCATTTATAAAGATAACATATCATGCACAAAGTTCATGGAAAAACTAGAAATCAGGCAAAACTTATATATATATATATATATATATATATATATATATATATATATATATATATATATATATAAAGCTCTATTTGATATTGAGCACTTTTTATAAACCTGGTTGAAATTCTTCGGATTACTACCCTGTGGATGTTTTACTTGGATTATTATCGTCATTATATATATATATATATATATATATATATATATATATATATATATATATATATATATATAATACGCTGCAATTTATTAAGTAAGATATGTCTAAAAGTATGCCAAATACATCTTTAAATCTTAAATTAATATCGATCCTGTATAGTTTAAGCTTGAATTCCAATGTATACATACATATAGGATAAGAATACACTTTTTTCGATGAGAACTACCGTTAAACCGCGGTAATGTTAAGATAAGCCGCTTTTAATTATGTAATTTGCTGTAGATTCGAAAATTCCGTTTTCAGTATTCCCGTCCCAAGTCTATTGTTACTACAGTCGAGTGAGAAATACAGGTGGAAAAAATGTCGGTTCAGTAGGATGTGGTTCTGGTTGGTTTGGGTTGGGCGTTTTGCTTCTGATTTTTAAACCGCCTATTAAGTCAAGATGGCCACGTTCAGCTCAAATGGCGGTGACAATGCGACGGTTTGTTTAAAGCTGTGAAAGAAGGTTAGGGTCATCCATTCATTCATCTACTTATATTATTATGATTTTAGTTTCAACAATAGGGACACAGGACACTCAGTAATAGCGAAAATAGCCAACTGACATGGTTTCGTTGTGAAACTACTTCCGGATTTTACTCAAGCGTAATTCTAGTTACAGAAAGAGCGAGAATATATAGTTTTCGTTTGGTGTGTCTGTTTTACAACATATCAAGCCGTTTTGAGTTGTTTCGCGTCGAACCACAATACCTACACTCAACAATTTGTGTATACAATTAGTTTAACATTAATTGCTCTTTCTTTCAGAACTAGGATGTAAGATTATGATTGTATCTGTCCTCTCCGCTGATATGAATGGTTAATAAAATGCAGTAAGTCCAAATCAATATCTCTATTAATATAAATATAGGTATGCGTATATGTTTATATGTTTATGTTAGATGAAACAGATTTTCATCTCGATTACATATTCAAAGGAAAGTAACTCTTTGCCTTGGTGATCTTTCTTGCCTCAAAAGAGATTTGGATGATAGAGGTATGTCCTTTGCACATTTCCAGGAAGAGATAATCTTGGTTAAACACGTGTTATAGACGTCTCTCCAAGTAAAACATTTTTGACTAAGAAATAACTATTTTCTTCACTTGTAAATCGAGGATATATGTTAATTGTTGTTTTATAAAAGGGTTGTATTCAATTTTTTATATATAGTTGTCCTATATCTAACGCATACGACTACTGCGTGTATGTGCGGGATTCCCTCCTAAATTAATTAACTGATCATTATAAATTTTAGAATACCGCTGCTAGGTGTCAGAGGTGTTAATATCGATTATATTTAGTTTTAGTTTAATGAAAAGAGTTTTTTTTAATGCAGAAGCCCATTGTAAAAATTCAGATAGATTATATTTTTACTAAATTTTAACAATAGTTATGAGGAATCAATTAACAATTATTTCCCAAATTTTAATTCCTTTGGGGGTATTTTAATATGGAAACACTCTCTTATTTGAACATTCAAATATTACATTAAATTAGATTCATAGTTATAAAACAGCAATCAAGTAAGAATCTCGGAATTTTATTTCATGCTCAAGACCCGTTTAGCTTAAAGTCATGTAATGGAGTTTGCTCATTTTAAGTCATTCGAATAAGGATTCTATACATAAGGTTTAGTATAATTATATATTGATTTTAATCTTCGTAAGAGGACTTAAAGTTAGTGCAAAACGGTTTTGTTATGGAAAATAATTGTACCCGTCCATGGCGAGAATTCTAGTAATATATTAAAAGAAAAACAAAGGTATAGGGTAAGGGTTATAGTTAGGGTTAGTAATATATTAAAAGAAAAAACACAGGTGTATTCATCCATCATGTGTATTACCTACTGGGGAGTTCGAATTATCTACTAGACACTATACTCGAGTGTCTTCGGTCTATCTGTACAAGGGTGTGTCGGGACAACATGACATAAGGATACTTCACTTTACAAGTCAACCATGACCAAATATTCAAAATAACATAGTATTCAAAGCCCAAATAATATCATCTCAACACAGCTATAAACTAGCTTATACAAGGAATGGTGTACCTTCTTTAAGTAATGTTATCACAAATAACAGATCTTAGCTGGATACTTCACCAGACCAGATGAATTCTTGTTCTGGAATCCGGTAGAACTAAGAGACAACAAGAAAGATATAATATAACATAGTTAACTGGTCAGTTGGGGAGAATACAGTAATTTTCTTCACTTCTTTACTAACTCAACGTTTGTGAGATAAAAGAAAACATTAATAAAATATTCGAATAGCTATGTATCTTATATAGAGATCAAGTCTTAGCCCCTTGATTTCTGAGAACTTCGACTGAAGTAAAATAAAACAAAAAAATGATTGATCTATTGACTCACCGATGCAGAAATACATACGCACACCTACAATACACACTTACAGTTACACATATCCCAACATACATTCACACCTCGATATAGCTCTACACACATACATATACACAGTTATCCATCATCATCCTCATCCTCATCCTCATCATAAATTATTATTATTATTATTATTGATATTATTATTATTGTTATTATTATTATTATTATTGATATTATTATTGTTATTAATATTATTATTATTATTATTATTATTATTATTATTATTATTATTATTATTATTATCATGCTAACGCGTAGTTAATCAATGTGTGTTATGCATTTGTTCTCGATACCTCAATGAAACAAAATACATGCTAAAACATACTTAGTCCTGGGAATGAGTCATCTTTTAATTTTTTCCTAATTTCCTATAATTTGAAATCTCTCACTAAGCTATCTATGTATTTCTCTCAACCTTTATCACCCTCTAGTGATGATTCAACCACTCTCTAAAAGGTTTGAATATTTCCGTAAGTATTTAGAGAAAGAGTACTATTTCTTTTCAGCTAGTTTATATAATGTGTTCGTGCACATCATAAACACGCATGTAAATTAGATGAGAGAAAATAGTATTATTGCATTATAGAAAAGTAAAGAGGCCGTTTATATTTAGTTATGCAAAAAGATTTTCTATTCAAATTCATCACAATTTTTGAATTTTCAAATGAAAACAAAGTGAAACACATAATTTTCGTGGGTGTGACTCAACGGGTCATGAGTAGATGTGGAGTTTCTGTATTTTAACCCGGAGGTGAATAAGGTAGTTACAGGATCGATGGGCACAAGAGAATTAATGATGTGTTTGTGTGACGCTAACACTTTTCGTATTATTTGTACATAAGTTTGTATCTGTAGGATTTAGGTGTAGTGATTTGTAAAAATTAGTGTCATCGATTTGCAGTTTTGCTTCAGTGATTGATTTTGTTGTCTCCATTATTCTAATTGCTCCTCCTTTGTCTTATATCAAAGAAAACCGCTAATTCCACCACATCTAGCAGAGTGTTACCCTGTCGACCAAGGGAAGAATCTATCAGGCATGTGTTCACAGTGTGACGATCAATGGAAGTGAAATCTGGTCGGTAAGGGTTGAGGGCATGCGTTGCATGGAGATAAATAATATCACAATGATGGATGTTTTATTCGAGTTTTAAAGACATGAATAGTTCTGATGACCTCAGAGGAATATTTAATCTGGATAGTATAGATACATGTGTGCAAAACTGGAGACTTTGATGGGATGGGCACATTGAAAGAATGGATAAGAGTTCTTAGATTAGTAGATGAAGAACAGTTGAGATAGCATCTTTAGTTCAGAAAAGAAGGCCAGCTGAAGATGGGAGTAAGTAATAAGGATGGGATTGAGAGAAAAGGGGATACATAAAGACTTGACCAAAGATAGGATCCATTCCTGAGGCGATTTCCATGAAAAATATAATTATAATAATAATAATAAAATTCCGATCAAAAAATGACACCTAATCTAGCTGTATTTAGCTAAAGTTACAGAAAACCACTAATTCCTTAAAAACAATAGCAACCGCGTTTTTAATATTAAAAATCCATAATATATAGAGCCATGACAGATACGCATCAAAGAATCTCTTTAGACACCCGCAATTATCTCTACAATATCTATGAATTAACACAAGAATTTAACGAGAGCAACTACTTTATAAGCCATTAAATCAGACATAAAAAGAGAGCATTCCCAGACAGACTAAAACTACATGAGAAGTATAAGCACGTCTTTTAATCATGATAGAACAGATACGAACTTGTCAATACTCTAAATAAAAATTTATGCAAAAAGACAAAACCAAAATTTATTAACAAAGGTCATTTTATAATTGCAATAAACCGTGATGCTTGATATGTAAAATTTAGTGTAGAGTTTCTAGCTGTCCCTATTAACTTGCCTCCCAACGAAGGCAGAATTAGACATAAACTTGGTTGTTAATTTGGGATAAATCTAGCTATATATATATATATATATATATATATATATATATATATATATATATATATATAACAACCAATTTTATGTCTAACTCTGCCCTCGTTGGGAAGCAAATTAATAGCGACAGCTAGGAACTCTATCATTTACAAAGCTGAAGCGAGCCAGATGGCTTAGTCCTTCTGTGCTTGAAACTGACGGTACAAATGTTGTACTAATTTTTTTGTACCAAAATATATATATATATATATATTAATACTAAATTAAAGATAAGCGATGTATCCTTAAATAATAATATATCGTGATAATATGAAGCTCAATATAACCTTCATCCTCGATTCTTTGAATTGGATACCTTTATCCTCGCCTTTTCACATTTCCCACAGACCTCTACGCACACAGGATACAGCTTTTTATCGACATGTTTACTCCTAAGTACCTTGAGTATTCTTTTACAAACCTTTATTTTGACTATAACAGTGCTTGACAGTGACTACCCTAACTTTACGTTCCTCTTAGCCAAAAGTGTTTGCCTTTTGTTATATATATATATATATATATATATATATATATATATATATATATATATATATTTGTGTGTGTATTAAATTTCAAAGTTAAATGTTACCGGTAATATTAACAGTTACATTACCGAGTCGTATCTTCTGATGGGTTAAGTTCTTATTAAAATATATATATTTAAGTATATACTCCTTGTAATATACAAAAATGTTTTAAATTGCAAGCTCGATGAGGTTGTATTACAAGTTTCAGAGCATATATATTTTATAGTTGCATTTCAATGATCATAGAAAAAATAAATCCAAAACCATGTTTTTTTATTCATAAAATTTCTCTAAAATGACTATATATTTCTCTTAATTTTTTTGCGGAACGCGCGTACGAAAAATTATTAAATTTGTAAAAAAATAAAAGAATTTTAAAAAAATGTTATGAGATGAAACAAAAATACAGATATTCTCTGAAAGATGAAAATAAAGAAATTGAAACAATGGCAAAGTACAGACATAAATGTAAATTTAAAATAACCAACAACTCGCAATGAAGGATACATTTAGATTAGTAGCAGTGGGATTGGTTTTTCTTTTCCTTTAATCTTCTTCTTTATTCTTTATCTATGTATCTATTTATTGCAACATGCCTATCTACATAAGTATAGATGTGTACTTGTATATCTGTGTATATGGGTTTGTTTGCATATATGTATATGTGCATGTGTGGGTGTATGTATATATATATATATCTATACATATATATATATATATATACATATATATTTATAGATGTTTGTAATTCTATGTATGTATTTGTATAGATATTATAAATGTGTGCATATATGTGTGCATATGTATGTATATGTCGTGTATGTCTGTATATATTATTGTATGCATGTGTGTGTGTGGATGTATGTATGTGTATGTATGTATATATGTGCATGTATGTATGGGGTAATATGTGTATATATGTATGTGTGTATGTATGAATATATATTTAATGATTATATATTTCTTATATATATTTGTATGGCTGATATATATATATATATATATATATATTTATAGCTTTTATAGATACTATTAATATTGTCAATATTTTCTTATATCTTAGAATGATTATTATCAATATTGGTATTATTATTATTATAATTATCATATAGCCTAGTGATTTGTTTTGATTGATCAAATGGGCTATCATATGATATTATTATGGTTAGTATGAGTATTATTATCATATAATCTGATGGTTTATATAATTGGTAGTTTGGGCTATTGTTGATAATGTTACTAGTTGATTTCTTAGAGTTTATTATTGTCATATAATCAAATAATTTACTTAAAATAATATGGTTTTACGATTGTTTTCTTCAGAAAACACGTCAATTATTTTAGAGTGAGTGAAATTGTTTTATTTGTGGATTACTGTGTACTGGATATATATATATATTTGTGTATATGTATATATATATATATATATATATATATATATATATGTATAGATATATATGTGTATATACATATATATATATACATATGTATGTGTGTATGTATATTTATATATATATATGAATATATATATAAATAAATATATATATGTGTATATATGTGCGTGTGTGTGTATGTGCATACATGCCTGTGTATGTGTATGTATGTGACATGGTCTCTTGTCTGTTTACAAATACTTCCTTTTCTTATGTCTCTCTCTCTCTACCCCGATATGTTTTTTTGGTCGCCAGACAGTTGACGTTGATTTCCAGGTTAAATAGGTGGATTTTCGGTTGGTGATATGTTGACACGCTTACCTGGTTTCTTGAGAGACATTGAATACCTCCTTACAATTTCCCCTCACTCTCTCTCTCTCTCTCTCTCTCTCTCTCTCTCTCTCTCTCTCTCTATATATATATATATATATATATATATATATATATATATATATATATATATATATATATATATATATATGCCCCTGTTCCCCTCTCTATATTGCCTTCCGTCATAAATCGTGTAATCCCCCTCTCTTTAAAATTATAGATTAAATATGCTTCAAATTTCCCCCTCTCTCTAAATATGTATTAGATATGTTGTCACTCTCTATCTCTTTCTCTCTCTCTCTTTTTCCTTCTTTCTCTCTTTCTCTCACTCTTTCTCTCACTCTCTCTCTCTCTCTCTCTCTCTCTCTCTCTATATATATATATATATATATATATATATATATATTTCAATTGGCGAGAGTGAATTCCTCTTTTCTCATTTTCAAAAATGTAATCATCTCACTTGGATGCTTGACTATACCACAAGGTGGAAATAAATTATTGCATCGATGATATTGGGATTTCGTGTCACTATATTTTATTTATATATATATATATATTTATATATATATATATATATATATATACAAAATGCTTTATTACTAGACAATGTTTTGTGCCCATTTTGAAAATATACATTTTAATCTTTACATTTTAATTTTCATTTATATACAAAATATTATAAACACTCACAAAAAGGCTTCATCAGCGCCTACTTGCCACAATCAGGCTGAAAACAAAATGAAAATGCAACCATATTCGTTAATATATTCGTTTTTTAAACTGAACGGAAATCGTTATTTCTCTCTGTTCACTTTTATTGGTATAACCAAAAAGTTCGTCTGTTTTCTGAACATCATATTTCTAGCCTACTAAAGATTGCTTTATATTCCTATTCCTCAAATCAAATATGTATATATATATATATATATATATATATATATATATATAGATATATATATATATATACATATATATATAAAGTTAGGTATGTTTCAGAGAAAATACTATAAGCTGTCTAATCTAAGGTAACATTCAAGTTCCTATCTACATGGTTTGTTGAGCACTGTTAAGACGGCTTACTATGTTGGCCGCTTAATTTGACATAAATAGGAGTTATTTCTTTTCTTGTTACATAATGGTTTGAATTGGCCTAATCAGTTTGAGCGTTCTTATTTGGAATTAAAGATGACTCGTTTTCCGGAGTTCGAATCATTCGACTGGTTTAAACATTGATCTCTATACTGAAGATTACGTCAGGATGAAACGTATACGTCTGTGAATATTTATATATATATATATATATATATATATATATATTCATTGCTGACCACCGTCTGAAATTATAAGAATCTCAGGTCGTTAAACTATGGAAGCAAAAATAACACGCCCGCGTGTTCAAGCACTCATTGATCTCGGAACATTTGAACCCCGCCACTGGCTTTAAGTGTATCTTAATTTCAGTAATGTATGTGGTGATTTCCATTGGTCTAATAGTGTAGGATCGAGATTCTCTTCTGTATCTGCGAACTTCGTTATGACCCCTCTGACCGTCTGAAACCACAACTTCCTGCACTGATGAGGACGTAAGCCTGAAACGACGTTGTCTGTAGATAAATACACTTCAATATTAAAAAAAAATATTCATATATATATATATATATATATATATATATATATATATATATATTTAAATATTAAAGTGTTTTATACCTACAGACGACGTCGTTTCGGGTGTTCTCCCTTCATCAGTGAAGAAGTGGATATTATATATAAACTTTATTTGCGACTGTTGTGAATTTCCATAACTCACCAATAGTGAGTTTTCACTTTTAAATATAAGGCTTTAAATACTGACCGTCAAATTCATGAGTTATTCTCACTACATAATATTACTCTTAATAGTTTTTTAAGTTGTTTTTTTTTCCATCCTTTCGCTTACTCAGAACATATTATTTTTTTTTCAATATATCCACAAGGCGGAACGGACTTTTTTTTACTTCGTTGTTGGTCGTCACACACTGTTGGTTTGCTCGTTGTCTGGCTGGCTGGTCTGTGTACGGACCCAAGGAAAATTAGCACGAAATGTACTGAATTAACGCACGATTCGAACTACTTAAGAGAGACGACATATTCGCTCAACTCTTGTCTTTTGCAGAATGGTGTGTCGTGTGCCGACAAATATTGAGCTGATATACACATGCTTCAATATAATAGATTACATTCCTTATGAGGGATTCGCGAACAGTCTGAAGAATACATAGTAATAGCAGGTTGGATGTGAAGGATTGTAGATCTGCGGGGACAAACAAAAGGTCAATGACGAATATATGGTTAAAGGGTGAGAGAATGACAAGTGTAAGAAGGTCCAACCTAATCATTCTGTATTTGATGAGGTATTGTTATTTTCTTTATTTATACTGACCACGTTGACATAGGCGTAAGCCAAGAAGTAGTGTACAGGAAATTCTAAATTGGAGTTGTGAGTTCAATTCTTAGTAAAGGAACTTTAAAACATATTAACTGATTATTGGATATTTAAAAATAAGCAATGAGCGAAATCTACCCCAGATATGCAGTTCGATATTCTCATGCGGTTATTGATTGAGAAAACAGGTACACTTTGAAGTTGGAGAGTACAACGTCTAAAACGTGTACACCATCCGTAAAAATGACAAAAGAAAATTATGCTTCGCCAGTAATTGAATTTTTCATATATACATTATATTAAAATTTATTATGACTAAAGAAAACAACAACCTATGATTGACTTTTTATTTAGAGTAAAGGATCTCTTTTCAGTTCATTTTATACACCGAGGGGTTGTCTGAATTGCTATTTGATTTCTCGCTTCCCCTCACCACATGGAATGGTTTCGTCCGGAGACTAGAAAAGGGCACGATCTTACTCACTAACTTTTGTGTTTATTTCAAAATACATAGATTAAATACACATTGTTCTTTATTATAGAGTGGAAGATTTGGCACAATCTTCCGTTTGTAAACGCATACATATATTTCCGATCATAATTAAAGTGAAATATATGCCTGCAACCAAAACTACGACACATTCTATATCGATATTACGTCCCATTCTAACATTTCATTTTTAACTCTGAATTATTCAAAACTAGCACGGCTATCCGGCGTTGCCCGGGTGTGGGGGCATGGACAACAAAATAGAAGAGTTTAAAAGTGTGTTTAACATGTTTCATTTGAAACCTCTCACTTTCTCTCTCTATCTCTCTCTCTCTTTCTCAAGCTCTCTCCTTATCTCTATCCCCACTGTCGCTTCCCTCTCTCTCTTATCTCACACTTTCACTTCCCTTCTCTTCCCTATATCACCTTCTTTCACAACAGTTTTCTTTATCATCCCCCTCTGTCGCTCTATCTTGCAACGTAAAAAATTGTTGACGAATTATTAAATACTAGCGGGACCTGTGGAAATTCCACAGTGGTATTTGCCATGTATTGCATTTTGACGTCGGCGCGAATGCACCACTTTTGTTCCAACTGAAAAATACTTATCTAAGTACTATGATAAATGTAGTTTCAGAATACATCTGGTTATAAGGGTCTATTTCCAAGACACTTGTAAGAGATTGTGACACATCTCCATTCTATAGACGTCCGGCACAAACGCAAACCTTACGATATTATTGTACCGTATTTGGACAGAACAGATACATTTACTGAAAGTCAAAAAAATGTATTTCACGTTCGATACCACTGTGAAACTAGATGAAATTTAAAAAAAAAAATTTTTTTGCATTGCATCTTCAGCGATCGAGCGATTCTATGTTTTGAAAAAAGGTATTTGCTGAAAACGTAGGTACGAACATGAAATTGCCTTAAGAACGAACGAACGAACGAGCGAACCGGTATTAGCTTTGAGAGAGCTATGCCGACTTCCCCCGAAAGAGGGAATTTACAGGGAATATAAAATATACAAGCGACCACAAGCCACATGGAAAATAAGAGAGCGCCTAGCATTCCTAAATGGTCACCCATCCGGTACTGGCCATGCTCCATGTCGCTTAACGTCAGTTATTATGCTTTAGTGTATGATTATGTGGATAAAAATTCTAATATGACTATTACTATGGATATCTCCTCTCTATATATATTTAAAGTCAAGTAAATTATTTACTTTCATTCTAATTATTATCAGTTATTTTTTAGATTAAGCTTCCGCGACTTTGCTCATAAAAATAAATTTGCGTACGTGTTATTGAAGCAAACCGGACACACATATGTTCACTTTTATTATATAGAAGAAAATGATTGCTAAATTAGTCTACCTGTTACGCACCATGTTTGTTTTTTATTGATTTTTATATTAAAGTTTAAGAGTGTTACAGTGTGAATAGTTTCAATTCTACTGCATGTGAAACGGTTTATTTACAATACATAACAGTTAGCAATTTTACTAATTCCTTGTAACGTTTGAATACATTATTAACCTTATAATAAATATCAGTGTGTATTTATTTGTATATTTTTATATACATAAATATAATATATCCGTCCCTGAACACCAAAGAATGATATTTTCAGAATTTTAATTCTTTCATACAAATAGTTCAATTTTAAAATACTTACTTCTACCTCAAATGGAATGTCATAATTCCAATTACAGAAACATGTCGTGATCAAAACACCGGTGTATCATATAAGAATGAGATTTTCTAGCACACAGATATTTTGATTCGAAAATATTAATTTCTATCTCAAATAGGATATAATAATTTAAGGTATGGGAACATGCCGTTATCCCAACACCGACCTGAATGTTATCTTAAAGATGTTTATCTTAGCATACAAATGTTGTATTTCTGAAACAACAACTACTATCTCGAATGGCATTTAATAGTTCCAGATATGGGAACATGCCTCTATCTTAATAATGGCTTATACAATTTTTAATATAATTATTACAATTGTATAATATACATTTTTAATTGAAATGGTATTGAATAGTGTCAGCTAAATATTAAATGGTGCAAAAGAATCTTTACGTTTACAATTACTAAAACTCTGCAACGATTTCAGCCAAACAAACGCCACAATACAATCTTTCCAACACGAAGGTTTGATAGTGGACCTACATCCAACCCTAACTCATACTCTAACCCACATCGTCCTGCCCGCTCGACATCAGTAACTAAGCAAGTTAACTTTATTCAGCTGCACCCTGTGTATTAATTAGGTAACCGGTTACTGCAACAATGGCTTAAGGGTGCATTTTAACGATTCGTGTATTCTTATTAGTTTCTTGTATTCCCCCGCAGAGAAAAAAACCCGGTGTTCCCTGGAAGCGCTAATTAAATATTTAGAAAGTTTGTGTCATTTCTTTATCACATCTGTTCGACTTTCTTCAGCTTGTTCTTTGTATTTTTCTCTTTTGTATTTTTCTCTTTTTTTCCTTTTCTTTTTATTCTCCTTTTTTTTCTTTTTCTTTTCTTTTTTTTCTCCTTTTCTTTTCTTTTTTTTCTCTTTTTCTTTTCTTTTTATTCTCCTTTTTTTCTTTTTTTTCTTTTTTTTCTCTTTTTGATCCTGTTCCTTTTATTAAGGTACAGTGCGACTTACCTTACTTATACCGTTGTATTTTACAGATTATACATACAGTGTGTTTCGAAAATCGATCACTTTAGATGCATGTTCCATATGTGTATATAGGTCCGGAAATGATTGCTGTCTGAGTTTAACGACATTGAACAAAGTACTGATCAACATTGTTATTGTTCTTTCTTTGCGTGTCTTTGAAACGTGTGGTCATACGACGATTTCACACTTTTTCTTCTAGTCTTTGCAATAGTGTTTTACTCTGTAATATTTTTCAAGCCGCACGGGTTTGGGAGTAGAGGGTTTATAAATCAGTGTTGCATCGTATCGTCCTCAACATTCACAGATGGTTGGGTCAGTTTTGAAGCTCCATTCATATCGACTTTTGATCACCCCATTCTCGTTCTCAGGCGGTTTAGTATTTCCCGCTGGAGCCAGAAGCAGGGATCTCCATGTAGGGGAGCTATCTTCTTGCCGTCTGGTTCACAGCTGTGGTCTGGTCTCTTCATGAGATGTTGTTAGGGGTTCGACATGGCTGAGAAAGCTTCTCTTTGACTTCAGTCGTTGGACCGTTGGTTCACGTCCATGAAGGAGATTGCGTTCATCACTGATATCCTTTGTGACCTCTACTCGGCTGGCAACTTCCCGTCTCACATCTGAAGAGGCAATGCCAGTGAGAAGATGCAGGTTTTTCAGGTTGGTTGTCTTAATGCAGCCAGTGATCAAGCCACATGTGTTGTTCAACGCTGAGTCTAGGTTTTTTGCATGTGTTGATCTCTCCCAAACAGGGCAAGCATACTCCGCAGAGGAATAGCACAAGTCTAAGGGAGTACATCTTAGTGGGTGTGCTGTTACTCACCACTCGGAATTGATCGGTTTCCGTAAGAAGCTGGTTCTAGAAGCTGACTTTCATTTTTGTCTTCTTTACATGTTCCCCTCCTTCTTTACATGAGAGGGTGTGGTCCAGGGTTACGCCAAGGTAGACAGGGTTAATTCGATTCTCAAGTTGTATTCCTAACCACGTAATGTTAGGGGTCTGTTTCCCTTTCGGTTTCTGAGATGAAACGAGCACACTTGAGATTAGGCAGGGTTTGCATACAGGTGGTGCTTACTCTCGCAAGTAAGGCTAAGTTGAGGCTTGTTTCTACTGACTCGAACGTACTCTCTTGGGATGTTACGCCAAGGGCGTCAGCATAGATGAAACGCTCAGGGTTCTGATTCAATGGTTGATCATGGGTGTACATGTCGTATAGTAATAAAGCCATCACACTACCTTGAGGTAAGCCATTCTTTTGTCGGCGACTTTGTTTATTGTTTAAAGTAACATGAGAGCCCCTGTCTTTAAGATTGCTTCGATTAGGTCTGTGAGTGCCAGGTATTTTGTCAGCTTCAAGATTTATTTTGAGAGGAGGCGGACGTTTACATATGTGTCATATGTGGCAGATAGATCAACAAAGACGGCTTCCGTTTCCAGTCCTTTCTGAAGCCCATATTCGATGTACTGAGTGAGATTCAGTAGCTAGCTAGGATTCTCCTAACCCTAACCCTAACCCTAAACCTACCCCTAACCCTAACCCTAACGCCTGCTTGTAAGAGGATAAGAGCTTGTTCAGCAACTGAGGCCAAACTGTTGAGAATTAGGAACTAAAACAGTTTAAACAAGTGGTATAACAGGGAGAGGGCAAATATTATTTGCATGTGCTGGGTCTTTGTCAGGTTTGAGAAGAGCGATGATTTTTGTTTCTCTCCAGATTTTTGGGATCTTTCTAGTTTACATACAGTTTTTCATCAACTAAGTGATCTATTTTCGTGCCAAAGGCCCAAAGCGCTTGATCTCCTTGTGAAAATATAATCTACACCGATGACTTTACCAGCCTTAATGGCACTGATACCGATATCGAGCTCTTTAAGTAAGAGCGGTCCAGTCATTACGGTTCAGTCATTCCAGTTCTCTGCCAATATTGAAGTCGGTCTATGTTTGGTGTTTGCTGTTTGGCAGTGCACTTCCTGTTGAGTAACAACTGACGTGCAACTTGGTTGGCAGTGATGGTGCACTGCTGTTGCATTGGAGTTGATGGATCCTTGCTGATTTTCCGGATGAAACTCCATGCCTTTTTACTGTTCTTCGTCATATCTGTTTTTTTAACAGATTTTGCCATTTTTCTTGTCGGCTTTCTGATAGGGAAGTCTCTTACCTACTTCGATGGTACTTTCAGCAAAGTGGTCAGATTCATAGAGATGTTGGTATTGTTAATATAATTAGCTGTTTTTGGCATCGAGTCCAGCTATGTATTGAGTGTGGCAGTTTTGATCTGCTGGGAGATAGGTAATCTTCCTTTGAAGATCCTTTTGGAAGCCAGGCCAGTTCGCTTTCTCAAAATTGTATCTCCTTTGAAATAGAACTGTGGCTGGGGTGATTTCAACATTGCCTTTGATGCCAATGTGGCGGTGTTGTGTTTTCGACACTGGATCTATCACCAGTTTTTTGCTCAATCCGGTTATATTCTGGCTGGCAAACGCAATATCACGATTAAACCCCGCTTTTCATTGTCCACTCTTGAAGGACTTTGGTTACTTTGCATCGTAGATCGGATTAAGCTGGTTAATTTCTTTTCCACTGCATCACTGCATTTCCATACGCATTATTTTAGCGTATCAGCATTGGGTGCTATGGCTGTTGAAGTCGCCAATCACAATCTTTGATTTCGCAGATGACGATGGCATATCTGGCATCACAAGTGGTATGGGAGGTGGCTTATATACTGAAGTGTTACTGATTCTTCTGCGCTCAGCTGTTAGAACTTCGAAGTTATTTTCATCGACAGACATGCATTTGGAAATTAAAATAAATAAGATTTACATTGAATTGCATCCATAGCCATTGGGCACCGATTAAGCAAGATACCATGAATTTAAAATTATTTAATTTTAGACATTTTCCAGAAAAAAATCGTGCAATTGATTTTGATCAAAATTGGAAAAATATTCTAGACAACAGGTTTAGTATTGTTATGTCATGATTTTTATCTTAGTAAGGAGAATAAAATTAATGTGACGGGTATACTTCTAATATATATATATATATATATATATATATATATATATATATATATAT
The DNA here is from genome assembly GCA_963556195.1 of Sepiola atlantica. Lineage (NCBI taxonomy): Eukaryota > Metazoa > Mollusca > Cephalopoda > Sepiida > Sepiolidae > Sepiola > Sepiola atlantica. Next base: position 6,056,345 of record OY744530.1, read on the forward strand.
ATATATATATATATATATATATACATATATATATATATATAGTAAGTTATGAAATATATTTATGGTCATAATATATATATATATATATATATATATATATATATATATATCACTATTTCATGTATCCACATAAAACTTTATAAAGAGATGTATTATTTATGTATTAATTTTCAGTATTTACTTCAACAGTACTCGATACGTAAGTAGAGCTAGGTAGTAAGCTATGAAAACATATTTATGGCAATTAAGCTACACAGAGGCTCCCGCGTTTCATCCACGTGGGGATCTTCATGCTAAAATGCAGGAAGTTAGTTTTGCCAGGTGATTTTATATACACGGCTAGCTAGGTAACGAATGAGATTCTTTGTTGTTCTCTGAGCCAATCGTTGGACTTCTCACGAACAAAGGTCCGGTTAGTTTTACTTCCTATTTTCTATTCTATTGTTCTGTTTTCAAACGAGTAGGCTATGTCCTGTCTTTTTTGTGTCAATATAATGAGTGACCCTATTTTAACAGGTGGTTCCTTGAATTTCTATTTTAGTTTTTAGTTGTTAAGTTTTTATATTTTAGTTTAGTTTATTTTTTTATTTACTTATTTATTTATTTATGTATTATTAGCCTATGGTAAATTTTATTCTGTGCAGGCAGCTGTTTACTATCTCACTTCTACAGTTTAATAGATTTTGGGGTATTTACGTATCGAGCACTGTTGACGTAAATACTGAAAATTGATACATAAAAAATATATCTCCTTATAAAATATTATGTGGATACATGAAATAGTAATATATATATATATATATATATATTTATTTTTTATATATATATATATATATATATATATATATATATATATATATGGAATGATGGCACTAGCCCCATATCGGAAATTCCAAAACGATGTTGTTTGTAATTAATTATACCTTTTTTTACAATTCAAACCGTGGCTTCTGCTTCCGGTCTAGTCTTCTTGATTACATGTACACTTCCGGTATGTTAAGCTTTGTTTGAGTGTCAAAGATTGATTATACGTCAGCTACAAATTGTAGGAATTAATCTGATAAAAGAACTCATTTATAAGGAAACCTTTGGAATCAATATATGCCAATATTATAGACGAGTTTTTGGAAAGTAACTTTAAGTAGTAACATCACATTTTGTTTAGAATTATTCTACAGCTATGCACATTTACTGACAAGGTAACAAGCCGGGATACCCGTCTTTGGGAACTATTTCAATCTTTATTGATCTTACTGATAGAACAATGTATAGTTGTATAATTAGAGGTGTTATCTTCTATATTGTAGGTGTTTCTATAAGTAGTTTTTTTTAAATAATACTAACATATGATGTTTTTTTCTTTACTGACTTCGGTATGTGATGTTGTATACGTCACTTACTAGAAAACCTTCTTGGAGTCATCACAAATGTAATACGAAATAGAATTTTCCAATCTGTCTTGGAAATGATCCTTTGCCAAATAATCGTTGTGTTTTAATCGTAGGAACTGGTACAAATAATGTTCTAATTATGTTTATCTCAACTATATGCATATATATATATATATATATATATATATATATATATATATATATATATATATATATATATATGTATATATATATATATATGGCAAATGAGGGATAAAATAAATTCGATTATATGAGATACATACATTCTCGTCTTTTTTTACTGTTACGACGTGTCACTCTTGATAAAGCCTCTGTAACAGTAAGGCGAGACATTGAGATAGATTATTGAGTTTTATATCTTCCATCTGTCATTTTCTCTATTCATTGGGTCAGGTAAATACGTGTTAGAGTCAGAGGCGCTGAGCAAGGCACCTTGTTAGAATGTGAATATGATAGTCTCCCGAAACAACTGATATATGAGGAGCTGCAACAAGACCAACGTCCTATACACAAGCGAAATATACGTTTTAAATATGTAATCGAGAACAATGCAAACACCCTAAACATGAACATGGAAAACTGGGATGGAGTTGCTTTGGAACAATCGATGTTTATTTAATGGAAATCTCCTCAGGCAAGGCACGAAGCCACTTGATGTAAGGAGCTAACAAGAACAAATATGGTTATCGCAAAGACGGGAGATGCCTATTGGCCTTAGTTTTGAAAAGACCAAAGTAGGAGGAACCCAGTCAGCAGAAGGAAAGTTCCACAAGCCTGTAGTTCTTGGAAAGAAGCTTCTTGAATAGGAATCTGTATTACAACGAGGTATTAAAACGGCGAATTTATTGAGACGATTAGCCCATCGAGTCAAACGAGCTGGAACAAAAGAAGCAGAGAATATATTACAGAACACATGTCATAATAGTATTTATAGAAAAGACTGAGACTAGCAACATCACATCTGTGAGAGAGGGTGTAGAGAAGAAGAAAGGGTAGGGTCAATCAAATTACAGATACGTTTCTGCACATTATCAAGAACCCTCAAATGGGACAGAGATTCACCAGCCCAAATATGACAACAGCACTCAATACATGGGATGATAGTAGATTTGTTAGAGATAGAGAATAGTCTCAGGTGTGAGAAAGTGTTTGGAGCAAGAGAGAAAACCAACTTTGGTTTGCCGCAATCGTATTAATGGCGGCTACGCAAGATCTGAGCCAAAGCGAATAGGGTACTTGATTTTGAAACACGCTTTGCGAAAGGAGTCGGAGAAATACGACAGTTTTGCCCTGTTTTTAATATAATCCCACTTGACTCTTGTACCATCTCAAGCAATTTCATTACGACAGAAAAGGCAACCTGTTCCTCTGAAAATGAAATCCACAGTGCATACCACTTCATTATCGTTTAAAAAAAGGCAATAACGCAATCTAAAGAACCGTAGCGAGCTCATCAACCCTGAGATTCGAAACCCGGATCCCACGCCACTACCAACCGTGGCCAGCTCGTCTTAACAATCTGTGATAACGAACTGAAGAGTGGACGAAATGATAGCGTTTTAAATATATATAGAAATATATGAAAAGTTCGAATGCAAAGCGCGATAAACGCCATTTTCAAAATCACGAAACTGTCCCTACAAAAAGTATTGCATTTCAACAGTCGGCGACACCCCGAAGCTATGTGTTATATTATATGATACCGAAATAATTTGTTTTTGATTTCAATTAAAATCAGCTTTCATTCGAAGTCTAGATTAAATATATTCGTTTTTTTATTGTTTAAGGTTACAATGTAAACGAATTGGATTTATCGCGTTTTGCGTTCGAACTCTTCAATTATATACATATAAATATTAGTAAAGCCGGTGTTATTCTTCTTCTCGGCCTTTTGTTTAGATCAAAGTGTAGTACTTGTTCTGATGGATGCTACACTCTTTAGACCGGTACCGTCTTGGACTTCGGGCCTTGATTCCGCCGGTTTTAGAGATTGCTCTGTGCAGTCCTAGGAGGCCCACCCTCCCAGGCTTTGCCTTCTCACTCTTTGAGAACGGTAATAGCCCGAGGTTTTCCTATCGGGGAATGCCGACGGGGTTGCTCAGGCATTTTTGTAAGCCAGAGTGCTTAGCTCTTAAGGTGCTGACTTTTCAACCCCACTTTCCCGACCTTGTGTCACATCTTACTGCTGTGGAAGTGAGATAAACAAAAATAGGAAAGCCGTTGTTTTCTGATACTACTGTTATTTTAATTGTTAATCAGCTCTATACAGTGTTATATAAGGCATTGCTATATGTATTTATTGTGTGTGATATCTCATTTGTATTCATATGAGTGATTAGTCTTTTCATTAATATTTCTATTTAATACAATCATGTTTCTTCCACTGAAATCCAAGCATATTTGCTACAAATAAACCTTTGTTTATTACTAACTTGTCCACAAAATATCATTCATCGGTGACCAACAAACTTTGTTATATGGTTTTTCAAATATACATATCTGCATTGTTAGAATATCTGGATAACATGTGCAAAGTTCTCAATATATCTGACACAGCCCTCTCTTAAACTATCTGCTGAAAGAACTGTCCATTCCTCATAATACGTCTTCGTCAGTTCATGGCTATCCAAAACTTCTTACCGACCACTAGGTAGCGCTCAATATTCATAATGGCTGAACTTTTAGTTTTATCTTTAAACCAGTAAGGACCAATGATCCTATGTTTTGATGGTGCAACCCACGCTGTACACTTGGCGTTGTCCAGACAATATTCTGATGGGCTGCTTCTCTCAGCACTTCAAATGATTCATTGGGATGTCTGCGGAGACACTGTGGTGATTGTCTCATCAATAGGGGATGCGATCCTAAATTGGCTTCACACATTTGAAGCACATTATTAAACGGCAATGAAACAAAATCTGTTGCTGATTCATCATGGAAACTTGGTGGACAAGTCAGAGATAGCGTGAAGTTTATTTGTCCCAAATATCGTTCAGTTACAGAAAAGATTAATGATTCCATGGGTGGTATTTTGGGAGGGGCACCCAATATTATTAAAAAATGTTCACTCTTTCTGGGTCACTGAGAATACACCATTAACTGAGGTAATGTATCGACCTTACGCTGTATTATAAAAGAAGATCAATAAAACATTAAATCTGTCAAACATTTGCATTTGAGAAGAAAAAGTCACATTTTCTCATGTTTTTTTTTGTGAAATCAGACAGTTTAGCTGTTAAACACGATTTGCGTTTTCTCAGGTGGAATATTTGTTTATTTGCTATAAAAAAAATACAAAGCTTTTATTGAGCTTTGTATTGTTTTGCAAGAATTTACTGTTTAATTAATTCTTTTTCTTTACTTATGTTTATCCCCCCAAAGGTACGTTGTAATTGAGACGTGAAGGGCTGTTGTGAATTAGGGCCCAGATTTACAGGGGCATCCTTAGTAGGGGGTTATGCAGCAAGATGTTTATTCACATAACATTAAAATTGTTGCATGCTGGAAAGTCGAGGTAACAGGGGCTGTTGGATAAAATACCAAATGGAAGTGGTTTCAGAAAAGAAGCTATTAGAGAAGAAAGTCTTCCGAAATTTGGGGACTTCTACTGTAAAGGGGTGGGATTTTGCTGATTGTCTGGTTGTGCAGTGGTATGTAAGTTAAGAGGGAACAAGTACATTTCATTTAATTTCTCATAAAACAATCACATAAATATATATATATATATATATATATATATATATTAATATATATATATATAGATAGATAGATAAATAGATAGATAGATAGATAGATAGAAGTTGAGACACACACAAATAGAACATTAGTTTCCAAGATAGATAGATAGAAGTTGAGATAGACGCATTGTTGTTATCAGTTCTAATAATTCAAACACAACAATTATTTGGTGTACAATCGTTTCCAAGACAATTTTCTTTTTATTTTGTATTATACTTTTGATGACTCCAAACAGTCACTTCATCAGCGTCGTTTACACTCTCACATACATACGTCATTTAAAAGACAACACTAAATTTCAGTATTATTTTTAAAAAACAACACATATCCAGTAAGTATATGAGACATGGCTTCCTATTTAGCAACCATCTATTACTCCATCAGATTATATAAGTAATGAAAATACATAAGAAACAGCAAATCAGAATTTAAAATATTTTAAAAAATAAATGAACCGGAGGGAAAAATCAAATTAAATGAAATTAAAATATTAATAAAAATAAAATCAGGAAACACAAAATCAAATGATAAATATATTTATGTTTTGATGGGATCAGATGTGTGATAAGGTCAAAACTGTCACATTTGTATATATATCAATGAGAAGGTTTGTTGCCCATATCACACCTATGATTTGATTAAAACGACTCACTGTTATTTATATCAAACATAAAACATTTTGAAATACTATCTATATAGTAGAGATCAAAGACAAAAACACTACTATTTCTCTGCCTAATTACGTAATAATTCATAATAAATTAATGTTTAGTGTTAATTATTTGTAATTTTATCGTCCTATTTATATATATATATATATGTATATATATATATATATATATATATATATATACATATCCACTGATTTAATCTCCATCAACAGTAATTAATTTAATTGACAAAACAATTTTTAAAATGTTATGTTCATTTATTTTCAAATATATATATATATATATATATATATATATATATATATATATATATATATATATATATAAGAACCCTTTGTTGGACATTATAATATTTACACCAAGTGAGTCTTCTGAACGATTTATATGATTTTGTTTTTTCTATCGTTTTATTATTAATATGCATACACCCTGAATACACTTTTCACTGTCATCTACTGAATCGATAGCAAATTTCCCGCCTGGATAACCTTTTTTCGTTTTTGGACTACTTGGATTGTTTTTTAATCGACTTCTTTTACATCTTTCTTGAAATTGTTTTCAACCTTTTTATTTAGATGAACTGTATAAGTTTAACAAAAAATTGTGTTTTTTGGCAAATATATTTGATTTTTATATACTTTTATGTATTTTCATATATTTTATATTTTTTCTAAGCTTAATTTAATGATCTGCAGTAGTGTCATTTCGGTAATGGTCCTCTGAGGAGAAGATTTTCTTTGAAAACTCATAAGTTAAGGACGCAATTTTACTCTTTGTTTTTGAACTTAAATAGCATCAGATTAATTACTCATTTTATTATGTCATTCAATTAATATATATATATATATATATATATATATTCTTTTCTGGTGAGTGTTTTAATTGACCTGTCCCATTATTACCTCCGCTAAGTAGGTTATGTTTTCGTTCGAGTTTTAACTATGTTTGTTTGTTTAATGCAGCATTGCGTCCATCTCGTTTGACTAATTGTGATCAAACTATGCCAAACTATCGTTCATGGTGTAACTTAATATTTTAAAAAATAGTCAAGGGCATTAGTATATATATATATATATATATATATATATATATATATATATATATATATATATATATATATTTATATACATATATACATATATATATATATATATATATATATATATATATAAACAAATAATTATGGGATACTAATTTTTAGCAACACGATAAGTAACGTGGGCACATATTTTGTAAACTCGACAATTTAAGGTGTTTTAATCCGAAACTGCGTACTACAAAAAACTAAAAGAAAAAGTAAACAAAAGCTAATGCTACTAAAATATTTGTAGTATGTATTTATATATATATATATATATATATATATATATATATATATATATATATATATATATATATATATATATATATATATGATAAACATAATAACATAATAAACCGACAACTAAACCCACGACCAACAACAAAAAATAAAACTAATAATTTACTACACAAAATTCAAAACCTCTAATTTAATCATCAAAAATAATAACACTACTAACTCCCCCCTAAACCAAACAAACGTACTGTAGTTCTTCCAATGCCTATTCGAGGAATTTTTCCCCAAGACCCAAACAGACAAACACAGAACTTATATTGGCCATTCATCTACAACTCTCTTTCGACGCCTTACGCATCACTTAAATGACACTAGTGCCATCCAGTAACACATCACCACACACAATAAAAGCATAAAATCAACCGAACCAACGCAAATATTAACAACTAATACTAAAATTATACATAAAAACAACTGCACAAACAGACTAAAAATTTTCGAAGCCCTACACATAAAAAAATCACAACCCACAATTAATAAAATAGCATTCATCACTGGTACTAACGCCTTATCAGTCTTTAACAATTAATAAATAATAACAATAATAATTACAATAATAATAAAAAAGCTAATGATAAATAAATTAAGCTGTATATAGATATATGTATAGATATGTAAATTAATAGATATATAACTATAATAAAACAATAAATACGGTAATTAGTAACAATAAGACACAGACGGTCGACAGACCGAAAGGGCTAGAGGAATGGCCCACGACACAAAGGTAGGTGCCATACTCCACCAATTAACACCCGAAAACCAAAGAATCGCTCGCCGCGTCGAGAAACTGAGAAGAAAGATCGTCAAGAGAGAAAAGTCCGTGGTCTTTAATTACGCTTGCATAAGAAATGACTTGCTGCCGAACTATATATATATATATATATATATATATATATATATATATATATATATATATATATTTATATATATATATATATATATATATATATATATGGGTGGGTGAGTGTCCGCAAAAATTCATTTTTAAATTAATAAAAGAAATCTATATATATACAAAAATTATTTTATAAATTAATTAATTAAAAGATATATATATATATATATATATATATATATATATATATAGGCAGGTGAAGCTAGGGCGGTAGCAATTGATATATCCAAGGCCTTTGACAAGGTCTGGCATAAAGGGCTTTTCATAAAACTGCACTTACATTGTATTACTGGACAAATATTTAATATAATTAAATCCTTCCTAAGAAAACGAAAGTTCCAAGTTGTACTCGATGGTCGTTCTTCTAAGCAATATGGCATAAATGCTGGTGTACCCCAGGGATCTATTCTTGGACCTCTACTGTTCCTGATTTTCATAAATGACCTTCCTGATGCCATTGCAACTGAGATAGAAATATTTGCTGACGACACCACTCTCTACTCTCGTCATGTGAGCAAAACCGACGCGCATATATCTGAGGCAATGGCTAAATCCTGAGAAAATTACCACTAGTCTGTAGTAGCATGGGATCAAAAATGGATGGTAACTTTTAATTCCGCAAAAACAAAGCTACTTTCCTTCAATAACTACAAGAAAGCTCTTCAACCATCGATTGTCATGGCAAATAGCACTCTGCCTGAGAGTTCATCCTTCAAACTCCTCGTCTTAACTTTCACAGATAACATGAATTGGAACAAATACAGGGCTGCTGCAACGAAGGTGGGATCTCTCTACCGTGCCAGTAAACTTCTCACACCTGACATTATCCTATATTTCTACAAAGTCAGCATTCGCCTATGCATGAAGTATTGTTGGCACGTCTGGGCTGGTGCATCATCCGCTAGTCTCTCCCTCTTAGACAAGGTCCAAAAAAGAGTTGCCAACTTGATAGGTCATTGACTATCCACCAAGCTCCAGCTTCTGTCCCATCGCCGCAATGGTGCTTCCTTGTCCCTGTTTTACAAATACTTCAATGGATTGTGCTCTGATGAGCTTGCTGCTCAAGTACACCCACGACTTAAATTACCTAGACCAACCCGACAATTTGCCAAATCCTATCCATACACTGTGGAGGTCCCCAGATGCCGAAGAGCTTTCTACTCCAAAAGCTTCTTTCCTCGTGCTGCTGGACTCAGGAACTCCCTCCCTGCTCCCTGCTCTCCTGACGTTACTGACATGCAGAAATTTAAAACTAATGTAAACAGACATCTCGCTGCGCAGCTCCTAATTTAGGTTGAACCCCCGCAAAAAAAACGTCACCCTTTTTTCTCAGTAGCTCCTTACGTCTACAGTAGAAGGCCGCCTTGTTTGGGGTGAACTATGATAATATATATATATATATATATATATATATATATATATATATATATATATATATATATATGTGTGTGTGTGTGTGTGTGTGTGTGTGTGTGTGTGTGTCTGCAAAAATCAATTTTAAAATTAATTAAATAAATCTATATATACAAAATTTTATAAATTTATAAATTTTATAAATTTTATAGATTAATTAATTTAAATATACATATATATATATATATATATATATATATATATATATATATATATATATATATATTGTTTTACAAATACTGTTTTATCTGTTAGTGTTTGTCTTCTTCCGGTTGTCAATTGGGCAATTAAAACGCAAAATGTGTTCCCTATCTCCAAGGTGTTCCATTGTTAATTGAACTTTGTCGTCAGGGACCTCCTGTTGATGAGAACTTCTTTTTTCCCATGAGAAAAAAAGAGACTTATTTCAAAACCCCTTCTCCGGGGTCCATTAAGTATGCATAGGGAATTTAGTAGAAGTATATTAACTTATTGTGGCATCTATAAGGATAGACTAACACTTTTAGCACATATTATATATATACATACATATGTGTGTGTATATATATATATATATATATATATAAATGTTTGTGTGTGAGTGTGTGTGTGTAGTGTATGTATATAACTGTATATATATATATATATATATATATATATATATATATATATATATATATATATAAATAATATTTTTATAATCTGTGTGCGTATGCGTCTGTAAGATGTTATATGACTAGATAACATATATATATACATATATATATATATATATATATATATATATATATATATATATATATAGTCTAAAAAAGCTTTGAGTTATTTTAAACAAAAAGACAAAAAAAAGGAAAATGCAGTTTAAATTCCCACAGAAACTAACTAAATCCAAAATACAGGGTGTTTCAAAAGTCTTAGGAACATTACAAATGCGTATATCTCATGAACTATTCCAGGTAGAAAAATGAAACTGGTGCCATTTTAAAGCTTGCTTAATCAAGTATTTGGTCATACTAATGATTTTCGTGTTATCTTTCCAGGTGCAGTAATGGCGTTCTCTAAACAAGACAAGGCATTTTGCGTTCTCCAATTTGCAAAGACTGAATCGTGGACATGTGTTCAGCGTGCATTTCGCAGGAAATTTAAAAAAGAAGCCCCTGAAAGGAAATCCATTGTCAGATGGCATGCTAAATTTGTGAAAGATGGGTGTTTGTGCCCAAGTAAGTGAACAGGTCGCCCTTCAACTTCAGAAGATGCAGTTGAGCAAGTTCGGACAGCCTTTCAGCGGAGCCCCCGTAAATCAGTGAGAAGAGCCAGCAGAGAACTTCAGCTTGCTCCAGCAACTGTCTGGCGTGTCTTAAGGAAACGACTGCAAATGGTACCTTACAAGCTCAAGTTGGTCCAAAAGTTGAAGGACACTGATAAGCCACTTCGCCGTGACTTTTGCATTGCAATGCAAGAGAAGTTGGAAGATAACGGCTTTGATGACCGGCTTGTTTTTAGCGATGAGGCGACCTTCCATCTGAATGGAAAAGTTAACAAGCATAACACTCGCATATGGGGTACTGAGAATCCTCATGAACTTCTTGAGCACGAGCGAGATTCACCAAAAGTGAACGTGTTTTGTGCAATTTCCAAGAAAGGTGTCTATGGACCGTTCTTCTTTGAAGAGGCAACTATCACTGGTGAATCCTATCTCAACATGCTGGAAGACTGGTTAATGGCTCAGTTGGAACAAGCAGAATCTGATGACTTCATTTTTCAACAAGATGGTGCACCACCACACTGGAGTCTTAGAGTAAGGCAGTTTCTTAACACAAGGCTGCCTGGTAGATGGATTGGGAGATCTGGGCGAGGTGATGACGTTCTCATGCCCTGGCCTCCTAGGTCTCCAGATCTTACCCCGTGTGACTTTTTCCTTTGGGGCTTTGTCAAGCAACAAGTCTATGTGCCGCCCCTTCCAAGAGATATTGACGAACTAAAGGCTCGAGTAACGGCAGTTGCGGGAACCATTGACGTCAAGATGCTGGAACGCGTTTGGCAGGAAATGGACTATCGACTAGATGTCTGCCGTGTGACGAATGGTGCTCATATTGAACAACTTTGAAGATTCCCCACAAAACTTGAAACTTTAACCTTTCCAACGGTACAAATTTCATTTTTCAACTTCTAATAGTTTTTGAGTTATTAAAAATCGTTATGTTCCCAAGACTTTTGAAACACCCTGTAGTGCAGACTTAACATTCGTTGGAAAATTCATAAATAAATTAAATATATAATAGTAAGTAAATAAAATAAAAAGGGGGATTAAGTATCTAACAGTGAAACAGTAAGCATCCAATATTAACACGGTGATCATCAGCTGTTTACCATATATATATATATATATATATATATATATATATATATATATATATATATATATATATATATATATATATAATCAATTGTAAATATTTGTTTTTTTTTATTTACATATGTAGACGTTTCAGCCTTACGGGAATCGTCAGTGTAGAGAAGAAGTTTTTACACCGGTCGCCGGACTCGGACACCGGAACACGAGTTTATATTTCAAACTCAAATTCGAACGTCTTTGCCACAACGCCTGTTGTCCACAACTCGGTAAATCAGCGAGAGATTAATTCCATTTAAAAGCAGCCGTTGTAGAGAGTTCGACTTTTGAAAAGAACATTGCATTTAAGACAGGATTACGAGTGTGGTAATACTACTCGCTACTGAGCCCAGCCTAATTTGAAAGCGACATATGTATATATATATATATATATATATATATATATATATATATATATATATATATATGCGTGTGTGTGTGTGTGTTTGTAGTTGCGAGTTTGCATGAGCGTGTACGATTATATTTTTCTTTCTATTTATATATATATATATATATATATATATATATATATATATAATCTGTGCATACATGCGTGTCTTCTTTGCGCATGTACATTTATGTATATATACGTATATGTATTCTACTGACTATTCCGACAACGTTCGTTGAATACTCTAGTCAGTCTTTCTTGATATGCCGCGATTCGCATACATAGAACTTAAATTCTTTTCTTGAATGTGGTAATGTCTCGTGGCCTTATGGTTACAGCGCTTGCATTCGGAGTTTAGGTTTATACTGTGGCACCTTCCGAGATTATCATCCTTGCACTGATGAGAGCGAAAGCTCGAAACGCTAGCGTATGTAGGTAAGAATATTTTAATATTTATATCTCGGAAATAAAGAGTTTCGAACGAAAATCTTTATTTAATTCATGGGAAAAACTTGACCGCCATGACCGCGAAATTTGTAGTTGCATTCATAGTATTACCCGTACTGAGGATTGATTATCACTTAGCATTAAAGTCCGCTGCATCACGTGTCCTTGCACCTTACAAATGTCGTGCGTTATATCGGCCGAAACGTTGTGAGAATAACACGCAAGATGAGAACAATAATACACATTTTCAATCCTCATTTCAAACATTTTGAAAACAAGCGGTTTAGTTTGTTGATATTTCATTATAGATTTTTTTTCCACACCGCGTCAAATACAGCATCCGAATACGACTTTCACATGTTGTCTTTAATCGCCCAGATGGTATATATTACATCCTTTTTTATAATCTGTAATCAATAATTATATCGTATTCTGATGAAGTCTTCCAATAGATAAATATGAAATATTAGCTGCACACGTGGGTTCGGTCTGGTTTACTTATATTTCAACACGCAGAGATAGTGCAAGAGAGGCAAATTATTATACTAGAGATGTTTTTTTAGAAGCGACCTCGACGTCAGAAGGTTTCTCATCTTGGTTCAACGAGGCGTCACCAAAAGAAAATCCGGGTTATATATTTTAGGAGACCTTTTAATCGTCTTTTATTTATTTATTTTTTTTATTTACTACGTTATGTTTTTTTAATTATTTTTTTAGTCTACCCCAGGAGGTACGATTTGCCAGCGCTTGTTGCTGGAGGTGAGACTGTCGACAAGATTTAATATTAGCTCTGAAATTCCCTCCGCACGACGCTCGTGACGTCCACCCACCAACACTTACACCAATCGTTGTACCCGCCCTTTGCCGCCGTTGCCATTGCAGCGCTCTCCCGGACACCAAGCCCCTATTTTGAATGACGAGAAGAGGGGGGGGGGGCGTAAAAGTGACACATCGTTTGTAGAAAAGAGAAGGAAAATGGCCGACGGATTCGTTACGGTCTTTCACAAGTTGAAATGACAAACCTTTCATACGTTCTTTTTTACGTACATTTTACGGATTCTACCTCTTTTTTATCAGATTAAATCTTCCCTTACACCCACCCACACCATCTGCGTTAAAATTACTTCGAGGAAATTCGAAAACAAAACTTTTTTTTTCATTCTGTATCTTATCAAACAAACAAACAAATATTTAAATTGTTTTCTATAGTAAATTAAAAACCTTTACCTTTACTTCCGCTGAGGAGGTTATGTTTGCAGGCCAATGTCTTTGTCGCTTTATCACTGTTTTTTTTTCGTATCTGTACAACCTAACGGTAACATTGCGCGACCAATCGTCACCAAAGTTGATCTAAATATCGGTCATGGTAAAGCTTAAAACTAATTTCATTTTAGGATAACTGTGAAAGGTCAAGATCATGTTCACGGAAACGGTGAAAAGTCAACCTTTTAATGATATATTCGTTTCTGGTTAACGTACTGGCTCGCTAACCCGAACCCTAACCCTAACCCTAACCGTCGCTACTTATCTTGTGTTGTAGTCAAAGAAGTCCCGTATATAAGATGATATTCATTGTTTACATAGAAAATGCCGGTCAAGGTTGAAATTTGAACGGAATTTTCACTTGCGAGTTTTCCAAAGTTGGTTTTTAAATTTTTAATTTGTAAATTTTTTAAATTTTTTAAATTTTTAATTCTAATTTTTATTTTTTTAAATTTTTAATTCTAATTTAAAATTTCAAATGTGGAGTACCCCATATCCCCATTTTTCCTTCTCTTGCCTTTTATCTTTTATTTTTATTTTTACACAATTTTTTTATCATTTATTTTATCTAACAGTGTATTTATTTCATCTTTATTTATATTTATTTTTCTTCATTTATTTTTCTTCATTATTTTTCTTCATTTTTCTTTATTTTTCTTTTATTTTTCTTTATTTTTCTTTATTTTTCTTTATTTTTCTTTATTTTTCTTTATTTTTCTTTATTATTTTTCTTTATTATTTTTCTTCATTTTTCATTTTTCATTTTTCATTTTTCTTTATTTTTCTTTATTTTTCTTCATTATTATTCTTTTTCATCTTTCTTTATTCCCCCCCCCCCTTTTATTATTAGTACCTTAAAAAAAATTTATGATTAGTACCATTACGACTTCATAAATTTATAAATGGTGTGACTACAATTTATTTAATTATAAGTTTTATTTTTAATGATTTATTATTTAATATTTAATATTTTTAGAAATAATTTATTACATTAGCATATTATTTCAATATAATTTTTAATTTTATAATTTTATAATTTATATATTTTTTAACTTAATATAATTTTATTTTTATTTTTATTTTTATTTTTATTTTTATTTTTAACGTTATCTCCATTTACTTTCGATAAGATATATAGCGTCTCTATTAGTTAAATTTAAATACTTTCCATAACGGCCACGTAATTCCACGCACGTGACAATTTAAACATGCCATCTGTCCAACTGTTAACGTTATTTCCATTTAATTTCTTGCTTTTTCGATGTACAGCGTTGCTGTTGTTTTGATCCATAACTGACTACGAATATTCCACGCACGTGACAATTTTAAATCTGAAAGTGTTCCATCTTTCCAACGGACAATATTTTGAAATTCCTGGCGGTTGTTCTCACTAATAAGCTATACGACTCCGCTGATGAAGGTCCGATTTTCTCGGATCTGAAACCTTGGTCCGGATGTTGTTGTAACGCTTTATTTAATATTAATAAATATCATGCTCTTATTAATTATTTAGTTTATTTTACTTTTGCATTAATAATTGAGCACTCTGCTGGGAAACTCTCCCAATTAAGAAATACGGTATATATATATATATATATATATATATATATATATATATATATATATATCCAAACAAGCGTTGTTGAACGTCACAGAACTTTCTCGTTTGTAAATCTTCTTCGTGAGGTTCTCAAACCGTCGAGCTATCCTTCTGGTTTCGGGTGGCAGTCCGTAGAGTATTTCACCGATTGTTCTTAATTCGACCATTCTTTTTTTGAACGCTTTCCATATTCTTAGACGTCTTCAAGGGTAGTTTTTTTTTTAAATGAGAAGGCTAGTGTTTATGTTTCATAGACATCCTTAAGGGCGAATGAAAGAAACCAAATACACAAACAGATAGAATAAAATCAACTCAACCACACACTTTCTTTCTTTTATTTTATATTTATGATTGATTATACAAATGCGGTAATTATGACCTGAAAAACTACATTTTCTCTTAAAAGCTGGCTTTTGTTGGAGATGTTTCCTAATGGGAGATTCTCAATTTTCACTCTTGATTTTCTTTTTATTCAGTCTTTGATAAGATGCGGTAATACGCATTGAAACGTCGGTTGATTGACGTAAGGCTATAATATTGTTTATGTAATTTTATAAATGCACTACGTGGTATTGAAAAAATTGTATTCATGTTCATTTTATAAACGTATTTGAACTGGATAAATTAATATATATACATATACATATCTGGTTGAACAGGAGTGCCGACTTCTCTTTATTCCTTTTGTGATACAATCTTTCTATTCGTCGAACGATAGATCTTGTACTATTGACTATCGTTCGACGAATAGAAAAATTGGATCACAAAAGGAATAAACAGAAGTTGGCACTCCTGTTCAACCAGATATGTATAAAAGAAGGAATTGCCCAATTATACAATATATATATATATATATATGTGTGTGTGTGTGTGTATGTGCGTGTGTATGTGTGTGTTTCTGTGTCTGTGTAAGTAGATTGCGAGTAAAACAAAATCGTAGGATAAGTTTCAGAGTAATGAAACGAGTTGGTGGACAAAAAATTACTAATATTTTCTTTAAGGCCTTATCGTCTGACCCTCTAAGAGGAAACGTGAGAATGATAGATTAAAAACTAAGAAAATCGAATGAGATATAAGGTGAAAATTAGTATATATATATATATATATATATATATATATATATATATATATATATATATATATATATATATATATATATTAGGTCCTCATATATAGTGAAGACAATGAATAGGTTTTCAGCTGACATCTTCAGCTAGGGCGAAGTTATTGCCTATATTAGCAGTTTTTTAACATGAAACGTTTATTGTTTAACATTTGATCAGCGTGATTAATATTCATAACTGAATTGAGAGCGAAAACGTGGAAGGCTTGTATGTTGCAAGCAAACATTAGTTAGTGGTAGATATATATATATATATATATATATATATATATATATATATATATATATATATATATATATATATATCCTAGGTTAGGATGTGTTCTACTGATTAGCGCAAAGGAGAGAGAACCCCGAGTCTAGGACTTCCGGTTTATGGGTTTCATAAGTTGTGGACTGCGGTGTTGTCTGATTGTGGAAATAATTATTTATATACATATATATATATATATATATATATATTTATATATATATATTTATATATATATATATTGATATATATATATATATATATATATATATATATATATATATATATATATATATATATATATATAATATGCATTAGGTGGAGAGTAAGAGAGGGTAGTGTGTGTCCTTGTGTGAGATCACGGCTAATTTAACTACGTTTCAGCACAGATCGCTAGAATCGAATTAAAGCATTTTCGTGGAAATATTTTCTTAAGTATTTATATAAATATACAACCATGCCAAATATTTAGGCTAAGTTGATGGAAGATTTTCATCTGTATAGGTATACGAGGATATATAATTACGTACATAGTTTCTCCCTTTCTTAATTCCTCTATCCTTCTCTTATTCTATCGCTGTCTCTCTGTGTCTCTAACTCTTTCTATATATGCGTAAATATACATAGTATAATGTGGCTTATAGTATCGCTTTACTGCCGTTTCAAGGCATATCCATTTGTCAAAAATTATTTGTAGTCCATAAGTTAGTATACACGTAAAGACGACTTTAAGCTAGCTGAAATCGAAATGTAACTTTTATTTTAAACGCCATTTTTCTTTCAGATTTATTTGCCATTATGCTAGCGCACGACTCACCCTTAACTCACGGCGTGAGACTATTCTTCAATTCGTGATTCAATTTGAAATGCACCCATTACCATGTATTCTTATTTTTGGTTAAAATTATATTCTAATAAAGATTTTTTGCAGGTTGATTTCTTTTTCTACATGATGTACATACATTGCTTGCAAATATGATGACCGTAATCATTATCTTTCATTGTGAGTCCGGAGATGACTCGTCAGTCCGATCCGAACTTTAAATCACTTTGGACGGCTTTCATCAGTTTTACATAGTTTTAAAAGCATTCATTGTAACGCATAACGCGCAGACATCCACACACACACTGACACACCCACACACACACATATATATATATATATATATATATATATATATATATATATATATAGTATTTTGAAAAACTCCAATTACCAAAAGTCGTTAACTATAATATTTACTTTGCAATGACGGAATTGTCGATGGTTTTACAATCGTTTCGTAACGTACAAGATTATACAGCAGAAGTAATAACACGCTGCTCATCAGAAACCCCAAGAAAAATATGTATATATATATATGTATATATATATATATACATATATATATATACATATATATATATATACATATATATATGTATATATATATATATGTATATATATGTATATATAATAATGGTAATAATCCAGGTGAAAAATATCCACAGGGTGGTAATCCAGAGAATTTTAACCGGGTTTATAAAAAGTGCTCAATATCAAAATAGAGCTTTATATATGATAATTTTATTTACACAGACATGTACACAATCTGCGACACTGGCATGTCGATGTTATCCATCAACATTTACTATAAACTGAGATCTCATCAGGCAGAGTTAGAATCCGATCTTAACCTCAGATCATATTTGGAGAGAATGAAGTGGAGAGATAGAGAAAGAGAAGAAGAAGGAAAGAAATTTAACATTTCAAAAATTAAGGCCGTTAAAAAATTAAAAAATTAAAAATTAAAAAATCTAAAAAACAAAAAGAGAAAACAAAAAATCTAAAATCTAGAATCTGAAACTAACAGGGCAAATAAATATATATATATATATATATATATATATATATATATATATATATATATATATATATATATATATATATATATATATATATATATATATATATATGGCACTATCACGTTGACACACCGGTTCCCGTTAGATCACCGAAGTTAAGCGGCGTCGAGCCTGGCCAGTACTAAATGTACCATTTGGGAATACCAGGTGCTGTATGTGCTCTCCGCTTATCTCGGAATTGTTTCCAGTCGTCTTGTATTACTACTTGTCATTGGAACCAAGCAATGCTGACTCAGGAGAGCGGTTGTTGGGATTGCGCAACCCTTGCAATTACAAATTCACGCGCGGGGGGCAGCCCCTGGTGGGGCACTCATACGTCGAAATCGACGAGAGAGTCCATCATATATATATATATATATATATATATATATATATATATATATATATATATATATATATATATATGATGTTGATCCATCGCTTGTGAAGATGAGTTTTGTTTGAATCTTGGTTAGAATCAGATTTAACCTTTCGTTATGCAGCTACGTTAGTTTTACCATTAACATGCTATTTTATAAAGCTGTTTTGATATTTCTTTTCATTTTCCTGGTGATAGTTTCATTTGATGAGTTATCAAATAATCTGCATCTAATGTGTTCGATTATAATGTGTAGGTGGTTCGAAGAATGTGTAGGGTGTTCGATTATAATGTGTAGGTGGTTCGAAGAAATAAAGAGTTCAAATGCAAAACGCGATATACGCCATTTTCCAAATTACTAAGCAATCATTACAAAAAGTGTTTCATTTCTAACACTCGTCAACACCACTATATAATGTTTCACATAATTTTATACCAGCATGATTTCGTTCTGCTTTCAATTCACATACGCTTTTAATCGGAGTCTAGATTTAATATATTCATCCCTTTACTTTTTTAATGTCTCAATTTTAACGCATTGGATTCATCGAATTTTGCAACTGTTCATGTATAGTGGATTATATCCTTGTTTCCAAAATGGTGTGAATGTCATGTTTTACTATTAAAGTTCTGCTTCGTTTTGCTTTTTTTAAATCTTGATTGAATTCTATATGTTTGAGAATGTAATTCATTTCATACTTTGGTAATTTGATTGTAAATGTGTCTTGGTACACTTATATATACTCTTATGTCTGTATAGTCGTACATCGTCATTATTTCTATTTTAACCTACAATTGTAAGTATGAGTATTTCGGTACCGTAAAAACTTCCCATCGTAACGTTAAATATTCTTAATCTACCTTTCTTTATCCAAATTGTTTCTTTATCAAATAGTCAGGATTTTCGTTCAATCATTTTTATTAGGATTAGTGAATCATATAGTAAGGATTTTTGGTTAATCATTTTTATTAAGATTAGTGGATCATATAGTCAGGATTTTTGGTTAATTATTCTTAATAGGATTAGTGGATCACATAGTCAGGATTTTTGGTTAATTATTCTAATTAAGATTAGTGGATCATATAGTCAGGACTTTTGGTTAATTATTCTTATTAAGATTAGTGGATCACATAGTCAGGTTTTTTTGTTAATTATTCTTAATAGGATTAGTGGATCAAATAGTCAAGAATTTGTTGACATTAGACTTATATTACATATACATATATGCATATATATGTATATACATATATGCAAATATTAGATTTAAATTACGTATATTATTATATTACTTATATTACTTATATTACTTATACAGGGTGGGCAAAAATAAGGGTCCTATTTTTTAAAATTCATAACTTTTTTATTTATTGATTTTTTTTTTTTTTTTTTAGAATAAGTAAAGGACCCCTTCCGAAGCAAGCATGAGCCGTATTAGCCCTAAGGAACGTACCCTCATTTAGAAAACATTATTTTTGCTTCAAAAACTCAAAACAGTGTAAAAAAACAATACTTTAGTTTTTGTAAGTTTTAAGAAGTGTTTTTCGGCTAAAATTTGTTTAGTTTATTTCAAAAAATCTCGGAAGGGTCAGTCTACACACACATAAAGTTTGGTGAGTTTAACTTTTATTTTGTGGAAGTTATTCAAATTCAAGTTATTCAAATTTAAAGATAGGACCCTTATTTTGGCCCACCCTGTATATACAGTTACCTATTATAGCGTGAGTAAGTATTCGTACCAGTTCCTGTATTGCTGTCGAGCTGATGGATGGGTATGTTTAGTTTTTGAAGTTTACCCTTCCAGGATTTATCTTCTCTTTGAGAAGGGGTTGTTTTTTTACTAATCGCGCAAAGCGCTTGAACCAAGTAATGTCGATAGAGCTGCTCAGGATTTTTTTGTAAGGTAGGGCACGATTATCGAAGTTCTCTGGCTTTTCAAGAGTATTCATTTATATTGTGTCTAACCTCCTGGAGAGTAGATAAATAACATACAGTTAGGTATGTGTATATATTTTATATAGTTGGATGTTCAGGAATCAATCTTAAACTAATTAATTTTAGGAGATATAATATGAGCGTGATCTCCTATCTAAAAATTCAAATATATCGGATTCACATTAAATTAAATCCATAGTCATTAGTAACGAATTAAGAATAATTTAATTTCTTCTTAATTAAGAATAATGTAATTTCTTCTTAAGACCCCTTAAGCTAAAGCATTACATTTTAGATATTTTCTAGAATCAAAATGATATAGTAAATTTTAATCAAAATTCGAATAAGGATTCTAAACATAAGATTTGGAAGCACTATATATTGATTTTAATATTCGTAAGAAAACATACATGTGATGTAAAACTGTTTTTTCGGGCAATTAAATTTACCTGTCCTGAGACGGGTAATCTTCTAATAGATCGATACACACATCACCCACACACAAACACACACATATATATATATATATATATATATAGAGAGAGAGAGAGAGAGAGAGAGAGAGAGAGAGAGAAAGAGATAGATAGATAGATAGATAGATAGATAGATAGATAGATAGATAGATAGATAGATAGATAGATAGATAGATAGATAGATATCATATGTCGATAGATGTATTGATTGCTGACTCGACACAGAAAAAAATCTAATCGACCATCAGAAAGACAAGTCGTTAGGAAGGAACCAACACCACCGTTGTCGCGGGCCTGCAGTATAAAAATCAGGCCAATAATCAGCATGGTTTATTATTCGGGGCGTAGGAATCTTAACGCGTAGGTGACAATGCACCTCTTTGTTGGCCGTCGCCCGCTTCACATCGTCAGCCTCTCGCAGGTGTTCATACACCGCCGCGTCTCATTCATAATGTATGGCTACGGGCGCGATTGGTGCTTTGCGGAAGCCGTAAAACCTCTCAGCCCCAAAACTATGACAATAACAGAAGTCAACTGAAGAAACCGAGCAATTCATACACACACACGTGCGCGCGCACACACACACACACGCTCACACACGCACGCATGCACATACACGCAAATTAACGGAGCCATGTGAACACATCACACCTTGGAATAATTAAGTGAAATAATTCAAATAATAACGAAATCACAACACAAAAACGTCTGAAAATTGTCTGTCGATTACAGGTATGAAACTCGATGTTATTTGTGGATTGATTTGCGAATTTAAAAAATACATATATACATGAAGGTAAATTAGAAGGCAATACAAGACATAGAATGGGGAATGAGTTAAGCAGTTTCCACTTTTTTATTAATACAATGCATATATATATATATATATATATATATATATATATATATATATATATATATATATATATATATATATATATATAACTGCAACGTCTTGTCATTAAAAAAGTCTCATTGTCTTAAGGAGCATTTGTACTTGAGATTGTTTATATAGAGATCTAGCTTCGAGCGACAGGTAGGCCCTTTTTTTGTTAAATTTTTTTAGGTACAGCAACAAGCGAAAGCAAGATAGCCTGTAACAAGTTGAAACTGCAGACCAACGTGATATGAGGAGTGGGTTTCCATTTTCTTAAGTAAAATCAGATTTCCGCACACATAGAGTAATACCGTTGATACCAGGCGTTCCCAAAACGAATTGATTTGGTGGTTTTGCTGTTTTGGTTTTTTGTTTTGTTTTGTTTTGCTTTTGAAATAAAAACAGAGTTCCGCGCAGATCGAAAAGTCGAACGTAAACAAACACTCCCTAATATTGCCCATAGAGTAATACCGTTGAAACAACGTATTCCCAATGCGAATTAATTTCGTGTTTTGGCTGTTTTTGTTTTTGTTTTTGTTTTTTGTTTTGTTTTTGAAATATGACACAGTCTCGCACACATCAAGATAATTACATAGTATAATGTACGTCCGACTTTTCGATGTGTGCGGAACACTGTTTTTTTATTTTCGTCTTTCAACGGTATTACTCTATGTGCAATATTATGGAATGTTTATTTACGTTCGACTTTTCGATATGTGAGAGAAAACAAAAACAAACAAAAAACAAACAAAACACGAAAACTGATATATATATATATATATATATATATATATATATATATATATATATATATATAAGAAAGAAGAGAGATAAATATGTACGAATAACAAATCTATTTCAACTTCGTTTGATTCAATGCAAGGTGTACTCGGTAAAACATGTTTATTTTTCTTTCCTGAAGCAAAGGCTTTTCAAAGATTAAAACCTTATCATCAGAAGAAAATTACGTAGATAGATAAGTTGGCAGTGGAAAAGCAAAAATTCAAAATTTGAAAAAATATAAAGTCATCGAGAGTAAGAGTGTGCGTGTAAAAATATGGGGGATGTCTAGTTGGTGAATGTCAGTAGATAAGGTGTCCGGTGAAAGGAGATTTTAAGATGGAAAAAAGGTTTCGTGTAGGCAGCGTTAAAAATGTTCAAAAATGAAGTAAATCCAATAGAAAGATGTTTAGTTCAATCGTAAATGGAACACACTTATTCGGATGTAATTTTGAGAATCAGGGCCATTTTAAAATACTTCCGTGGACCGAGAATGAAAGTAGTTTTTCAGAAGTTGAGATTGGCCTGTGTATATTAAACGCAGGCAGTCGGGAATTTAAGTAGTGACTTCGAACGAGTCTAAGAAAAAGTGGCAGCTCTGGTTGGAAAAAAAGCCAAAGAGAATAAATGGGAGAAAGGGACAAAGAAGGTGGGTGATAGGGTTAGTTAAATGAACTATGGCTAATGCTGGGAGAAGAGAAGGGGAAAGGTTTGTTTGATTACTGTTCATTGCTAGTAAGCAATAAACCAGGTGCAAGTTGGGTGGGGTTCTAATAAGCTAAAACAGAAGTGAATTCAGGTCAGTAGGTAAATAATTCTGAAAAGGGGGGGGGGGTCCCGTAATTAAAACCGATTTTTATACAAACTTCTATATAATTCAGAAAATTTAAAATTGTTCCAATTTGGAAATTAGGGTTCAGATGAATGGAAATTTGGAATTTACGTGTTTAATATGTAATAATTCGGACAAAAACTTAGTATTTCAGAGTTTAATGTATAAAGACTTTAAAGAATTCCCAGTTAGTTAAATATTAAATGCATGACTAAATAAGAAACTTTAATGTATAACTGAAGTCAGGATTGGAAACAGAGTTAGTCTGCTTGCAACAATTGAGTTCTAATATAAGGATTATGGGGTAGGATTGGGTTGAATTTTGTAACCTAAGTGATGCACTGTGTGTTGAAATTATAAATAGATTTTAAGGGGGGGCAAATGGACTATTACAGGAGTAATCAGGGAGCGTAGTTTAAAGGTGAGAGTAATGGAATCTTTGAGAAAAATATTGTCGGTAGAGCGAGGCGTATACAGAGTCGAAGGATTGAGTACAAAAGGGAGATAAAAAAAAAGCAATTGATAAGTTTGTGCGAAGGTTGGCCAATAATTAAAAAAAGGGGGATAGGAATTGGAGTGTTGAAGTAGAAGCGGTTAAGGATTAGTGGAGTGGAGGAGAATACTATTAGTTCTCAATTTACATTAAGTGTTATGGGTTAATATAGTTATTAGGTGTACAGGGGGGATACGCTATGTTATTGGGATGGTTATTTGTAAGGTTGGAAAAGTTGAGAATCAGAAAATTAACCAATTATACAATTGAAGAAAGGGGTAGGGTTGGCTGGGAGGAGGTGTGTCAGATTGAGTAATGAAATGTATGTATTTAAATGTTCGCTTGTGCCAGCAATTTGAAATAAGTTCATTTTTAGAGTTAATAATATTTTTGCTTTTAGCTGCTGTAGCTATCATAAATGTTTCTAATAGTTGGAAGAAAGCGGATCTTGGAGTGTAGGATTTAGACCTTTTATATAAGTATGTAGGTATGTATCATGGTAGATAGCAATGCAGAAGAACTGAAATGGCAAAAAAGTATGAACAAAAATACTGTATTTGGTTTACGAATCTTCAAAAAATGTATTTATTTTTCACAAGATAGTTCGCATATCAAATCAGTAAATATGAGACCTACTGCTAAATATTATTTTTTTTTATTAAAGGTGGGAAAATTCAGATACTATTAATCATATATTATTATATAAATTAATTAATTAATTAACATTAGACTGTTAATTAATCAATACCAGATATATTTTTACGTGTGCATGCACCACTAAATACCATAATTAGTACGGGTTAGGGTTAGGGTAGTTTTGATTGTTGCAGATTAAAGAGGATAATTAACCGCAGGTTAGGGTTAGGGTTAGGGTTAGGGCTTTCCTTAATCTTCATATACTATATCAGGGAGATGTGGTTAATAAAATTAACTAAATTGAAGTCAAGATTATGATCTTGTATTTATATGTTGTATAAAGTTCAGAATTTTTTTATTGTATGTATTTTTCTTTTTTTTGATTTTGTTATTCATTTATATATATATTATTTATTTATTTTATTCCTTAATGTTGTAATCACGTGTTTGATGTTATCCAGTGTATGAATTCTATTTGTTGTTATCCAGTGAATGCAATAATTTATTGATTTATTTTATTTTTATGTTGTCATCCAGTGTTTGATTCTGTTATCCTGTGAATTGAGGTACTAAATAGTTATTGATCAGTATATATATATATATATATATATATATATATATATATATATATATATATATATATATATATATATAGTGTGTGTGTGTCTGTGTGTGCAGCTGATCAACGCGTTTAACGGCGTTGGTAACGCGTTTAACGGCGGCGTTGGTTATAAGTTCGAGCCCATCTGTAGGTAGACCAATTTTAGAATCTATGTTTATGAGTCTTTAAAAAAAAAACGTAACAAGCTTTCTGTAGATAAAATAATATTTAATTAGTATACGCGCCCCACTTGATTGGAACAAAATTATTATATCGCCATCGCCGTAACGCAAGAGTTCCCTCCCCTGGTTGGTCTACACTGTAGATGTAATTCATAGTACAGGTTTTATTAGTTAACCACCCCTGTTTTGTTTTTGTTTTATTGTATAAAAATATTTACATGTTTGGTAGAATAAGTCAAGGAAGCAATCTATGCCATTAATACATTCGTTTCGCAATGACATCGATAGGAAACGTTGCATTTTAAATCCTACAAAAGATATTCGACTTTTTTGCTTAAAATCTGAATAGACATGGTATAAAATAATATAAATGTTTTAAACATCTAAATAGACATGGTATAAAATAATATAAATGTTTTAAACATCTAAATAGACATGGTATAAAATAATATAAATGTTTTAAACATCTAAATAGACATGGTATAAAATAATATAAATGTTTTAAACATCTAAATAGACATGGTATAAAATAATATAAATGTTTTAAACATCTAAATAGACATGGTATAAAATAATATAAATGTTTTAAACATCTAAATAGACATGGTATAAAATAATATAAATGTTTTAAACAGCTGTTGCACTCCGGTTCGTGTTGCCCTTTCTAAATCGGAGTTTTGTGAAGTTTTATTGTATGATGCACGGTATTGTTAGGTCTTTACGTTAATGAATAAAAACTATTTTAAATTTTAACATGTTTTAGACAAAGTTACTTAGGCTTAGCCGTTAATTATGAAAGACAAACACAGATGGATAGATAGATAGATGGATAGATAGAAAGATGATAAATATCACCCTAAAAAGTTGTTTAAAAGCTGATGAACCGTTGCTCAAAACAACAAGATACTACGAGCAGGCTTATTTCGAGTCAATCAGAGATCACATCAGTGACGCCATATCTAGGGAAACCTTCTCACTCCCTGCAAACCAGTGTGCAAACGAATTAACTGAATGGGTCAAAGAAGGCATTGAAGCCTATGTCCCCATGCGAAAATTCTTTAGCAAGCCCCACTCTCCTCGATGGTTCACTTCAGAATGTGCGGCTGCCATTTCTGAGAGACAACAAGCATTTCGTAAATTCGGCTGCCATAAGTCAGCTACTAATAGACATAAATTTATAGAGTCAATAAATAATTGCAAGGCCGTGATAGGCGAAGCAAAGAGAAGGTATAATGAGTTAATAAAAAGACGAATCCAGTTACAGAAACTAGGTACTCGCGATTTCTGGAAAATCTACAATAGTGTAGTGAATAATGGTCAATCAACGATTCCCCCCCACTATCAAACCACAATGATGTCGTTTGCACGGCCACTGATAAGGCTGAACTATTTGCCCAGCGTTTCGCTTCTAACTTTACTTTAGACTCAAATAGCCACCCCTCCCTGAATTCCCTTTGCGGACCGAAGTCACACTTGATAACCTGGTCAGCACCCCATACCAGGTCAGAGACATCATAAAAAACCTTGACACCTCCAAAGCTTGTGGGCCTGATCTTATACCTGTAATAGTAATAAAGAAATGTTCTGCTGAACTGGCCCCTGTCCTCTCCAAACTCTACAATGAATGCCTAGCTGAATTTTGCTTCCCCGATAGCTGGAAAATGTCCTATGTGGTACCTGTCTACAAGAGTTCTGGGAATAGAACCGACCCTCAGAACTACCGCCTAATGAGTCTGCTGCCAATCTTTGCCAAAATCTTTGAATCCTTAATCAATCTAGCGATAGTACGGCACTTAGTTAATGCTAAACTTCTATCTGACCGCCAGTATGGATTTAGACAAGCACGATCTACTGCAGACATCCTGACAGTCATCTCTGAACGCATGTATCATACACTCGACAATGCAGGTGAAGCTAGGGCAGTAGCGCTTGATATATCTAAGGCATTTGACAAGGTTTGGCATAACTGGCTTCTCCTGAAAATACGCTCATACGGTATTACTGTGCAACTACTTAATATAATTAGGTCCTTCCTAAACAAAAGAAAAATCCAGGTTGTCCTCGATGGCCGTTCATCTAAGCAACATGACATAAATGCAGGTGTATCCCAGGGATCTATCATGGGGCTTTGTGGTTCCTGATCTATATAAACGATCTCCCTGATGACATAGAGTCCGAGATTGGTTTATTTGCTGACGATACCCCGATTTACTCTCGCCATGTTGGCAAAACAGACGCGATCATATCTGAGGCATTGGCTGAATCTTTAGAAAATGACCTCCAGGCTGTACTGGATTGGGGTCATAAGTGGTTGGTAACTTTTAATGCTGCTAAAACAAACCTCCTTTCCTTCAATAACTACTAGGAACCTCTCCAACCACCGATTGTCATGGCTAATAATACCCTACCTGAGAGTTCATCATTCAAACTCCTCGGCCTAACCTTCACAGGTAACATGAATTGGAACAAATACATTGAAGACATTGGCAAGGCTGCCTCAAAGAAGGTAGGCTCCCTCTACCGTGCTAGTAAACTCCTCACACCTGACATTATCCTGTATCTATACAAAGCCACCATCCGCACATGCATGGAGTACTGTTGTCACATCTGGACTGGTGCATCATCTACTAGTCTCTACTGTCCCTACTTGGCAAGGTTCAAAATGAGTCGCCAACCTAATAGGTCCCTCACTGTCAACCAAGCTCCAGTCCCTGTCCCATCGGTGCAATGTAGCATCTTTATGTTTTTTTTTTACAAATACTTCAATGGATTATGCTCCGATGAATTGGCTACTCTGGTGCCCCCTCGACGTAAATTCACTAGACTAACTCGACAATCAACTAAATCTCCATCATTCACTGTTGAGGTCCCCAGATGCCGGAGGGCCATCTACTCAAATAGCTTCTTTCCTCGTGTTGCTGGCCTCTGGCACTCCCTACCTGCCCCCTGTTACCGCGAAAATACTGACATGCAGAAATGTTAAACTAATGTAAACATACATCTCGCTGCACAGATCCCAATTTAGGCTGACCCCCCCAAACCTTCTCCGCTTTTCTTTTTTCTCAGTAGCCCCTTACGTCTACAGTGGCGGCCTGCCTTGTTTGGGGTGAACCATATAAAAAAATTTTTTTTAAAGATATCGGTGTTTGAAAAGTCGATATATTCTATATATGCAAATAATCGTAAACGCTTTGTTCTCAGGTTATATTGGAACAAATAGTATTTAATATTCTTTATTATAAACATCTAACATAGACAATGTGTGTGTTACAATACACTGTTATTTCTTTATATCAGACGGATAAAAAATATCCATGTGACAGTATCACAGTAAACTAATTTTGGGACTGGTGTATTCGCATACACCAACAAAAATAAAACAGGAAAAGAATGACGCTATATAAATATAAAAGCCGTTGGTCCGAGAAGGAAGATCTGAGCGTTATGATTTGTAGCGGCTATTTGATAGCAAACATGGGGAACCCGGTCGGCATCCTGCGAATGTTAGCCGTTCTTATTTTAAGTAGCAGTATACAACATACCAAATACATGTAAAAAATATACTCAGAAAAGACTAACGACAACGCAGAGAAATAAATGGATTACAAAAGAATGAGACTAGTTCTGAAGTGATATTTTAAAAACTACCCTAACACAAAAAGGTTCTTGTACACATAGAGAACATAATCCCGAAGTTATGCCATCGATTTTTAAATACCCTGTACATATTATTTTTTCTTTATCTAACGCTTTGCAAGGAGGTTAGACACAAAGTCAGGTGTGATTTTGAGAAGCTAACGCACTAGGGTAAGCGTTCTCTGGCCTACAACAAAACATTAGCAGCCCAGTTGGCATTACTCGATAGGGACACTCAGACGATTAGCAATAAACTTCTCAGACAGAAGATAAAGCATGGGAGGGTGGGCCTCCTAGGGCTGAACAGAACCATACCTCAGCCCGACAGTAACAAAGGCACTGTCGGAATGGTTTGTACTGCACTCATCTTCATAAATGGTGAATTGAAAAAAAAGACAGATTGTCTTTATCCGTTCAGTTTTCTGGATAATCTTCAGTAATTTGCAAAGTATTGAGAAGATAAATAATCAACAATGTTTGCGAATGTCGAACGCTTTTGACTTTCATGACTCGTCGCCAAGAGTTGAATACACTGTTTGCAAATCGTATAATCAAGGCGGGAATATTATTAGTTTGATCTCCCACCAACCATTTATTGGGTTTCCTTAATGGTTGGTTGACTAGATCGAGTATGCAATGTTTCTAAAACAGGTCATTCCAGGCTGAAATTATTTTAAAACTAAGTTCACCCCACCTAAGCAAGTTGCCACTGTAGACGTAAATTAGAGAATTATGATGAAAGTTTTGGGGGACATCCGTAATTGGGAACGAAATTGTAGCAAAATGCCTATTCACATTAGTCTTAAACCTCTTCATGTCGATACAGTCGGGGAACAAGAAAGTAAGGATGGAGTTTCAAAGGCCGTCAGCTCGAGTATAAAAGCTATTGGAGTAGAAGGCTCTCCGGCATCTAGAGACCTAGATTTGGTCAAACGTATTTACGTAGAGGAGGCACAAGAGCAGCAAGTTCATCGGATCACATTTCATTGTACTTGTAAAACAAGCATAAGGAAGAAAAATTGCGGCGATGAGACAAGGATTGAGCTCATTAGATTAGCAACTCTTTTTTGAGCTTGTAAAAGATAGAGAGAGAAGTCGATGCTGCACCATTCCAGATGTGACAACAATACTCCATGCATTGGCGGATGGTGGCTTTGTAGAGATATAGGATAATGTCAGGTGTGAGAAGTTTTTTTAGCTCCGTAGAGGGAGCTCACTTTCTTTGCAACAGCCTTGGTTATTTCTTATGAATTTGTTCCAATCCATGTTACCTGTGAATGTTAGTCCGAGGAGTTTGAACGTCGGGCTCTCAGATGATACCTTATAAACAATTCAAATATATACAAAGCAGAAATAGATGCAATAATTAATAGGTAGGTAAAATAAATCACTTATTTCCCAGAAGTGTAAACGTTGGACTCTCAGGAAGGGTGCTATTTGCCATGGTAATCGGTGGTTGAAAGGGTTACTTGTAGTTATCGAAAGAAAATAGCTCTTTGTCCTAGCAGCATTTTTGACCCAATTCCACTACAGATTTGAGGTCACTTTCTAAGGATTCAGCTATTGCCTCGGAAAAGTTGCGCATTCGTTTTGCTCACATGACTAGAGTAGAGCGTGGTGCCGTCAGCAAATATACCTATCTCAAGCACAGTCATCAGGGAGGTCATTTATGATAATCAGGAACAACAAAGGTCCAAGGATCGATCCCTAAGATATACCTGCATTTGTATCATATTGTTCGGATGAACGCTCATCGAGAACTACCTGGATCTTTCCTTTTGATAGGAATAATCTAATTATATTAAATATTCGTCCAGTAATACCATATGAATTAGTTTTGATGAGAAAACCTTAATGCCATACTTTGTCAAAGGCTTTAGATATATCAAGCGCTACCGCCCTAGCTTCACCTGCCTTATCCAGTGTATAAGATATGCGTTCAGAGATGACCGTTGAAATATACGCAGTAGACCCTGCTTGCCTAAATCCATACTGATGGCAAGAAAGAGGTTTAGTATTATCGAGCTGCCGTATTATCGCTTGATTGATTAAGGATTCAAAAATTATAGCGAAGAGCGGGAGAAGACTGATAGGGCGATAATTATAAGGGGCTGTTCTATCTTCAGAATTCTTGAAGACTGGTACAACAAAGGCAGTTTTCCAGCTATCAGAGAAGCAAGATTCGGCAATGCATTTGTTGTAGAGTTTAGAGACGAGAGGAGACTGTTCAACAGAGCATTTCTTTATTACTATTACTGATATATGACCAGGCTCACATGCTTACGAGGTGTCAAGGTTTTTTATGATGTTTCAGACATAAGATGGAGTTTTGATTAGGCTATCACGTTTGGCTTTAGTTCAAAATAGGGAATTTAAGGAGGGAGTCGAAAGTGAAGTTTAAGCCGAAACGCTGGGCAAGTAGTTCATCCTTATTAGTTGCTGTGCAAACGCCATCATTGTGGTTGGATAGCTACGGAATTGTTGATTGGCCAATGTTCATTTCCCATAAATAACGTGGCTGAATGTGGTTTCTGGTCATCTCTATATACCTTCTCCTTGCTTCATATATTACAGTCTTACAATGATTTCCTGCGACTTTAAGTTTATTTCTATTTGTGGTTGACTTATGGTGGTTGAATTGACGGAGTGCTGCCTCTGAGTAATAGTAGCTGAACAGTTCGAATTGAACCATTGTAGAGAGTGGTGCTTGCTATAACATTTTCGCATAGGGGCATGTGCTTCAATACCATCCTTGACCCATTTGGTTACCTCATTTGCGCACTGATAAGCAGCAATATAAAAGGTTTCATTCCATGGGGCGTCTCTGATGTGAGCTCTGATGGATTCCCAATCAGCCTGCTTGTAGTATCTCGTCGCTTTGAGCACCGGCTCATAAGCTTTGTGGCGAGATTTTAGGATGATATCAATCATTACCACAAGGTGATCAGCTTTCCAGAGAGTGCTAAATAAATTTGTTGCACAAGCGTCGAGCAGTGTATATCACTGTCGGACGACAAAACTTGCATCCAAGAATATGTGGACATATCATATGAGCATGAATTTAAGGAGGTCAAATCTCGCCAAATAAAGAAGTTGGAAAGTTAGAAATCCAAGGACAAAAGACCCCAGGTTCACCATGAACCAATAAAAGCCATTGTCAATATAAGTAAACGTCAGCTGACTTCCTCTGAGGAATCAGTGCTGAACAAAAGTGACAACTTCGCCACAACCATCAAGCGGATTCCATACTTAGACATGATAACTCCAATAGAAGAGGCAGACTTGGGTAAACCCAAGACACAGACGGATGAGCTAAGGTTCAAGGTGTGACAAGCCCTCGAGAATGCTAAGCCTCCAAAACCTAACGTCTCAAAGGAAGAAGTATTAACTACGTAGTGATGATGATATCATAATACTACCAGCAGACAACGGCAATGCTACAGTGTCAATGGATAGAGCGGAATATATCAAGAAATTGGAAGATCTAGTGGGATCAGGTGGTTACTGCAAAGTAAAAAAAGAACCCGACTTTGAAAACGGACAGGAAGCTGTCATAGATCCTTAGTAAAACACAAGAACCTAATTCCACCTGTAAAATACAGACAGCTGGTTCAACATTACAGCTAGCTACCACGCCTATACGGCCTTCTTAAGATTCACAAAGACGGTATTCCATTAAGGTCCATTGTCAGCGCACGGGATTCAGCATGCCATCCAATGAGCAGATTCCTTGTAGATATAATTACTCCACTCACAGGCAAATCCCTATCGTATGTCAAAATTTCAACTAATTTCATGGAAAATACCAACAATGTTCTCATTAATTCCAACCAGATGGTGAGTCTAGATGTAGTGAGTCTGTTCAAAAGGTTCGCACTGATGAGACCCTGACGGATGCTTCACCTGATGAACACACTTGTATCCTAATTGATTATCCAATGGAGATGTTGACCGTATGCATAGAAACGACATTCTTCGTGATGGGGTCTGATACATACCGATAGGAAAAAGGTGTAACTATAGGTTCACCATTGTCCCCAGTACTGGCCAATGTATACATAGTACACTTCGAGGAAAAGGCGTTACAATCCAAACCACTACAGCCAACAATGAGGCTGCGATATGTGGATGACACATTCATACTCTGGCCTCACCAGAAGGACGTTCAAATCTATCCGCCCATCTATACAGTTCACGATAGAAAAAGAACATAACAACAAATTATCCTTCCTAGATGTTCTGATAACACGCACTGACAAGGGTTTAGGTCATCTGTGTATCGAAAGCCTACTTTGACTGGACAATATCTAAATTTCAACTCCCACCATCCATATAATGTAAAGAAAAGAATTGTCCGGTGCCTACAACATCGAGCAAAGGCAATATGTAGTAACGACGAGATATATCAAGAGGGAATGTATAGTTTAAGAGAAACATTCCACCGAAACAGAGAGCATGATATCACCAACAAATCTAGACGCAACACCAAAGGACACCACCCGAGAACTCACCACAGTCTGTATACCATATATGATGGGCTTGTCGGAAAAATCCAAAGAATATGTAATCCATATGACATCAAGATAGTATTCAGGAGCGACTCAACTCTCCGAAAACATCGTGTGAGAGTCAAACCCGCTACGGAAAAAGTAATGACTAAGAACTGTGTGTATACGATTCCATGTAAGTGTGGAAAAGTATACAAAGGTGAGACATGTCGTCCACTAACGGATATGTTCGAAGAACACCGGAAGGCCGTAATACGTTGAGAAATCGAAAAGTCGGGTATGGCTGACCACATATGGAAGGAAAAAGGAAACCATCTACCCTTATGGGATGAAGTAAAAATTATAGATAGAGAATAACAGTTAAGAGTAAGACGACTCAAAGAAGCAGCCCATATGTTAGGCGACAATGTCTTACTAAGCAGACCTAGTATAGAATTCAATACAATATGGGAACCTATAATTATTAATAATAGATAAATAGTGATCTACCGTGCTAGTAAACTCCTCACACCTGACATTATCCTGTATCTCTACAAAGCCACCATCGGCCCATGCATGGAGTATTGTTGTCACATCTGGGCTGGGGCATCATCTACTAGTCTCTCCCTCCTTGACAAGGTCCAAAAAAGAATCGCCAACCTAATAGGTCCCTCACTGTCAACCAAGCTCCAGCCCCTGTCCTATCGCCGCAATGTAGCATCCCTGTGCTTGTTTTACAAATACTTCAATGGATTATGCTCCGATGAATTGGCTACCCTGGTGCCCCCTCGACGTAAATTCACTAGACGAACTCGACAATCAACTAAATCCTATTCATTCACTGTGGAGGTCCCCAGATGTCGGAGAGCCTTCTACTCAAATATCTTCTTTCCTCGTGCTGCTGCCCTCTAGAACTCTCTCCCTGTCCCTTGTTTCCCCGACAGTACAGACATACAGAAGTTTAAAACTTATGTAAACAGACATTTCGCTGCGCAGATCCCAATTTAGGTTGACAACCCCCAAACCTTCTCTCCTCTTTTTTCTCGGTAGTCCCTTACGTCTACAGTGGCGTCCTACCTTGTTTGGGGTGAACTATGTTAAAAAAATGTAGTTAGATAAAATAGAAGAATAGGTTAAAGGCTCCAAAAAGTCATACTAGAATTGTTCGTAAGGACCCGTGGCGCAGTGGATATAGTACTTAGTACAATTCAGTTCTAAGTGACAATCATCTGAAGGTTGAAGGTGTACTCCTCAGTTCGGGCGATACAAACGAAACGCGAATTGCTGACAGCTTCTTCCCAGTCATGGAAGATGGAACGAGAGTAGGCTACCCCAGTGGATTTAATAAACGGTTCCGTTCGAAATTCCGTCCAGATTCTCGAGTTCGACAGAAAGATTCCCGAGTTCGACAAAGTACACTTGAAGAAGGTCGGAGGTTACATCGGCCGAAAAGTTGTAATAAAAACACCCAAGATAAGAACAGTAGTCCGAATATATCAAATTCTACGAATTATCAATCCTCATCTAAAAAATTGCGAAGCATAATAATAATAATAATAATAATAAAAAGAAGAAGAAGAAGAAGAAGAAGAAGAAGTAGAAGAAGAAGAAGAAGAAGAAGAAGAAGAAGAAAAATTAATATATGAACAAGGGAATATTCTTGTTCTTTTTTTCAAATAGGATTAGTAGAACTACTACTACTACTACTACTTCTACTACTGTTGTGAAGTTGTCCCACAGTAAATAATAAATAAAAGAAAGTCAAGTCGAGGGTTGGTTTAACAAGTGTATTAACAAAGTAAGAAAGTGACTAGCTCTTGGCTAGACAGTTACAAGACTGTGCTTTGTCTTCAGTGGCTCTGGTGACTCGCACTATTTATAGTGACAACCGGTGTAGTTTCTCCTGTGTAAGAACGGCCGGTGTAACAACTACATTACTTGTACTACTACTACTACTACTACTACTACTACTATTACTAGTATTAGTTCTTCTGCTAAACATTTAAATGGACCATAAAAAGAACATTGAGTCTCGCTCCAACTGAATGTACTTAAGTAACCAAAAAAACGCTTTCAACAAAACTTATTTCTTTCGCTGTAATAAAGAAAAAGGTATAACAGTAAAGACTTCAGAAAACGGACTAAACACTCAATAAATCGATGGTCCAGCATTAAATAATCGCAAAAGAGTTGATATGCCGTAAAACAAACTAATAAAAAGACACGCAATCAATCGTTTATAAATCGTATTCAGTTTTGGGGTATTAAATAACAACAAAAAGTTGATATGCCGTAGATAGATGAACCAAATTGAATTGAACTCCTTCTAACAATTTCTCAGACGCTCTTTCTCGGAATCAAATATAGCTAGGTCGTTGCAGGAGCATTCTCCCAGGCATTATCTAATCCTTCAGGGCTGGAGTTTCGTTTATTACTGACCGCTTAATGCGCCCCTACCGAGAGCAGCCGACGGATCCGTTCTCCGCTATTTATGTAGCCGATCGAGGAGTTGATTTTTCCAACCTTCAACCATGTGAAGGCTTGATCTCCACCTTCGTTTTCTTAGAAGGAACGTGCTATCTCCTATAAATGGGCGGATAATTGTGTTTGTTTTTATTTTTGTTTCTTTTCGATTGTCTCACCCTGCGTGTGTATGGACGCCC
This sequence comes from Sepiola atlantica, assembly GCA_963556195.1. Classification (NCBI taxonomy): domain Eukaryota; kingdom Metazoa; phylum Mollusca; class Cephalopoda; order Sepiida; family Sepiolidae; genus Sepiola; species Sepiola atlantica. The sequence continues at coordinate 6,093,156 of OY744530.1, forward strand.
CAAGACAGTTGTTTTTCTGTTTCTTTCGAAGCAGTTCAGCTAGTCTATTTTGTCTCCATTGACGATACTATATATTCTGCGCACGTCGCGTTGGCCGATGACACATGCGAAAAATATGTCATAGATCAGAAAAAGAAGAAAAGACAAGCCATAGAATTGGATCGCCGGGCCCCATCTTCCGACGACCACGGATGGTTGATTTACCTAGGGTGGTTAAAATTCGAAATTCGCCGGGGTTTTCCCCCAAAAAGTCAAACCGGGAGGGAGGGACCCGGTTTTATTTATCTTACTGTATCCGGTGTACGGGCTGTCATTCACGGAACCAAACAATAGATCCCGAAAGATTTGTCTGTGCCTTGGGTTGCAACCTCCCACACAGTCTAAAGTTAGAAGACCCACGGGCGGTTAATCAGGGGGGGCGGTGAACAAGTGAGCATAAATAACAGAAAATTAAGGGGACCTAGTTAAGAGGAAATGACACAAAGGTAGGCACAATTAAAGGATGCTAAAACACAGGAAGTAACACCTCTCTCCCTTATATATATATATATATATATATATATATATATATATATATATATATATATATATATATATATATATAGTAAGTTATGAAAATATATTTATAGTAATTAATATACACAGAGGCTTCCGCGTTTCATCTCGGGTGGAACCGTCAGGCTAAAAATGCATTTTAGCCTTACGATTCCCCCCCGGGGATCAAACGCGGAAGCCTCTGTGTATATTAATTGCCATAAATATATTTTCATAACTTACTACCTAGCTGTACCCACGTATCGAGCACTGTTAAAATAAATACTGAAAATTGATATATAAAAAATCATATCTCCTTATAACAGTTTATGTTGATACATGAAATCATAATTGTATATATATAAAATATGAGACTAAAAGTATACTTTTAGAGAATTGAACCTATAGTGGTTTCAGCTCAATATACGAGATAGAGCAATTATAAAGATGAATGAAGGAAGAGAGATAAAGATGTACCAATGACAAATATATTCCATCTTCGATTGTTCAATTTTTACTTACGGTTGAACTGAACATAATTCTATTGGATCCATTACATTTTGAACATTTTTAACGCAGTTTCCACGAAATCCCTTTTCCATCTTGAAATCTTTCGTCACCGGACACTTTGTCAACGGAATTACCCAACTTGACAGACCCCATATTTTGATAACCTTTTTATACACATACTCTTACTTTCCATTCTCTTATATTGTTTCTCAAAATTTTCAAATTTTGAATTTTGGTTATTCCCCTGCCAACTTATCCATCTATGTACTTTTTCTGATGATAAGATGTTAATCTTTGAAAAGCCTGGCTTAAGGAAAGAAAAATAAACATGTTTTTATCGAGTACACCTCGCATTGAGAAATTAAAGATGAAATATATGTATATATATATATATATATATACATATATTAATTATTTGTTACCTACGCAATCTTCAGTGCAAGAAGCTAATTCCCAACGGTCGGCGGGCGCGAACCCCGATCACAAATCGCCACTGATTTGTAGTCAAGACTCTTAACCCCGCGGCCATAGAGAACTAGTTATCAATTAGGGAGGAATTTAACTTTGTAAATAGCGAATCGGCGGCTAAATTTACACAAACAGTTTAGAGTGATCAACGATCGTATTCGGATCGTGCATTTCGCTATTAGTACTGCTTGTTATTAAAGTCACTAAGAGTGCCCGGCCTTTGGTGAAGAGGGCTTATAATATATATATATATATATATATATATATATATATATATATATATATATATATATATATATATATATATATATATATATGAAAAATGCAAACAAGAAAGCCATAAAACTATACTGTCGGCCAAGCTCGGCTGTGACATATTTTGACCCAGACAAACTCACTAGCTTAAAATAGATATGGGAAGCTAATAAGTTCAAGCCATCATCCCATTCATTTCCCGCATCAATTGAAAGATAAAGACTGCTAATGATAACAGACTAACCAAAATCGTCAGTTGGCCAATTGTCTGGCAATTCAAAATTAATACCTGTATGATTTTTCTATATTGTTTCTTCATCCTGAGCAAGTCTTTCAATAAAGACGAAACGTTGATGAATACATTAATAATATAGTTTGGGGCTTTTTTTCCATTTTCTATTACGTCGGATGATTTTATTCTCATTTTTATTCATATATATATATATATATATATATATATAACATGAGTTTTGGGGAGTACAACATTTTATTATCGCAAGCATGAAGGGAAGACAAATTTTATCGTTTATGATTAAAAGTTAATCAAGAAAAAAAGCCAGCCGACCTGTTTCGCCCTCTCTTAACAAAGGATGTATCGAGGGATTTAAAAAAAACGAGGGATTTAAAAAAAGGGGGTAAACAAGAGAGTGTACAGAAAATAAAATAGCGTTATGTTATATGTACAATGAAGGATGGATCTGAGAGACTGATCGCATCTAGTCTTAATAGACATTCACTTTGCTTGCAAAGGAAGGGGCGTTTAGGACAAACGTGGCTCGTCTCGAAGATTTTATGATGGATAAATGAGTGAGCATTACTGAGAATGGTGAAGGAGTATATGCTTAAATTCCTAGCGCACGGCGGGTATTTAAGTAAATGGTATGTAATGGAAGACCCGTATGTGTTATTTTGAACGTACGTTGACCGGAAGGTTCCATTCTTGATCTTACTCGAAATGTGCTGTTGGACTCTACTATCCAATCTTAACGTTGTCTTACCCACGTAGTCAGCACTGCAACTACATTTAAAATGATGAATGACATTATTTTTATGGTGTGTGTGTGTGGGGGGGGGGGTAAACGTCTTTACGAGAGGACGCCAATAAAGGTTTTGTAGAAAACACGTACATTCGAAGCAAAATAGGAATCTTCAACTGCTGAGCTGATTTGCTTTGCGAATTTCTCACTTATTGTGCCCAACCAAGGTAAACGAATTTGGTTTTATTTCGCAAAAAGTATTTATTTTCCTTTGGATGACTGCCCTAATCGCATCAAGAGGGTAGCCGTTATTAGACGAAGTATTAGTTATAGTTTTAATTTCTTCGTCCAATTTTGATTTTGAACAAATCATAAGAGCTCCGTGTGTTAATGTCCAAATCAAGTTTTCCTTTCGTTTGTTAGGCAAAATGAATCCCAGCCAGTAAAAAATCCTGTAAACGTAGGTTTACAGTAGATTGATGATATATATATATATATATATATATATATATATCGCTCGATATAAGCTCACTCACTGATCACGAGAAATGAGGGTTTATCGAGCGAAACTCATTACTAAATAGCTTGTTTGCCATAAGTATATTTTATGATATAACTAGGCTCTACTCATTTACTGAGTACTGTTTAAGTAAATGCTGGAACATTCAAATATGTAATCTCCTAGTGTAGGTGCTTGAAAAGGTCGGAGGGTCGAAATAAATTATCTCACCAGTGATTATGTGATTCCGTGTTACTTTATTTTATTTTATTCTTCTTGTTTATTAAATTGAGCTCTCATACTAGGATTTCAATGGAAAATATATCTGAAGAGAGCCGCACGAGGCTTGAAACGCGTTATAAAATCACAAAATTATGAAATGATAAAATAATAAAATAACAATGGTTGAAAAAAGTTTTTTTACAAATGTTGGTTGCCTCACTTCCGTAAATATATATATATATATATATATATATATATATATATATATGTGTGTGTGTGTGTGTGTGTGTGTGTGTTTGTGTGCGCGCGTGTGTGGGTTTGTATGATAATATAAATAAACAGCTATTCTTGAGGGAATCAAATTCCAGTGTAAAAGTTCAATATTACAAACTGTTAAATACTATTTTCAAAATTTGTAATAGAGCTATACATAAAAGTGTTGTTATTCTATGATTTATTGGCATAATTTCATTTTGGTTGTTTTCGTCGACATTGGAAGACTTGTGATTTTTGTTTTGTTGGTGTACGCTTTTCTTTTGAAAACAATGCTCTGGGAAATTTTTTTGACGATTTGATTTGTTTTAAGTAGGTTTTGGTTATTCTAGAAACACGTGTTTGATTTTCTTTGCTGCAAAACTGGTGATAAATCACAGTAAGACATTACTTTGACCTGCCAATTCATATATATATATATATATATATATATATATATATATATATATATATATATATATATATATATATATATATAAATTGACAGGTCAAAGGTATTCCGATGGGTGGTTTTCTGTTTTACACAGTGTCATGTCGAACTACCATCTCAATATTATTGAGGCATTAGTTATTAACATTTGTCGACCTAGCCTGTGTAGACAAAAGATTTTGAAACATCAGTTGGAGATCTTTAATGATCCTTAATATATATATATATATATATATATATATATATATATATATATATATATATATATATATGAAATAGTAATAATGCTGGCCGATTTTCAAAGTTGAATCAAAACGGCATGTAAGCTGACAAATCAACTTTAATTTATTATTGTTGTACGATGTTATTGCAATAGACTCACTTCTTAAAAATGTATTTTCATAATATATTTAATCCGATCCAGAAAAATCAGCGAGGGAAATAAGTCTTAGAGATTTAGCAACAACTATATTACCTTACTTGCAGTTGCCAACAGTTACGTATTCTCATTTTTTTTCTTTACAAGTAAAAGCAAAAGTTTATTTGTGATTTAGACACTGGTGGATTATTTACCATTTCATGTGTTTGTCTTTCAGGAGAAAGCTAAGGTAATGCTCTTCGCTTGACCAGAACTCAATTATGTCGAACCTGACATCTACGCCAATGTGTTCATATCCCTAAACATGCACAGAGTATTGTTGTACCATGTGGGCTTGTGCACCATCTACTAGTCTCTCCCCCGTTAGTAAAGGTTCAAAAAAGAGTTTATAATATGATGTCCATCACTATCTACAAAGTTCCAACCCATGTCCCATCGCCGCAATGTTGCATCCGTGTGCTTGTTTTACAAGTACTTTAATAAAAGGTAGTTCGATGAAATTGCTGCTCTAATGCCCCCTCGACGTAAATACACTCGACCATCCCGACAATCAACTAAATTCCATCCATTCACTATGGAGGTCTCCATATGTCGAAATGCTGAAATAAAAATACATATGTCATAACATAAGTGTATATATATATATATATATATATATATATATATATATATATATATATATATATATATATATATATATGAAATAGTAACTCCAATAGCTGCTTTCCTCGAGCTGCCGGCCTTTCAAACTCCCTCGCTGCTCCCGGTTTTCCTGACTGTACCGACATGCAGAAATTCGAAACTAATGTCAACAAAGATCTAGCTGTACAGTTCCCAATTTAGGATGATCCCCTAAACCTTCACCCTAATTCTCAATAGCCCCTTACGTCTACAGTTTCCTTATTTGGGGTGAACTCAGTGAAAAAGAAAAACAAACATTTTGTGTAGTTGACTCAGTCGTATATCTTGGCAAAAATTTTCCCGACTATGAAATACATCTATGATTTGTGAATGCTAGTAAATATGTTGCTATACATGAAAAGCACGAGTTGTCAGACAGAGCCATTACCATCAAATCAAGACTTTGTGTAACTAACCATGCGTATTGTATATACTTTTGTATTACACCAACAGAAGTCCCTAGAGAGTTTCCATCAAATGTGCCTTAGGAGGATTCTAAATACCAATTGATGACAGCAGATATCACTGTTCTACAGCAAGATGGTGTGTCGGCTATAGAAGTGTGAGTTGTACGTAGTCAGATGTGCTGGGTATGGTATTTGGTTGATGGCGAACTGCAGCATGAAAAACGCCCGAGATACAAGGCAGTAAGACGTTTTAAGGATGTAGTGAAAAACAATATTCAAATCCTTAGCATGAATGTGAAGGGTTGAATGAAGATGCTCCTAGAGCGATCGGTTTTGCGAAAGCGTGTTTATGACGGCTGCGTGAGATTTTAGGAAAGTCGACTAGAGAACTTTATCTGAAAACATCCTTTGCGTCGCGATCAACTTCGAACGTCTTTAACACATTTCAGCCCGACCATGTGTGTGGTTCCTGTGGCAGAACCTGTCTATCGAAGACTGGTTTACACAGCCACGTGAGATCCTATGGCAACAAAATCAACAGGAACGTTAAGGAGTTAAACACAGCAATGTACAAACAGAAGCCAGTTTTCCCATGTGGCATATCTGCAGCAAAAACTGTAAAAATAAAAGCGGGCTGCTGAGGCATTTATGTGTCGACAATAAGGGATTGAATCTTTAGGAAAATTTAAAAAAAATGAAAAACAAGTCTGGATCGATAGCTTTCTAAAATAGAAAGCTATCGATCCGGACTTGTTTTTCTGACTACGTACAACTCACACTTTTATAGTCGACACACCATCTTGCTGTAGAACAGTGATATCTGCTGTCATCAATATTATTTTTGTTTTTTTCACAAAATGCAATACGTAATTGCTTGGACCAGAAGCATCAGAAAAATGTTATGAATCGATATTTAATTATAATAACTACAACCTCCATGATTTTTTTGTTGCTTTTTAAATTAACTTTTGCTGAAAATTCTATTTAACCTATGTTAAAATCGATTATTTTATGTGATTGTTTCATTTGTAAAATTTGAGGATTGTTTTAAATTGAATATCGATTGAAAGAAATAGTAAAAATAAAAATAAACTGTTTCATTAAAAAGGTTCGTTTTAAATACTTTTTTAATCTGTATCATTTGAAAGTAATCCGTTGAAATCAGTGGTTTATTCGATATTCTCTCTAAACTCTGAATGATATGCAAATAAAATGTTAGTATTTTTTGTAATTGATTAATTGTGAAATATACTGCTGAAGAAAATTATTTATATTATTTATTTTTAATTAAATTTAATTTTACTAATACAAATATTTTTTAGAAACGTACTATATGGAAAATAATACGGTTAGTATTTATTCCCGAGCATGTTTAAAATATTTTAAATCACAATTATTTTAAGCATTTGAATATGTAGTATTAATATATATATATATATATATATATATATATATATATATATATATAGAGAGAGAGAGAGAGAGAGAGAGAGAGAGAGAGAGAGAGAAAGAGACCTCTACATAAATACTAAACATCCACAACCAATAATTTTAATTATGTAACTAGTCACAACCTTTTAAAGTGGCTAGCATAGTAATTAACGTTACCAAATTCGTAGCCATTAAGCAATTATACGTTTGAATCTTGAACGCGCTTAAGAAAATAATCAAATTCTTGACGGTGAAGCAATTAAAGTTTTAAATCTTGCATGCTCTTAGAACGTAATCACGCTGTCATGTAACATTTCAATATTATAGACGCTTCTTTTAAGTTGTAAATTACTGGCCGTTATAATAAAAAAAACTACTCAACAGTAAAGACATATTTTTAAAGACACCAAGACTAACACCGCCTGAAGATGATTTGACGAATCAAATCAAAAGTACTTGTGAAAAAGAAAGAAAAGGGAACAAGAAACCGACGGAACTTACATACAGCAATTTGACCGAAACACTAAATGGACCATTCGGAAAATTGAATAAATAAAAAAAGTCTCATCAAGTAAAAAGACTCCGTATTATTTAATAATGTTGGTTTACATGAAAATATGCTGCCTAAATTCACAAAATACACACACACACACATATATATATATATATCTTCACTGGACTATTTGTAAAAGGTTGAATATCCAGTGTAGCAGCAAGTCCTGGGAGCATATACAAGAAAGAACAGTTGGAAATAATTTATACACCATCCACTATGTCTATGCAATCCCAACAGCTACATATCTAGAAAACGGAGCTGTTAAACATGACATCGTAATATGGGACAAAAGGAGGAAAGTAGCAACCCTAGTTGAAGTCAGTGTCCTTAATGATGCGGGATTGAACAGAGCAGAAAGGCAAAAGATTACGAAATACCAAGGTCTTATGTACGACATGAAAAGTAACTGGAATCTTAGGAAAATCTCCATCATACCAGTAATTATAGGAGCAACAGGACTAATGAAAAAGAATTTCAAAAGCTATCTGGTGAGTATACCCGGTTAACCGAGTGCAAGAGAAATACAAACAATCGCACTTAAAGGGACGGTTAGAATCTTAAAACGATCTCTAGGCTGGAGTGTCTGAAATAGCCGGTGAATGTCTGGCATCCGGTAGGATGCCCCATCTCCAGCAAAAAAAAATAATATAAGAAAAAGAAAAATTAAAATATATATATATATGTGTGTGTGTGTGTGTGTGTGTTTCTGAGGTGTGTGTTATCGTTGATTTTTCGCCCATACTAAGCAGTACGTGCGTGAAGAGGAGAGCATTTCAATACCTTTAGCCATCAAAGGATGCATATGCTTTCAACTGAAAACATCATTGAGAAATGTATAATGTCACAAAAGAAGTTATAAGTTCACATCTGATCATTTTGTAAGCAATCTCTCAACCTTAAATTTATTGAAAACTATTCGCTTTCGTTCTCCCTTCTCTCTATTTTTGATTATTTTTATTATTCAATCCAGAAAGGGATTTTAAAGTACGCCCACAGTTGTGCTCCTATGTCGCATTACTTTGTGTTATATTTTAAACACCAAGAACTCTCATGTGGCGCCAGTAAAGTCCATTGATTAACCACATATAGAGCAAAAAAAAAATGCTGGACTCAATGAGATAAGGTCCTATTTTCATGAAACTTTTTTAAGGTTACAGGGTCTTAATTATCCGTCATATATTTGATTTAGTTTCTTGCTTTCTTTCCCTTTTTGGGGGTGTTTTTATTGTCCCAATCAACTTTTTTAACAATTGTTAAAAATTCTTAGAAAACAAGTTTCATACAAAACTATTTAGGGCATTTTAAATAGATTAGTCTTTAGAGTAAATGTGGTATTGTGGTTATTGGAGAAGTAAAAAATATGGGCAAATGGTGACAAAAATGATAGGTACCATGCTTGTACGAATGGGTCGTAATAGTGTCTAATTAATAGTAGGATCGATAGTTATGGTCGTAACCGCACTTCACCCCGATTTTGTAGGGTGTCATGACTAATTTTACTAATAATTTTAGATTCTTATTTACTTATTTTTTTACTTTACAATAAATGAATGTTCACTGACTCTTATATGAAGCATCTCAAGTGTCAGGGTTGAAGATGGCATCTCGGGAACACAAGTCTACCCTTCACTTTAAAGAAAACGGATTCCACGTCGATTTTAATAATATATTATATTTGATTTACTTAACTAAACGGATCTACAATTTCTCAACTATGAGTTTCTTTTCTTATTTTCTAGAAAGGGAAATATGAGGTTGTGTCAATGACCCTAATTTCTCAGGACTCTACATAAATCAAATGAAGATGAAATTCTAGCAGTAACAGTTTCTTCAGGCAACTAATTAATCTAAACAATCTACTTTTAATAGGGTGTTCTATTTGACTTAAATGTGATTTTCTATAAATGACTTGGATGAACTAATCTACCTCTAGATTTTAATGCTTTATTACTAGAAACAATAGCATTGCTTGAAAAAGCAACACACGCACGATTGCAGCATAAACAGGGTAAATAGACCTAATAAATCTAATATGAAATAAAAATGAATTAAAGGATAATTTTTGGAACTCTCGTATGAAATATTTAACATGATTCGATATGTACGTTGATTCAGTATGAATAGTGTAAATATTTGATCTACAATATATATTTTTTTTTAATATTTAAGGGTGTAGAAAATCCGTTTATTAGGAAAAATTAAGAAGAGTCATGAATTGTATGAGGAAAGGGTTGTTACATAGATATCCATCTTTTAGTCTTGCGGGGTGTGAAGAAAAACGGTTTACCATAGTTTGGTTAAAATGACAAACTTCTTTTTCTATAACAAGTCAATTTTATTCACACAGTTTCATAAACACTACAGACAAAGTTTGGGAAGAGTTACGTACACAGGAATACAAAAATATGTTGAGTCAGTAGATATGCATGTACTAGCAACATGTAGATGAGTCTGGGTTTTTCATCTCGCTTAGCCTGAGTCGTGGCTAGGGATAATACAGGAAGAGGTCGTCTTGTCACCTGGGCGCCTAAACACTGACTGTTCTTTTTGGCAATGAAAAGGTTCGGCGGTATTGCCTCTCACGCAAAAGTGTTCTTACCGGACATCAAATCAATGACTACGCGAGTGAGAACAAGCAAGAGTTAAAATATATCGTAATTATATGACTGGTAAAGAGTTTTATTGAGAAGATAGTTAAACGAGAGATTCCCAGAACTGCATAAAAACAAATAGAAGACACGGCCAGTGCGTGAAATGTAGTTTTCATGACAGATTGTTATGGTTAGGTTTAGGTCTAGGTTTAGGTTTAGGGTTAAGGTTAGGGTTAGGGTTAGGGTTAGTGTTAGGTTGAGGTTGAGATGAGGTTGAGGTTGAGGTTAGGGTTAGTGTTAGGTTGAGGGTTAGGGTTAGGGTTAGGTTAGGGTTAGTGTTAGGTTGAGGTTGAGGTTGAGGGTTAGGGTTAGGGTTAGTGTTAGGTTGAGGTTGAGGGTTAGGGTTAGGGTTAGTGTTAGGTTGAGGTTGAGGGTTAGGGTTAGGGTTAGTGTTAGGTTGAGGTTGAGGGTTAGGGTTAGGGTTAGGGTTAGTGTTAGGTTGAGGTTGAGGTTGAGGTTGAGGTTGAGGTTGAGGTTGAGGTTGAGGTTGAGGTTGAGGTTGAGGTTGAGGTTAGGGTTAGTGTTAGGTTGAGGTTGAGGTTAAGGGTTAGGGTTAGGGTTCTGCATTACAAATCTATTTATCTGTGAAACCTGCTATGTTTTTTTTCAGATGATTCTCGTCCAGTTAAGAGTTAAGCAAATAAAAAATGATTTTCTACGAATCAGTATAATAATAACAACAAAATCATCGTGTACAGTGATCAGTTGTTAAACTCTCATCATTTTCCAGGCAAACATTTTGTGACCTTTGACCTTTATTCTGCGACTTGCCGACGACTTCCCAGTGACTTCTTACTCAAACTTTTCACAAACTTGAGCATCTGAATAATTAGTGCTATTTCATAAACCCGAAATAAAAATATGCAAGACGACGTAATAATGCAATTTCTGGACGTCTAGTCACGAAGCACAATCTAAATGTAGTGAAGTTCGACTTCGGCCGCAATGTTGTGATGCGAAAACTAAACAAAACATTTGCCGTTGCCATGGAAGTAATGTATGTAGTTGTAACATTTTCACTTTCAAAATTGATTCAGAATATTTCAGTTGTTCAAATCGTTGAAATTGCGGTATATAAAGTTCTGAAAATCATTTGACACATTAGAAAAATAGATCGAAAGAAATATGTATACGAAAATATATCAACACATCAATAACACGGTGTACATCTACAACACCTCTAAAGTTCGTGTATATTACATAGTGTAGTGTACAATTATCAGGAAGATTAACAGTTAATTAATCGAGCACTCTGCTGGATTTTTCCTGCCCTACCACACAGCAATTATATGTATATATATATATATATATATATATATATATATATATATATATATATATATATGTGTGTGTGTGTGTGTGTGTGTGTGTGTGTGTTAAAAATAACACATATGGGTTTAAATTACAGACCATTTACTTAAAAAACCGCCGTTCGCTAGGAATTTTAGCATGGACTCCTTCACCATTCTCAGTCATGCTCACTCATTATATCATCAAAAAATTGTGGAGACGATCCACGTTTGTCTTAAACGTCCCTTCCTTTGTAAACAAAGGGAATGTCTATTAGGACTAGATGTGATCAGTCTCTAAGATTCATAACGCTATTATATTTTCTGTACTCTCTCTTGGCACCCTTGTTTAAAATCCCTCGTTTTTTCTAAATCTTTCGATAAGCCTTTTTATTTTTACTTGATTAACTTTTAATCATGAACGATAAATTAAATGTTGTACTCCGAAAAAATCATAAAATAGGTATATATATATATATATATATATATATATATATTACACAAACAGGCTTCGGTGAACAACACGGAATTTTCGCGTTTGCATAACCTTTTTTAAACGTTTTCGAAGCGTCGAGCAATCGTATAGGTTTCAGACGGCAGTCCATATAGTATTTCGTCGATTGTTCGTAATTCGGCCATTTCTCTTGCGCTTTCATGACAAGAATGATCAACTTAGTTTGAACACTGGGTTAGTTGATCATGACTTGTAGGCGCTAATAACCGAGAAACATATGAATTCTCGAAAGTCTTATTGTGTGTTTAGCAATACCGAGTTCGGCTGGTCGAAAATATCCCTTGCATATATGTATGACTATTGGAAGGACCATTTATTGTTTTCTCTAACTTGTCTGGTCACGTGGCTTTCTCTATTGCTAAAAGGTGCTGTGTTTGTCTTTGCGGTTCTACCAAATCTATAACATATTTCGGTTAGAGACGTGAAGCTTATTTTTTACGTTTCGATTTCTTAATGCTTCATGAATTTATCTTTTACAACATATAAAACAATGCGGTATTAGCCATCTTTTAAAAGGACCAGTATTAAATATGTGTGCAAAGCGAACCAGTTGCAGGGCACTCATTAGATCACTAGACATGTGTATAAAATAGCCTTGAATCACATATTGCTATGATAATCGGTGACAATAAAGACAACACAACTTTAATTATGGTCTAAGAAAATGTTGAATTAGTCTTCCATTTGGACGTTTTACAATAGACTGGTAATAAAAAGCAACCATCTACCCAAGCGACTCCTTTACACCTATACAACATAATTCCGAAGTTATGTCATCGATTATGTAAATACTCGATATATAACCGTACATATCCATGCAAGTATATAGACACACATGCATACAAATCTATATATGCTCCGATAGATAAATAAAATATAAAGATGAATAAGAAAATTTGCAAACAAGTCCCCAAATTAATGTCACGTGTGGCCCAGTTCGATTAGTATCTATCAATTAAATGAAAAACCAAAAAAAACACAATCGAAAACAAAACTAAAACGCTAAAGAAAATTTGGAATAAAAAATTCTGTAACCATGGAAACAGAAAAACGCTAAAACTTTTATAATGGTAAATGGTTACTAAATTATAGTTTTACAATAATATTAAGTTCTTTAAACTGCCAGCAATGCATATTCTGTTTTTGAATATAAATCAGATAAGTGGAAAATATTTAAAGTTAAATGTTAATATTTTTGCATTGACACGTTCAAAAATAAGGAAGTCAATTCTGCTCAAATACAGAGAGTTGTAACAAAAACTGTAAAAATACGGAACTTATTAGACTACGGTAGGTGTAGAATGTGTTTATTGGTTACCGAGTCAAGCGACCTATGAAATAATCAGAAAGAACTTCAGTCTTACAAAAAATCAGAGATGAAAATCCGTATCTGCTGCTTTTTAGATTTTGCTATCATTAAGAAACAAAATGAAATTACGAATTGTGAGTCGATCAAATGAAATTCGTATTTTAATTACTCACGAATATGACTACCGAATAAATGACCTGAACGCTCTTAAAGCACAATAAAAATTACATATATATATATATATATATATATATATATATATACATTGGCTAAAAATGTGGAAAAAGTGTATTTGATATATTTTTGAATTTATTGAATTATTATAAGAAATAATTATATTAATATCAAAAATAAAAATTGAATAATTATAATAATTATGAATAAATAACTATTGTTACATTTTATGAATATTATGTTGTTGTTAATTAAAACACAATAGAATAAAAAGTTATTTAATATATATATATATATATATATATATATATATATATGTTTATGTATATGCCTCTCACTCTTTATATATATATATATATATGTGTGTGTGGGGGGGGGTGGGTGTGTGTGTGTGTGTGTGTGTGTGTGTGTGTGTGTGTGTGTGTGTGTGTGTGTGTGTGTGTGTGTGTGTGTGTGTGTGTGTGTGTGTGTGTGTGTGTGATGTCATGAATGCCGCCGGTCGGGACAACCGAAAGACATTTACGTGACAATGATAAAAAAAATGTAAAAATCCCAGGTTCAAATAAAACGTGATATGGGATGGGGATTTCTCCAATATAAAATACCGTCAGGAAACAAACAAAAGATACGAAGAAACGACAAAAGGCATTAGGATTTAAATTTATATTCATTTATTTAATGAAACTGTATACTAAAAAAAACGGGAGTTTTTCTATAAAACAAAACGAAATAAAACATCAAAACAAAAGTATAATCTTAAGAAGAGGGGGGGATCATCTATCATATCCCTATAGTAGCATGATTCATTTCTACACAAAAAATATACATACAACAGCCCTAGGAGGCGAATGTCCGTGAAGAGATATTCAGTTTGTTACTCACAAATGGATGCATTGTTCGACCCAGAGTAGATATTTCCGGCATGTCGTCGTAGCCGTACCTCCTTGCACATGTAGTTTTGAAATACAATTTTTTCTCAGGAAAAACAATTCCTGGCTGGTTACTTTTTCTCCGCTTAGTTCAGCGGGTCGTCTCGCCCGAACCGAGGGCGGCTATAATTCCATTTTCATTTCTCCGCTTAGTTCAGCGGGTCGTCTCGCCCGAGCCGAGGGCGGCTATTGTTCCATTTTCAATAGGCTCGTCTCGCCCGAGCCGAGGGCGGCTATAATTCCATTTTCAAAAGGCTCCACTGCGATACTGTAGTCGCACATCGGTGGTCTCGCCCAAGCCAAGGGCGGATATAATTCCATCTTCAAATTCCATTTACAAAAGGCCCCTGCCTTTGCTCGCGACTTTCTTGTCGACGGTTGTTCATTTCTTCCCCGTTCAGCACAGAGGTACTCGGGAAGACTGACTATAGTTGTCCTCAAAATATGTCCGTCTTAACCCGGCAGCTAACGTACTTCCTTGCCGGCATCCTTCGTCCTCTGTGTCGCGTTAACTTCCTGTGTCTGTTCTTCGCGTGCGGCTGAAGTTTTTGTCTTCACTCTCTCTTTTTTTCTCTTTTTTTCTGACGTCATTCGAGTCACATTATTATAATTTCTCGGTCGTGTATAAATATGCAAAAATGAATCCCATCTCTCTCCGTAAACCGGGGGTCGTGAGTTCGAATCTCGATAGCTCTCCCTACATTTTGTAACAGTGTGTATACATGTGTATTTACAGGATTTACTCGTAAACTAATAAACCGATCATTATGATTATTGAAACAAAGCTTGTCAGGATAAACAGCCTTAACCAGGGGCATTTTTAATTTAATTTTCTTTTATGCCAACGGAGCACAAAGGGGTGGAATGGTTTCGTAAAAAGGTAAAAATATCTCCGACTTTTATGAAAGTTTAACAATAGTTATTAGAAACCAATTAATGAATATTACCTAAATTTCAGTTTCTGTTGAGTCTATTTAAGGGATTTTGAAGGGCAAAACCTTCCATTTAAAATTCAAATAATTCATAGTTGCATTGAATTTGATTCATAACCACCAGACACCATTTTATTGTAAGGCCCCTTCAGCTTAGACATCTCAGACATTTCATAGAATCAAAAGAATTACATTTACAATTATAGACACAGAATTTAGTATAACTATATCTTAATTTAATATTCGTAAGAGGACATAAAAGTGGTGCAAACTGTCGCGTTTTGGGAACTCATTTTACTCGTCGTGGGACAGTTATACTACTATATATATATATATATATATATATATATATATATATATATACATATTGGTAGTAATTATGTGTTAGACTTATATTATATATTATACGATCTAATTCCTTTCCCAGGAAGGCGAACATTTTCCCAAACAATTTACACAGTGAAATATATATATATATATATATATATATATATATATATATATATATATATATATATATAATGTATTCAGAGAACTAGAACATGTTATTGTTGTGTGAGAACTATTAATCCAACTATAATTACAAGTGTCGCATTGGTTTACTCGCTTCGTTGACTGTCATCGATACAATTTACGAGAAAGTATGAAAACGTCAAAGATATTTGAATATAAGTTATGCATCTAAAGGTAACACAACTTATTTACTTGTTTACAATCCAACTTTCAACCACTGTGCACCTCCTCTGCTCTCCCAATATCTACTGACTCTTCAATCGAAACAGTAACGTTTCTATACTAATAAAATCACTACCTATGCAAATTAACTGCCAGCCAGAGCCATCTAGCTTTAGAAAACTTGAAACAGCTAATCGGCAAAGGGGAGATAACTCAATTGACAACTTGACTGTTAGTGCCATCTTTAATAACATATTTTGTCACCAAGGCAAATTAAAGAGACACAGTACTATCAGAAATAACTGAGGGTAGACACTGTCAATCATTCCTCTTTATCGTCATACGACGAGTGGCGATAAAGCATTTTATCACAATACATCCGTTCTCTCGTGGGAGCAGTGACTACCCCCACACAGTAAGCTGTCCCCTTCCTTCGACCAAAACACCGTAACAGAAATTCGCTATTAAGAAATGATGTAAATTCAAAGGTCAATCCAAAATGGTGGCATTCGAAAATGTTTGGTACCCGACGCATCGCTGTTTGACGCAAAGCAAAATAATCAGCCAAAACGTTGGACACGTTATAAGAACTTAGAGCATACTCTAATAATGTTTGATTTGTTATTTAGTACAGTGCGTTTATAGAAGTTTTTTATTGATAATATGATTGTGCATGGATGACGATCGCAGCTTAACAATGGATACACGTATTCATGACAGACATTGCGAGGTGACGACACGGATTGACGACCTGGGTGTTCCAAGTTCGAATCCAGTCCGTTCCACGGTATCACTTTCACTTAGGGATGTTGGAAATTTTACGTGGTCTTTCCCGTTACTATTGATTTACTCCTCTCCAGGAGTTAGGCACAAGGCCAGTTTTTATCTTACTCCCACAAGTAAGATGTGACCCAAGGTCGGGTCGGGAAAGTGGGGTTAAAAAATTGCCTGGGCAGCTCCGTCGTCATTCCCCGGTTGGGGCGCCTCAGGCAGTAAGCAATAAACTTATTCCTCCCCAAAGAGGGGAGGTGCCCGTTAGTAGCTGATGTATTTCTAGAAATAATTCTAATTAGAAAGATATCGGGGGAACAAATGCTAACACTACAATCATCTGATTCACACGAAATGAATGAATTAATGATAGACATTTAAAGTGACGCTGTTATAAAAAGTCAGTAACGTCGTACGGCGTAATTTGACGTCATTAAACTTCCGGTGAGACATAATAACTTACATATATAGGCTGACCAAGATAGATACCATCCATGGAATTGTTAATAAAATTCACAATCCTTTCTGCAGTCCAACCATATTTAATGTAAATAACCTTCAGTCTATGCCTAACTTGTCCACCAACATTCACTCATGAATGTCCAACAGTCTCTTTTCTATTGTCGTTCAATTATATGCTCCAAATTTGTACCCCTACATTACAATCAATTATTAAATTATTCATTAAACCTGTGTTCTGCGGCTACCGTAGTCAAATGGCATCCCGTAGCTGCAATCAGTCCTCCATGCTAATCCCAGACCATCTGGCCTTGTCATGCGCAAGTTGTCGTAAGCAATGAAGTTTTTTCGCTGTACGTAGACAGCTTGTCTGACTGCTGTTTTATATTGACAGGACAGGAGTCCAAACTATTACGTAGCGCTAAGAACCACTGCTCCATCGTCCGTTGTGTAAACCGTGGGTAGCTGTACGTGCCATGTTGCGCATGGAAAGGGACCCTGAAGTTATCCCCGATGTGCTTTCCCGAGGCCATTACCCCCAAGGACCAGGTCGTGACTGATATACTGGTTGTGTGAGATTATTGGTACCAAACAAGCACCCACCATGTCCACCCCAATCTATCTCAAAACAAACATGTCATTACAAAAAAATCAAACGAAAACCAGACACTCAACATAAAACACTTTCGCCTTCGCCGTTGAGGCTAGCATTCACAAATATTCGGGACTTAGAACCAACATCAACGATGTAAAAACCTTTCTCCTGAAAAACTTATCGGATATCCTAGCACTAAGTGAAACAAACCTTCAATCCTTAACCTTGTCTCACCACTTTGACATGACTGACTACCTTGCACTCTACCGTAAAGACTCTGACAAACATATGCATGGATTAGGAGTTTAGGTCCGGAACACCCTCCCCTTGACTAGAGAACATAGGTTAGAAACAGATGAGCAATACTACATGTGCTTTAGATTGACTTTACATCACATCGTTAGTTTCTTAAATTTGTTATACCGTTCACATTCGACCCAGAACTGCACTCTGCTAAACGCTGTCTCTGAAAGCATAGATAGAACACTCCCACTCAGCTCGAATGCCCAGATACATGTATTTGGAGATTCTAATGCACACTACTGTGACTGGTTGGGATTCTCCAGCCTTACTGACGCAGCCGGACACTCTACGTCTTATTTCTCCTTAGCTCACTCCCTCTCTCAGACTGTCGATTTCCCGACCCGCATCCCCGATCAAGAAGACCAGCAAGCCGCACTTCTAGACCTTTACTTGACCTCAATGCCCGAGGCTTGTGTGACGAAAGATCATAACCCACTCAGGAATGCTGATCACATTGTGCTAATGATTCATATCCCCCTAAAAAGTCGTCCAAAAGCTGATGAGTCGTTGCTCAAAATAGCGAGAAACTATGAGCAGGCTGATTTTGAGTCAATCAGAGATCACATCAGTGACGTCCGATGGAGGGAAAATATCTCCCTCTCTGCTGATCAATGTGCAAATAAGTTAACCGAATAGGGAAAAGCGGGCATTAAAGCTTATGGCCCCATGCGAAGATTCTCCAGCAAGCCCCACTCTCCTCAATGGTCTACCTCGAAATGTACAGCTGCTATTGCTGAGAGGCATCAAGCATTCCGTAAATTCGGCTGTCTTAAGTCAGCAGCTAATAAACAGAAATTTATAGAGTCAAGAAATAAGTGTAAAGTAGTGATAGGCGAAATAAAGAGAAGGTATACAGAGATAACCAAAAAACTTATTAAGTCACAGAAACTAGGTACTTGCGATTTCTGGAAAATCTACAATAGTGTGGTGAACAATCGTCAATCAACGATTCCCACACTATCAAACCACAATGATGTCGTTTGCACGGTAACTCATAAGGCTGAACTACTTGCCAAGCGGTTCGCCTCAAACTCCACTTTGGACTCAGAGAACCACCCCCTCCTAAATTCCCATTGCGGACCGAAACCACATTTGAAAACCTGGTCAGAGACACCATAAAAAACCTTGACACCTCCAAAGCTGATCTTATACGAGTAATAATAAGGAAATGCTCTGCTGAACTGGCCCCTGTCCTCTTTAAACTCTACAATAAATGTCTAACTGACTCTTGCTTCCCCGATAACTGGAAGATTGCCTCTGTGGTAACCGGTCTACAAGAATTCAGGGATAGGACTGATCCTCAGAACTATCGACCAATCAACCTACCTGTGATCTTTGCTAAAATCTTTGAATCCTAAATCAATCTAGCGACAGTCCGGCACTTCTTTCTAACCGCCAGTATGGATTTAGACAAGCACGATCTACTGCGGACATCCTAACAGTCATCTCTGTATGCATATATCATACACTCGACAAGGTAGGTAAAGCTAGGGCAGTAGCGTTTGATATATCAAAGGCCTTTGACAAGGTATGGCATAAAAGGCTTCTGAAAATACGCTCATACAGTATTACTGGGCAATTACTTAATATAATTAGATCCTTCCTAACCAAAAGAAAAAATCAGGTTGTCCTCGATGGCCGTTCATCTAAGCAACATGACATAAATGCTGGTGTACCCCAGGGATCTATCCTTGGACTTTTATAGTTCCTGATCCTCATAAACGACCTCCCTGATAACATTGAGTCTGAGATAACTATATTTGTTGACGACACCACGCTTTATTCTCGTCATGTTGACAAATTGGACGCGACCATATCCAAAGCAATGGCTGAATCTTTAGCAAATGACCTCCAGGTTGTATGGATTGGGCTCATAAATAGTTGGTAACTTTTGATGCGGCAAAAACAAAGCTCCTTTCCTTCAACAACTACAAAAAACCTATTCAACCACTGATTGTCATGGCAAATAACACTCCACCTGAGGGTTCAACATTCAAACTCCTCGGCCTAAAATTCACAGGTAACATGAATTGGAGCAAATACATTGAAGACATTGCCAAGGCTGCAGCAAAAACGGTGGGCTCACTCTACCGTGCTAGTAAACTCCTCACACCTGACATTATCCTATATATCTACTAAGCCACCATCCACCCATGCATGGAGTATTGTTGCCACATCTAAGCTGGTGCATCATCCACTAGTCTCTCCCTCTTAGACAAGGTCCAAAAAAGAGTCGTCAACGTTATTGGTCCCTCACTATCCACCAAGCTATAGACCCTGTCCATCGCCGCAATGTTGCATCTTTCTGCCTTTTTACAAATAGTTTAATGGATTGTGCTCCGATGATCTGGATGATCTGGTGCCCCTTCGACGTAAATACACTCGACCAACTCGACAATCAGCAAAATCCCATCCATTCACTGTGGATGTCCCCAGATGCCGGAGAGCGTTCTACTCCAATAGCTCCTTTCCTCGTGCTGCTGGCCTCTGGAACTCTCTCCCTGCTCACTGTTTCCCCGACTGTACCGACATGCAGAGTCACAGACATCTCGCGACACAGCCCCCAACTTAGGATGACACCCAAAACGTACACCTTAATTCTCAGTAATCCCTTACGCCTATAGTGTTGGCGATCCTTGTTTGGGGTGAAATATGTTATAAAAAAGGAGTTTACTAGCACGGTACAAGGAGACCACTGTCTTTGCAGCAGCGTAGGTGATGTATTCTATAGATTTGTTCCAATTCATGTGAATGTTAGGCCGAGGAGTTTGAACGTTGAACTCTCATGTAAAGTGTTATTTGCCATGGCAATTGGTGGTTGAGAAGGTATCTTTTAGTAGTTGAAGGAACGAAGTTTTCTTAGCAGCATTAAATGTTACCATCCATTTATGACCTCATTCCCTTACAGACTGGGGGTCACTTTCTAGGGATTCATCCATTGCCTGGATATGTGCGCATCCGTTTTGCCCACATGACGAGAGTAGAGCGTGGTGTCGTCAGCAAATATACCCATCTCAGACACAATGTTATCAGGGAGGTCCTTTATGAAAATCAGGAACAATTTATGTCTAAGGATCGATCGCTGGGGCATACCTGTATTTATGTCACGTTGTTTGGATTAACGGCTATCAAGGACAACCTGGATTCTTCTTTTGGTTAGGAAGGATCTGATTATATTAAATATTCGTCCAGTAATGCCATATGAATTAATTTTTATGAGGAGACTTTTATGGCAGGACTTGTCAAAGACTTTGGATATATCAAGCGCTACCGTCCCAGCTTTACCTGCCTTGTCCAGTGTATGGCATATTCCTTCAGGATATCCGCAGTAGACCTTGATTGTCTAAATCTATACTGATGGTCAGTAAGAAGTTTAGTGCCGGACTATTGATTGATTGATTAAGGATTCAAAGATTTTAGCAAAGAGCGGGAGTAGACTGATGGTGCAATAACTCTGAGGCTCGGTTCTATCTCCAGTGTATTATATATATATATATATATATATATATATATATATATATATATATTATATATATATATATATATAGAGAGAGAGAGAGAGAGAGAGTGAGAGAGAGAGAGAGAGACAGAGACAGAGACAGAGACAGAGACAGAGACAGAAAGACAGACACACAGACAGACAGACAGACAGACAGAGGTAGAGGGAAATCAAGAGAGATGGGGCGGAGGAAGGGATAGAAGGGCTGTAAGAGAGAGTGGATAACATAAAAGAGGGTAGGGGAGAGTGACTGTGAGATTGCTAGATAATTGGATATATCGATTTATATAAGTGTAAACATGTACACATATAAAAATCGATAAATACTTCGGTCTATGGAGAGAGAAACATCGAGAGAAATATAGTGTTGGCATTGAAAAAGAGAAAAAGAGAAAATGAAAGAGAAAGATAAAAATATTAAAGAAAAATATGCAGAAACATTAATTTATTTTTGCTTAAAACACTTGTCATAATCCGATTATTTTCTAGGTTTATATGAAAAGCAAAATATGTTTGTCTATGTACTTTTCACGTCTTTTCCATCTAATGCCCTTTTAAATTGGGCTTCAGCGGACTGTGCTCCGACGAACGTACTGCACTTAAACCCCATCAATGTGAATATCCTCGAACAACCCGACGATCAGCAAAATTCCACCCCCTCACTGTAGAGGATCCCACTTTCCGGAAAACTATCTATTCTATACGTTCTTTTTTAAATGTTCGCCTTTAGAATTCCGTGCCTACTCTGTCTCACCAATTGTACAATCATGCAGAAATTTCAATGTAATATTAACAAACATCTCGTTGGCAAACTCCTCATTTTTTTATGTCCCCTATTAATCTGGCTCCTAATTCACATTAGCCCTTACGCCTCAGTGGCAATAGGCCTTGTTTGTGGTTAACAAAAGTAAATAAAAAACACCTCATTCTGACTTCCAATTGTGACAATGATCGATTTTCAATCTAAACATTGGACTCTGACTTTTAGATCAATCAAAGTAAGGTTGTAATTACAATAATTTACTCGCTTATCAAGGCCGAAAGACCACTCGATGATAAGGGTTAAAGCATTTGACCCGATGGTAGGGGTTAAAGTGTTTGACTGGTGGATGGTGAGACAACATCGTCTTCACCGGCACGATGGTTGTAGCAAGGCATAAATTGATTATTTACGGGGACAGTTCAACAAGAACTTGTTTACGTTGGACTTGAAGACGACCGTACAGTAGTCGGCAGGGAAGCAGGCTCGAGGCACTGTGTCCCACAGTCGAGCAGTTCTAGGAAAGAAGCTCTGCCTATGGAAGTTTCGTTTCGTCTTGGACACGCAGAGGGAGAAATGGAAAACATTTACAGTGGTAGTAGCTATGCGGGTTATTATTGTGGCTGTTTTACAAGGAGGGGCTATAGATTTGAGCTCAGTCGAGCACTTACCATGAAAATAACAGTTAAGCAAAGAAAGACTAGCAACATCTCTTCTGTGAGAAAGTGACTGTAGGGAAGAGAAGAGGACATCCCCCACTAGATTTCGAAGTTGATTTTGGACTCTGTCAAGGCAGGAAACACTGCTCTGAGGGGACCCCCCCCCCATATGTGGCAGCAGTACTCCATCTAAGTACGTAGTTGACTCTTGGACAGGTAAAAGATGGTGTCAGGCGTGAGATACCTTTTAAAGCGGTAGAATGCTCCAATCATTTTTCCAGCGTCTTAGCAACAGATTTGATGTACGTCTTCCTTTTCAAGTCTGAAGAGAAGGTCAGTCCCAAGAGTGTATCAAAGCAGTGGAGAGCCGTTCATTTCAACTGGAACAAAGTGGAGATCGGAGCGTTGGTGGTGAAAGGAGAGGAGCTTGGTTTTTGACGCTTTAAAAGTAACCAGCCACCTTTTCCCCCATTGCACCATTTGCTCCAGGTAGGAAGAGAAAGAGAGAGATCAAGAAAGAACCTGATCATTAATGCTCTTCGATGTGTTTCTATAAATTGTTGTGTTATCAACTTAAATGACGACGAATAATCTAAGTATGTGGTTTGGGATCATTTATGAAGCTCATGAAAAGGGTGGGGCCCAAAATGGAACCCTGAGGCACACCGTCGTTGATACTGTGTGCCTCACACCTCTGTCCATCAACGACTATTTATCAGAGAGAACGGAGTTAATGGTTGAGAATACATTTCCATATATTCTATACCTAACAAGCTTGTGAAGTAAACTTTTTTGCAAAACCCTGTCAAAAGCCTTTGATATGTCAAGAGCTATTGCTTGAGAATAGATTCACTGATCCTGTGTGTGTTATATTACAGTCAGCAGATCGACTGTTGATTTTGCAGGGCGAAAGCCATATTGCTTGTCGCTGCGTAGGCTGTTTTTGTTAAGGTTATTAAGAACTTATTGGTTCATCACAGATTCAAGCAACTTACTCATAACACACAGGAGACCGATTGGTCTGTACTGAGATGCAGAGGAGCAGTATTTTTTTTAAATATTAGACAGACTGATGAGGTTTTCAAAAGTGTTGGGAAACACTCCTCCTTTAAGCAACGTATGAACAGCTTTGTGAGAATATAAGCCATTTCCGGTTACAGTTGTTTAATCGCGATTATTGGGATGTTGTCAGAACAGGGTTGCTTTGCTGGCATCAAGGTTTTGGATAAGTTTGGCAATATGCCGGACAGAGTTGAATTTGATGCAAAGTTCCTTGCAAAAAGTTTGACTTGTACAAACGCTGATGAAACCACCTCTGGTTCATTGATAATGGTTGGAATAGAGGATATGCTTTTGTTCAGGATCCTGTTTGTAATACGTCAGAACTCGTGGGAACCAAGATTCTGTTTGGCAACTCTGGATTGAATAGATTATCCATACTTTCCTTCAGCGTTCTTATAACCCTTTTGCAGTATTTACTGGCAGGTCTAAAGGAAGCTTTGGTTTTTGAGTATCTATTTTGTCGAAAGCTATTGGAATTGTGAGCAATGGCAGCGGCATATTCAAGGGTATACCACGACTTAGAGTTTGATTTTTGTAGCATTTATTGGGGGTATGAAGTTCTCAATATCAGCGATTAGCCAATCAGTATAATCGAATGTGATACAGGACACATTCTTTTTAAAAAGGTAATGTAGGGGAATTTCTGATATGAAGGATCTGAGGTTGTCCCAGTCGGCCATCAGATATCGATACACTGTGCGATGAAAAGGGACTTCAAATGACTTGTTGCACTTTGTTCTGATCTTGATTGAGACTACTTAGTGATTGAATGATTTCAGTAGCGACTGGACATAGGATGAACATAGTTCAGGACAAGTGTTTAAGAAAAGATCAAGAAGACTTGCAAAAATGTCCGTGAACATCGGGTACGCAGGTGAGTTTGTCAACAATTTATGTTAGATGATAAGCATGGGTAAAAACGTGACAAAACTGCCGTTCGTCGTCAGTCTTGTTTGAATGAACTAGCGATTCAACATTGCGGACATTAATATCACCACAGACATGGATGTTGGCAAAAGGGTGAGCAGACAGGATCTTGTACATTTTGTCGGAAAATTGCTCAATGACATTAACCTCGTCGGAGAGGGTACGAGAGAGAATAATGATGAAAGCAGTGATGTGCGTAATAGCAACACGGAAACACATATAGAGCGAATTATGGTCTTCCTGGGAAGTGTACCACAAAAAAGCATCCCTGATGTAGACACAAATTGCATGACCATGGCAATCATAAGGGTCTGGTTAATAGATCATATTTGCGTATCCTGGGATCATAAAGTTCTCAATAGAAATTGACGAGCCCATACCAGTTTCGCATAGGAACAACAGGTCAGGTTTGGTCTCCTGTAAATATATTTCAACCTCCGGAAGTTTGAAACTTACACCCCCAATGTTGGAAAAGGAGACGTAATAGTAGGGATCTACGTTGGGACTTGGGGTTCTAGGTTTAAGCTTTTGATTTGTTGGGAGACTTTTCATGTTGGGAATGGAAGATTTGTGTAAGAGGTCAGCAGAGGAGTTAAGAGCAGAACAAAGAAAGAGTGAGTAAAAGAAAGATTTCTTTGAAACCATTTGAAGAAAGAAAAGTTGTAGCAGTTACTACTAATATGGCATCGAGATGCCCCATCAGAAACTACCGCATGGTGCAGACTCCATTCACCAAATAACAATATAGCAGATTCGTATTTTACACCTGCTGACAGGATAACCCCCTGTGGGGTTACTCCACGGTTTGTGTCCTTGGACTGTTAGGCGGATAAGGTTAACCCAGGAAAACGTTTACCTTCAGAACCCTTATTAGTGATATGGCAACAAGAATCGAGAATTACTGAAGTCAACTTCAGCTACTGTTCACACTACAATGCCGTCGCAGAGGACAGCAGTTTCTTCCTCTTTGTCAGAAACATCACTCATCGGATGAGGAATAAGTGTTAAATTAGAAAAACGAAGGTAACAGGCTGCCAAAAGTGCATCCACAGTGCATTTTCTACTCGCCATTAGAGTTTTGTTTTTGCTAGCAAAAACTAAATTATGTACATCAGGTGAAAAATTGTTTTGAAGATAACCCCACCTCTTATGTAATTAGTAAATCTGGAAACATCATTGAAAACAATAGCGAATATACAATTGATTAAAATGTGTAAATTAAGCATCATCAAACGGAAATTATCTTTGAATCGACTTAAAAAGTATTAGACATAAATTAATAAATATTCCTCAAATTGAAGTGTATTTGGAGTATTTTAAAAGGTTTTTCGGCGCATAGTATAGGCACAAATTTCCATTTGAAAATTATTTTTTCTAAATTTACATTAAATTTGACTTATAAGACACCAATTTAGCAAGATTCCCTGAATTTCACTTCATAACCTCTTAAGCTTAAGCCTTCAATTTTAGAGATTTTCTATCATTCAAATCACGTAATGGATATTGATCTAAATTGAAATAAAGATTCTAGAGATAATGTTTAATATCATTACGTATTCATTTCAATCGCCGTAAAAAAAATCGTGCAAAACTGTTATGTTCCTAGAATTCATTTAACACGGTCTTGGACATGTATTCTTTTTGTATACACACACATATATATATATATATATGAGAATACAAAATGCTAAAGATATAATATTTATTAAAACATAAGATTTTCAATGCAAGGATATTAATATCCTTAATCCATGGATTTTTAAAGACAAACTCTTTTCATCAGAGGATAAAAAACCGACAATATAATTGTAAATATTATCGGCAACATTTAACTTTGAAAAATGTATACACAAAATAAAAAAAAGGTCCAGAATAAAGTTTGTAAGTCAGACAAACATCATTCTGGGCCCTGTGAAACTGATAATTCCACTCTCGGACTACTGCCTACACAGGATGAATTGTACTCTACTAAAAACCGTCGAATAATCAGCTTGTTAACAACAACATTTAGACTCCTAAACAATTTGAGTATTCTTTTTCAAGCAGTTATTTCCAATATAACAGTTGTTTTATTTTTGACGAGTTTCTTTTTTTACAGTTACTACCCTAACTCTACGTTTTCATCTCAACAAAACACTTTTTATCTTTTGTTTTTTATTTTGTGTATACATTTTTCAAAGTTAAATTTTGCCGATAATATTTACAATTACATTGTCGGTTTTTTATCCTCTGATGAAAAGAGTTTGTATTTGAAAATTTATGGATTAAGGATATGGCACACCTTGCTTTGAACTACTGATGTTTTAAGAAATATTGTAGTTTTACCATTTTGTATTCTCATCTTTCATCTCTAGAATGCATTGCTCTATTCAATATATCGAGCTTTATATCATCACGATATATATTATTAAAAAAATTCAATTATCTTTAATTTGATTCAACATTATAATATATATATATATATATACTAGCGGAACCAGTCGCCCGGCGTTGCACGGGAGAAAGTACTACCTATTGCATAAAAAGAAACGGCCTATTGTTCCCCCCTCTACCGTGTTGGTGAATGTTTTAACTTTTAAAAAATAAAAATAAAAAGTGGTAGAATAGAATGGGATCGAACGCTGTAACTGGCGATCATGAAACCTCCCTTCTTAACGACTGCGCCACGGCTTCGGGATAAAAAGGAATGTGAAAATAGGCGAATTAAGCTAAGCTTGTTTATTGGCAGCTTCTGCCGACAACGGTTTAGGTCACTTATTTCGGCAAGTTTTCTATAATATGCGTGTTAAAGGTGTATGATTTTGAAAATGTAAATGTATCGGGGTCTACCAGTATCTTGGCGCTTATTGAATTAAATAGCAAGTCGATTCGATCAAGAAATTGTAGCCGCCGTGTTGAATGCTTAAATGTTGCAAGAACTGTGTTCGTTAATTTCATTCGCTTAAATCCGGAATGATTTTTAATATAGAAGTCATAGGTAGAATTAGAAATAACGTAATCTGATATTCGCGGAATATCATCGGAGTGAACGGAAGCGGTAATTAAGTCTTTGCGTGTTGCTTTATATTATGTAGTAAATTAATACTAGCCAAATAATAAATAAGGACGGACTGTTTTGGGAAAAGTAAACTGTGTTTATTAGTGCTCGGTGTCGATGAGTGGAGTGACAGTACATAATTGTTAGGGAGAAAAGTTTTTGCTACCACCTATATGGAGTTGGTGGTTCGGAGAGTCGGAAATTAAAAAGGGAAAACAAAAAAATATTATTTATATATTCATCAACGTTTCAGCTTTATTATTAGACTTCCTCAGGATAATTGTCTGAAGAAAACATCATAGAAGTACAAGATGTTTGGAATGGATATGTGGCGACGGTGCCGGCTTAACCCCTGCGGCCGCTTAAGAAAATCAAAGTATGAGATAAAAAATAGATGGTGAAAGTAGCAAGATGCGGTTGGAGTATGACACTATTAGGAAGTGGGAGAAGTATTACAATAAATGCGGAGGAAGTGAGGTCGAACGTTGGTCGCGGCTCGAATTAATTCAAATTATGAAGGGGAGGGGATACAGTATATGCCCATTAAATCTTTTTTTAATTCAGCCTTGAGATAAGAAAAATTGGGATGTTGAGATTACACGACCCTAACATCTTAACCTCCCGTTTCAAAAAAGAAAATTCTTTATTTTTATCCATGCCACTTTCAGGTAATTACCTATAATCATTTTATCTAAGACTAGTAACTATATGCTCCCCCCGGTCGAATATTTGTGTTAGCCTAAGATGTGATATCATGGTTAACGAACATATACTACACTCACACCCAAAGAAGGAGGTAACGATTGAGAGGGTTGTATCACGACGAACGCACACCAAATGAGGAGTTAATACCTGGGAGGATGATATCATGTCAACGGCACAGATATTACACTACTCCCCACCAAACGTAGAAGATAATACTAGACTGATGGTATCATGAAGAACAAACATATACTAAACTGCACCCCAAAAAGAGGAGACAACATTCTGGTAAGATCACCCCCACAAAAGGAGAAGGTAATTCTTGTGAGTATCCTCTTATGACAACATAACAGATACTGCATCACCCCTTCCCTTGAAAAAAAATGCTATACCTGGAAGGATTACACCACCATCCTTAAAAAAGCGGTCTTTTGACAACAGAACCGATACTACACTACTCACCCCCATTAAAAATGAATGCAATAATATATTAGATCATTTTTTTTCATACATATAAAAATGCCTAACCATGAAAGCATTATTTTATGGTTCCTTGGCATTTTGGCTAAAAGTAAAGTGTAATATAAAGATGAATAAACTCATTGAATTAATAAAGCAAAACTTTATTTTTGAACGTGCTAAATAGAAACAATATGGCGACGCAACTCTACACAATGAAGGAAGACCCCTACATGCGCATGTGTGAATTTTATCCCCGCCTTCCTGCGCGTTAGTCGCCGCCTGTCGGTCGCTTAGTGAGGTGCTACACAACGTGTTAGTCGGATTACCGATGTTCACAAGATGGCTGAACGTGTTGAGCAAAGGTACTGCATTAGATTTTGTCAAAAGCTGGGTGATTCTTATAGCAAAACAAGATTTAGCAGTTGTTTGGAGAAGATGCCATGGGTGTAACAGAAATTACGGAGTAGTTCAACCGATTCAAAAATGGCCACACATCAGCGGAGAGTGACCAGCGTTCTGGCAGGCCGCAAACTGCTCGGAGTGTAGATGTTATTGAGAAATTGGGTTCGAAATTTCGTGATCTAAGATCGTCGTTCAACCGTGTGGGAGATCGCCCAAAAGGTCGGAGTGGATAAAGATTCCACACATAAAATTTTGCGTGATTATTTGAACGTGGCTGCGAAATTTGTGCCTAAATGTTACTGCAGGAACAAAAGATCCTGGGTGTCTTAACATCGTGATAACTCGAGATTAGGCATGGGTGTACAGGTACGACCCAGAAACAAAAGGACAGTCGTCGCAATGGAAACATCCCGAGTCTCTAAGGCCAAAAAAAGCGCGACAGGTGCGAAGCAAAATCAAGGTGATACTGACTGTCTTCTTTGATATCCGTAGAATTGTGCATCACGAATACGCACCAGAAAGACAAACAGTGACAAAGAAGTACTATCAAGATGTTCCCTGGCGTCTCTGTGACGCAGTTCGGCGCAAAAGACCAGATATGTGAACGGCGAAAAACTGGCAACTGCATCACAACTTCCCCGCACATTCATCTCAATTGATTCAACATTTATTTGCCAAACATAGAAAATTCAGCCGTTCGCCAACCTCCCTACTCTCCAGGCATGGCTCCTTCCGACTTCTAGTTGTTTCGAAAGTTGAAGACGCAACAGAAAGGTTCCCGTTTTGAGACTAGAGAAGAGATAAAAAGTGTAATTATTCTTGCAGTAGAAGGTGGGTTCTCTCTACTATGCTAGTAAACTCTTCATACCTGACAATATCCTATATCTTAACAAAGTCACCATTCGCCTATACATGGAATATTGTTGTCACATCTTGGCTGGTGCACCATCCACTAGTGTCTCCCTCTTAGACAAGGTCCTAAAAATAGTCTCTGATCTAATAGGTCCCTAACTATCCACCAAGCTCCAGCCAATGTCCCATCGCCGCAATGTT
Organism: Sepiola atlantica; assembly: GCA_963556195.1. Classification (NCBI taxonomy): domain Eukaryota; kingdom Metazoa; phylum Mollusca; class Cephalopoda; order Sepiida; family Sepiolidae; genus Sepiola; species Sepiola atlantica. The sequence continues at coordinate 6,123,942 of OY744530.1, forward strand.
GCATTCTTCTGCCTGTTTTACAAGTACTTCAATGGATTGTGTTCCAATTAACGTGCTGCTTTAGTGCTCCCTCGACGTAAGTACACTAGACCAACCCGACAATCAGCTAAATCCCATTCATTCACTGTGGAGGTCCCCAGATACCGGAGAGCCTTTTACTCCCTTAGCTTATTTTCTCGTGCCGCCGGTCTCTGAAACTCCCTCGCTGCTCCCTGTAAACCTGACTGTACCAACATGCAGAAATTTAAAACTAATGTAAACAGACATCTCGCTACACAGCCCCCAACTTAGGATGACCCCCAAAACTTACACTGTAATTCTCAGTAGCCGCTAACTTTTACAGTGGCGACCTGCCTTGGTTGGGATGAACAATGTAAAAGAAATAAGTTCGATGTAAAGTAGCCAGAAGCGACTATTTTGATCAAACTAGTTTTTATGAGATTACGTAAATAGTAAATTACTTTAATGCAACTTCGTTTTATTGTAATATAAAAATGTGCGTATATCCTCAACGCTTGATTTATTTGCACGAGACATGTGATATTTCTCTCCGTCATTTTTGGAGGACAGGTATGCTTAATAAACAAGGATCTACACTTGAAGCTTTTTTTATGGTGGGTAGTTTAAACATAAATCACAATGATTAATCTATAAAGATTAATTACAAAGAACGATAACTCCTACCTGCTTTTTGGTTATTGTCCTTATTGGTTCATAGCAAGCTCACTCTAATCTGCATTCTATAATTACAAGTGTACTTCTCCGTCATTGAAAACTGAACAAATTTTGCTTCGCCAGTGTTTGCATTCGCTTTTTATCTTAATATATTATTAAAACATTCATATAAAATCATAGAAGTACGTCAGGTTCATATTATATTCCAATAACCATGTTTTTATTTTATCTATTTGTTATTTTTACACATTTCCAAAAAAACAAAACATTTCTGTGAAATATATTTTTTACGGTCCGTTTCATTTGTCTTGTGCCAAACAACATTTTTATGTTAATATCGTCTCTGCAACATTACAAAATCATCAGAAAAATTCACAAAGAGTAAAAAGTAAAAAAATATATCTCACATAAATGTCATGTTTTGGGGAAATGTGAAAAAATAAAAATGATAAAATAAAAACATAGTTATTGGAATATAATATGAACCTGAATTATATTTGCTCTGTTGTCACTTATTCACAATAATTGAGCTGAATCTTTTAAGGAGACTGCAAAGTAAACGGGCATTGATAGTATATGCTAATACATATATTGTCATTAATAATTATATATATATATATATATATATATATATATATATATATATATATATATATATATATATATATATGTGTGTGTTATTTATTTACATCCCACCGCGGTAAGATGTGACACAAGGTCGGAAAGTGGGATTTTATGAGTCAGTCCCCTAGAAGAAGAGTACTTATGCCCTTTAAAAATTTCCTGAGCAGTCCCGTCGACATTCCTCGGTAGGGGCGCCTCAGGCGATTAGCAACAAACTAACTCATCATCAAAAAGTGAGACGGTAAAGCCTGGGAAGGTGGACCTCCTAGAACTGCACAGGACAAAACCATAGATCAGCGGAATCAAGGCCCGAAGGCCAAGACGGTAACGGTCTATAGGGTGTAGTATCCATTGGAACAGATACTACACTTTGATCTTGGCCAAAAGGCATAGAAAGTAAATTGTTTTTTATTATAAAGTAGAGGGTATACATAAAATAGAAATAAATAAAATCGGAACAAATAATTAATTTATTTTTCATGGAAATCAATCCAGACAAGGCATGAAGCCACTTGATCTAAGAAACTAACAAAAACAAATATGATTATCGCTAAGACAGGAAATGCCTATTAGCATTCGTCTTGAAAAGATCAAGGTTATAGGTTGGAGGAAAACAGTCAGCAGGAAAAGAGTTCCACAAGTCTGCAGTTCTTGGAAAGAAGCTACTGAAATAGAAATAAATTTAAAATAGAATATGTGACGTAAGCAAGAAAACGTTATTTTGTCAAATTGTTAATCTTATTTTAGTAATAATAATAAGAAGAAGAAGTAGAAAAAGAAGAATAAGAAGAAAAACAGTTATATGGACGTTTCATAAAAATGACCAGAGAAAAGACCAACCAACATTCCTGGGCATGACTAAGAAAAGGATATATGAACAGACTGACGGAATCTACTGACAGCTGCACAGAACAATTCGATCAGGCTCAAACTACATTAAAGCGTAAATCGATAAACAGGAAAACAGTAAATACAGATTGTGTGGACAAAGAGACGAAACAGTAAATCACATAATAAGTGAATGCAGCAAAAACACCTAAAACAGATACGACTGCGTCGGAAAAGCAGTACACTGGGAACTATGCAAACGACAGTATTTCCAACACGCGGGCAAATGGTAGAAACATAAACCAGAGACAGTACTGGAAAATGAACATCACAACGTCCGTTGGAGTATTGAAGTGCAAACAAATAAACTCATACAAGCAAGGAGACCGGATATCATAATAGTCAACAAGAAGAAAAGATCCTGAAAAATCGTAGACAACAGAGTTAAGATCAAGGAGACTGAAAAACGAACTTGCCAGAGAACTGAAAGGAATATGGAGCATAAAAAAAATCAATCTAATACAAATAATCGCAGGAGCACTAGGAACAGTCCCAAAAAACTTGGAAAATAGACAGAGAGAAATTTGAATCAAAGGGATCACTGAGACCATACAAGGACGGCAATGATCAAAACAACTGCAACCTTAAGGAAAATCATCGAATGTGGAAACCAACCCGCATAAGCTACAAACCGTAACATGGAAGTTACAATAGGAAGAAAAAAAAACCGCAGGAAGAACACCACCACACGAACCCAATGAAACAGAAATTGCAAGAAATCTCATACTGCCCCTCCCGTAAAGAAGATATCACACAAAATAGCCGTGAAGTATCAAGGAGGATGGAAGACCGATGAGGTACAGCACTAACCATACCTCTACTGAAAGAGTTCGGAGAGTGCAGGGACAATAGGAAGGCTTATTGCCACGCAAATCCCAATATAGACCAATTGTCGTTACATGCGAGAAATCAATGGTAGACGGTAGTTGCGATACCGCAAGGTCATTTATGGTGATTATCGAAAACAGGTAAAGAGTACTGGAAATCTGGGAAGACTTGTTGTCACTCAGACTCAAGGGAATACTACTGTTTTTGTCAGTGAACAATCGCTGATGATGACTTGTGTGATAACTGTTGGTGAGCACGTAATAATAATAATAATAATAATAATAATAATAATAATAATAATAATAATAATAATAATAATAATAATAATAATAATGAACATGAAGATACTCGTGTGTGAATAACCAACCCAAATAACCACGTAGCGCCAACCACAGGTAAGTTAAAAAGACATATATAAAAATATAGACAAAAAAAATGGCGCTAATCAAAGGGAACTGAAACTGTCAGCAATCATATATTCGAAGTCCTTACCCCCCCCTCCCAAATAATTGTGGCCTCAGTCTCGGTTGTTACCACACAAACTGGTCGTGAAGAGGATGGATAGACCGTGGAGGAGATTACTATCTAGACCTGCACTTGAAAATGCTTGTTGTCACTCGTCCAAAGGTCGTTATCAGCGGGAAATCAGTAATAAACGGCTGTTGTAATAACTATTACGGAAAGAAGCGGAAAGTGCTGGAAATTCAATTGTTGTTACTCTGACTCCAGGGAACACAACTTATTATTGTCAGTGAGGGATTACTAATAATAACTAATAATAACTAATAATAACTAATAGTCACTAATAATTACTAATAATTACTAATAATGACTAATAATAACTAATAATAATTAATAATGACTAATAATAACTAATAATGACTAATAATTAGTAATAATAACTAATAATTACTTATAATAACTAATAATAACTAATAATAACTAATAATAACTAATAATAAAAAATAATTACTAATAATTACTAATAATAACTAATAATTACTAATAATGACTAATAATAACTAATAATGACTAATAATAATTAATAATGACTAATAATAACTAATAATAACTAATAATAACTAATAATTACTAATAATAACTAATAATAACTAATAATTACTAATAATTACTAATAATAACTAATAATTACTAATAATAACTAATAATAACTAATAATGACTAATAATAACTAATAATAACTAACAATAACTAATAATGACTAATAATGACTAATAATAACTAATAATAACTAATAATAACTAATAATAACTAATAATTACTAATAATAACTAATAATTACTAATAATTACTAATAATGACTAATAATAACTAATAATTACTATTAATGACTAATAATAACTAATAATAACTAATAATAACTAATAATGACTAATAAAAACAAATAAAAACTAATAATGACTAATAATGACTAATAATAACTAATAATGACTAATAATAATTAATAATGACTAATAATAACTAATAATAACTAATAATGACTAATAATGACTAATAATAACTTATAATAACTAATAATGACTCGTATGTAAATCACTAGTTATGTAATAATACTAATATTATAGAAAGAAAATCCAAAGGAACTTAATCAATCACTCAGGTTGATATGTGGAAAAATCCCATTACTATCTAGACCTGCACTTGAAAATGCTTGTTGTCACTCGTCCAAAGGTCGTTATCAGCGGGAAATCAGTAATAAACGGCTGTTGTGATAACTATTACGGAAAGAAGCGGAAAGGTCTGGAAATTCAATTGTTGTTACTCTGACTCCAGGGAACACAACTTATTATTGTCAGTGAGGGATTACTAATAATAACTAATAATAACTAATAATAACTAATAGTCACTAATAATTACTAATAATTACTAATAATGACTAATAATAACTAATAATAATTAATAATGACTAATAATGACTAATAATAACTAATAATTAGTAATAATAACTAATAATTACTTATAATAACTAATAATAACTAATAATAACTAATAATGACTAATAATAACTAATAATAACTAATAATAAAAAATAATTACTAATAATTACTAATAATAACTAATAATTACTAATAATGACTAATAATAACTAATAATGACTAATAATAATTAATAATGACTAATAATAACTAATAATAACTAATAATAACTAATAATTACTAATAATAACTAATAATAACTAATAATTACTAATAATTACTAATAATAACTAATAATTACTAATAATAACTAATAATAACTAATAATGACTAATAATAACTAATAATAACTAACAATAACTAATAATGACTAATAATGACTAATAATAACTAATAATAACTAATAATAACTAATAATAACTAATAATTACTAATAATAACTAATAATTACTAATAATTACTAATAATGACTAATAATAACTAATAATTACTATTAATGACTAATAATAACTAATAATAACTAATAATAACTAATAATGACTAATAAAAACAAATAAAAACTAATAATGACTAATAATGACGAATAATAACTAATAATGACTAATAATAATTAATAATGACTAATAATAACTAATAATAACTAATAATGACTAATAATGACTAATAATAACTTATAATAACTAATAATGACTCGTATGTAAATCACTAGTTATGTAATAATACTAATATTATAGAAAGAAAATCCAAAGGAACTTAATCAATCACTCAGGTTGATATGTGGAAAAATCCCATGAAATGACATCCGAC
>OY744530.1:6137200-6172200 GCA_963556195.1 Sepiola atlantica
GTTTGTTAAAATTTGAGAACATAATAACCAACATATCTGATAGATACAGTATGTCTTTTAATACAATATATATATATATATATATATATATATATATATATATATATATATATATATATATATATATATATGTGTGTGTGTATATGTGTTTATATATGTATATACATTGAGCAAAATGTTTTATTTATATGTTATATTTTTATTTGTGCAAACATTATTGTCTTCATAAATGTTTACATGTTTCAACTACACTTTTCTTCATACCAACTTGGTCTGAAAAAGCATAGTATAGTAATGCTCTAGTTACATGTATTCACATATGTAGCCGATAGTCTATGTATAAATAAATAAGTATACTAAATAAATATAAGTCTAACATGTTATTAAACACTATCATATAAACACTGTAGCGATTGACAAGATTCATTACTCAAATCGTATGAACAATACTTTCCCGGGAATACTATATATATATATATATATATATATATATATATATATATATATATATATATATATATATATATATATATAGTTTTGAAGTTTTTCATGGAAAAAACTATATGAAAAAGAAAACAAAAAAAGCATTTTTAGTCCCAAGTCCTTCTTTGGAAAATTACTTTGCTTGTAAGTCAATTTACTTTTTACAGTCACTATATTAGTTTGCTTCCAAGAATTTATATATATAATTATAATATCCAAATTACATACTATTAGTCCAAACTAAATGATTGAATCTTTACGTTTATGTTGTGTTTAAACATTAAAGCTATATGTATATATATATATATGTATATATATATATATATATATAAGGGTTTATCATGTTATCTGACTTATCACACACACATATATATATATATATATATATATATATATATATATATATATATATATATATATATGTGTGTGTGTGTGTGTTAATAAACAATAATATGTAAGTTGATGTTTAAGTTAAATTCTAATATATCATTAATAACGAAACTATTTTAATTGGATTAATACGTGTTAGTCGTAAGCGTATGTATGTACATAGTTCGTGTCTACAATATTTTTTCTGAAACAATGTAATTGCTTAGTTACCGCGTGTAGGTAGACAGGTGCTTGCAGAAACTATTGTTTTAATTCAACCGACTTCAAGTAGATATATATAGAGAAATAGCGATAATACTAATGAACATCGATGTATTAATTTAAAGAGAATCTGTGACAATAAATGTAAACGTACGTATGAATTTGGTAGTCGTGCTCCGAAAACAATGTCTTATCTCAAGAGAGAGGAGAGATTTGTATCGTTCACAATAGAAATAGGTCGGTGTGGATTTAGAATGAAAGATAAAAGATGATTTAATATTTCAGTTCGATGATTGAACTATAGATAAACAAAGATGGAGTCTGGATACAAACAAATAGTAAAAGGTTTTCCGAGGCTTAAACATGTAGACACGTTTTTTTTTGTTGTTTTTTTTTGTCGAGTGGATTATCGTAAAGGAGGAGTTTGAATGTGTTTGTACGAAGCGGGTCGATAATTAACACCTTCTGTTGTATCAGCTCAGAATAAATTGAGGCTACATAAGCAAGATACATACAACAATAGACACACACATACACACAAAAAAGTGAAAGGTTCGCGCGGGTGAGTAGCAAGATATGAAGGTTTGTTTTTTGTCTGAAGTGGCCCAACTGACCAGGTTAGTGTGAGGTCCGAGAAGGACTCGGCTAGAGCGAGAATGTACGTTGGATGACATACCCCATAGAAAAGACAGCTCCTCTGTTGAGGCGACACACGAACGTGTATACGGGTCCTGTTCACGCCCGACTGCTCACTGCAACAGGCTTCGGACTGAAACGGCGAACGATATACCTAAGCCTGTTGAAGGGCGACGCGATGGAGAAGAACGCCCCCCCCCCCCCGATACTAACCTTCACAGCCCACTTGCTTGTTTAGCTTTCCGCCTGCCTTACTATCAATCCAGGTATATACCTAGGTACGTACACGAGAGTATGGGCTTCCTTTTTCTTTCATCGCGTTTTCTTCTTGTATTTCGTTTGACGTGTTTACTTGACTAGGAGAAAAAGCCAGAGAGATCGCGCGAGAGAGAGAGAGAGGGAGAGCAAGGGCTGGATGAGATTACTGACTGGAAAATTGCTTGAAGGTAAAACCTGGAACCTGAATAGATGGGTAGAATTATACACCAGAGACATAATACGAGCAGACTCCGAGAGACGAACAGAAATAAATAGATAGATATAAACTCTAAAACAATGCTTGCAAAGAAAAGAAGTCAAATGTACATTCATCTTTGAGACAAGGAATTTGACTGATAGTTCTATAAATAGCAACTAGAAAAACTTTTTTGCACCACTTTTATGCCCTCTTATGAAGATTAAGATCAATGCCCATAAACCTTTATGTCTAGAATGATTATTGCAATTTTAGTCAAAATCTATTACATGATTTTGTTTCTAAGAAAATGTCTAAAATTAAAGGATTAAACTTACGGAGTCTAAAGAAAAACTTAAAAGTCAGTAAATATTGCTTGATTGGTGACTAATGACTATGAACAAAATTCAATGGAAATCTGAGATATTTAAATTTTAAAATAGGAGGCTGTGCCCATATTATTCTCGCTAAAAACCTTTTAAAATACTTCAGAGGAGCTGAAATCTGGGAAATATCTATTAACTAATGGCTAATACATATCGTCAAAATTCCAGAAGAATCAAAGACATCTGAATTTTCACGAAGAGCTCACACACTTAATATTAATTAAATCAAGTATAGCCTACATTACGAGGCATTACGACCAGCAGCTGTGTTGTAAAGTTGACAATGATCGGTTAATTAATTGGGGAGTGAATCCTGTAGATAGAAATATATAGACATCTGCACGTACCAAACTGTATATGTATATGACGTGAAAAGAAACTTCTCAAAAACGGAACTGAGTCGAATACAGAAAGAAGAACTTCAGGGGATCTTGTTTAATGGATGGCTAACTACTATGGATCAAATTCAATGCAACTTTTAAATATTTGAATTCGTAAATTGGAGGTTGTGTCCATATTATAACTCTTAAAAACGCTTTAAAATAATTCAAAGAAACTCAAATTTAGAAAATATTTATCAATTGATGTATAATATCTATTGTTCAACTGGCATACAAATTCGAGCTATCTGAATTTGCACGAAGAGCTTCTAAAAATCATTTGTCTCCCCATCGCATCAAACAAAATTCAACTAAATATAAACCACATTGTAACAATTAACGCTTAGCAGTTGCTATAAAACTCATCGATTAATTCATTCAGAAGTAAATCTTGTACATATAAATATATAAACATATACACACATAACTTTAGAAATATATATATATATATATATTAAAATTCAAATATATCTATTAATAATTGAGATTATGTATCTGCCTGCCTGTCTGTCAGTCTGTCTGTCTGAAGCCGAAACTCCATCAGAGTAATATGACTATTTACTTAGTCTGCCAGCTTCTTAATATACTACTACAAATACCGCCGTAAACACTATGCGCATTTCTCAATTTACATAATTAGTTGCTTTTAAACTTCTAATAAATTAGTATTCGCAAATATACACTCATGATTGTTTTCTTCAGATTTCCACATGTAGTTACGCTATTTTGCTCGCTAATAACTATACTTATAATTTATAATTCTGTTTTTTATCTTTTATATATATATGACATGAGTTACACAGTTAATCTACCTACTGCGAAACTGATTGAACAGCTAGCGTTACTCCATTGAATCGGTTATATATATATAAATATATATATAAATATATATATAAATATATATAAATATATATATATATAAATATATATAAATATATATATATAAATATATATAAATATATATATATATAAATATATATATATATATATATATATATATATAAATATATATATATATACATATATATATATATATATATATATATATATATATACATATATATATATGATTATTTTATTGACACAGACATGTACAAAATCTGCGACACTGGCATGTCGATGTTATCGATCAACAGTTACTATAAACTGAGATCTCATCAGGCAGAGTTAGAATCCGATCTTTACCTAAGATCATATTTGGAGATAATGAAATGGAGGGATAGAGAAAGAGAAGAAGAAGAAGAAGAAGAAGAAGAAGAAGAAGAAGAAAGAAGCAGAAGAAGAAGAAGAAGAAGAAGAAGAAGAAGAAGAAGAAGAAGAAGAAGCAGAAGAAGAAGAAGAAGAAGAAGAAGAAGAAGAAGAAAGTTATACATTTCAAAAATTGAGGCCGTTAAAAAATTTTTAATTTTAAATCTAAAAAATCTAAAGACAAAAAAAAACAAAAAAATCTAAAATCTACAGTCTGAAACAAACAGGGCAAATAAATAAATAATAAATAAATTAATAAATAAAAATATATGGTGGAAAGAGGGGCATATAATGAAGGGAGAGGTGATGGGAAGGTAGACACCTAAAGGAGAAGAAGGAGAAGAAAAAGTACGTCTGTTGATTCAGATCGAGAGAGAAGAGATAGGAAATATAAAATAGGAAGGAGTGAGATAGACATGCACGAATCAAGTGTCAAAAAACAGACAGTTATTTTAAATCCGAGTTTATAAATGTATTTTTCAAGTGAACTCTAATATTGTGTATATGTGTGTATGCGTGCGTGCGGGCAAACCGACAGACGCGTGTAATTGGTGTGGTGGTGGGGCGGTGATCAAATGTGTCGCCAATTCTGGATTTATATTGTTTTTATAATTTGTCTAGAGTTTATTAGCTTACCATGAATAAATTAATAAATCGGTTACCTCCCTCTGAGTATTAAGTATGGACGCAAGACGGACGCGTTATTTCAAATTTAAACAAAGTGCTGGCATTTACCGTGTTACTTTTACTCTGATTTTTTTATTAAAACGTTCTGAGTTTATTTATTTTCTTAATCTTATTAGCCATCATGTTTTAAAACACAAAATTATTGAATCAAATTAAGTAAGTTTATTAGCTTACCATGAATAAATTGATTTAAAAATTACTATTTAAAAACACACACACATTATAATGAATTTAGTTTAGGTAAACTTTTTTCTAGAGCATTTAAAAAACTATTCGTGTTTACTGTATTTGATTTTTTAATAATTTTATTTTAGGTACACCTTCTTTTCCGATTTGAAAAACTTCCAATATTATCATTTTTTTCACGACCTTAACTGTGTTTAAGATTTAGTTTTTACCTTATACGCTGTAAAGCTTTTATTTATAAACTGTTTTTATTATTCCGTGTTTTATATATTTATTATTATTTTATTTATAAAAGATGTGATTTTTTTCTTTCTTGACAACAGAAAAATTAACAGATTGTACTAGAAAACTATATAACTGATTTTAGAATCAAATTGTTTCATTAAAAAAAGGTAATTTAACAAAAAACACACACAAACACACACACAAACACACACACACTAACACACACACACACACACATTCTAATGAATTTAATTTAGGTAACCTTTCTTTCCGAGAGCATTTAAATAACTAATCGCGTTCACTGTATTTGATTTTTTGGTGCTTTTTTACTGTAGGACCCGCGCTAACTTTGATCTCGTCGTTAGGGTTAGGGTCAGGGTCAAAGTTAGCGCGGGTCCTACAGTAAAATAGTACCAATGTTTTTACGTTTTATTTTAGGTACACCTTTTCTTCCGATTTGAAAAATACTGTTCGCTGTATTTGGATTATTAAATTGTTGATTTTAACAAATTTTTTGAATCAGATTGTTTAATTAAAATAATAATTGATTTAAAAATTACTATTTAAAAAAACATACACATTCTAATTAATGTAATTTAGTAAACATTTCCTCGAGAGCATTTAAATAACTAATCGTGTTCACTGTATTTGATTTTTTTACTGTTTTATTTTAGGTACACCTTTTCTCCGATTTGAAAAACTTATATTATCCTTTTTTAACGACCTTAAGTGTGTTTAAGATTTCAGCTTGCCCTTTTACGCCGTAAAGCTTTCATTTACAAACTGTTTCTATTATCAATGTCTAACCACCCAATAAATATGACTGGGCCTCCATCGGTTTACGGGTGAGCATTCATTTCTGACGCGGCAGCCTAGCAAAAATATGCGACCGGAGGGAGCATATATTTGCTAGTTAACATAATAAACACAAAATTAAATAAACATTCGAATTTATATAATTTTTTATATATATATATATATATATATATATATATATATATATATATATATATATATATATATATAATTCTGAGTGATAAGGTTGATATATATTCGATTCGTGAGTACTCAATGCTAAAATTATATATACATATCAACATACACACACGCACATACATATATATATATATATATATATATATATATATATATATATATGTGGGGGGGGTACATCTTTACCGACAGATTTATCTTTATAATTTTAAGAGTGCTATTGGCTTCTTAAAAAGAATAATTAGTTTTTACAACGTAGATTTTTAATTTCTATTGTGAACTCGCAGAATAAATGAATTAATAACAACAATTAAATTTCCTTCTGAAAAAAAGTTTTCCTTTTAGTGTTTTACTAACGTATATATACTCGCCCAAAAATAACCCAGTTTACAAACTATCGCTAAGTTTCATGTGATTTGTTTAATTTACAGTTTTTCAAAATTAAATGTATATAACAAAAGACATTGGCAATGTTCATTTTCATTTTCATTTTTTGCTTAGTCAATTAAAGGAGAGAGGGTTATAGAAGGTCGTTTTTTAACTCTTACCTTTTGAAATTATCATAAAACTAGCAGGGCTACCCGGCGTTGCGCGGAGTAATAGTGAACAATTTATTGTTATAAACCCTATTGATACTCACATTTCAGAGAAATCCAATAGCGATAGATGAGAGTCCAACGTTCCACCTCCCAAGAAACATGAATTGAAACAAATACATAGAAGATATTGGCAAGGCTGCTGCAAAGAAATTGGGCACCCTCTACCGAGCTAGTAAACTCTTAACGCCTGACATCATCGTATATCTCTACAAGGCCACCACCGCCCATGCATGACGTATTGTTGCCACATCTGGGCTTGTGCATCATCCACTAGTCTCTCCCTCTTAGACAAGGTCAAAAAAAGAATCGCCAACTTAATAGGTCCTCACTACCCACCAAGCTACTACTAAGCTCTACTCATATATTGAGCACTGTTAGAGCATAACATATATACGTAATGTATAATATAAATGTATATATTCAATATCAATATATATGGGCAATGCATATCTGTAAGAACATAAGCACTTACGCATCTCCATACAAACACACATACACACACACACGCACATACATATATATATATATATATATATATATATATATATATATATATATATAAGGAGTGCTTATGTTCTCATACACATATACATTTGCAATATATTTCTCGTTATATATATATATATATATATATATATATATATATATATATATATATATATCCTGGTATAGATGTCGACATAGACAAAGAGGAAGGCCTAGAGAGGCGGGAATTTGGTATCAAATTTAAGAAATGGGAACGCCAGTCGAAAACTGCCTACTAATCACCAACAACAACGATTTTGCCAAGTAGCCAACCGGCAATTCGACCAATTGGCAAAGTGAAAGTATCAATTGACAATTATCAAAATATTTCGCTTTGTTCCAGTATCGGCTGACGCATGACAATCAAACGAATTGTCGTCGTTAAACTGTACACAAAAATAACTTATGTATGCCAGAGAAGGAATAGTCAGACACTGGTAACTATGCAAATGTAAATAATACTTAAACTATACAAGGCTGTCGTTAAACAATATATATATATATATATATATATATATATATATATATATATATACATAACTTAATCAGTTCACATGTATTAATAAAATGAACTTAAAACAAATAATTTTTACTTCACCACGACTTCGTAATTGCATTTGCGTAAATCGATTTAAATGTATATATATATATATATATATATATATATATATATATATATATATATATATATATATAGTGTTAAAGTGAATAATTTTGGTAAGAAATCCAAGAGAGCTCAATCTAGAAAACAGAGCAAGAATAGAATATAGAAAGAAAATATTCACTATGGGTTTGTGAATTTTATATATTTATATATATATATATATATATATATATATATATATATATATATATATATTTAATTAAATACTATAGACAAATTCTGTCTACATACTTTTGTCTTTATCCGTTCCAATTTCTTAATGGCTTTTCTTGTTTCTGGCGAGAACTAGCCGAGGTATCCGCCATAATATTTATTCGAGTACATTTTTGGATTTTCTAATCGACAGCAACAAAAAGGAATTCTCTAAATCAACGTATATGATAACTTACCAATATAAACCATTGTGCCTTTAACTTCCTTAACGAATGCCACTTCCGATACAAAATTGATATCATTAAAAACCTATTGTCTCGAAATAAATTAATCTCCTGCTCCACAACTATCTTTCAACATGAACTTAATAACATTACACAGACTCTAATAAATAATGGATTCCTTAACGACATCATAGATTAACAAATTCGACAATGTAAAAAATAATCCCTATCAAAATATTAAAAAATCCAATATTCCACTACATACATATATCAAATTATTCTACCAAAACCAGATACCTATAAGATACATAAACAGGTATTAAATAAATGATTAAATTTGTTTAAAAGAATATTATTTTCTATAATTAAGGTTACATATCAAACCTCATCATTAATAATAACTCTTCACGCTTAATTAGGGTGTTAGACAAACCTAGTATATGAATTTAAATGCCAATTGGGAGACTGCATCTCTGACATCATAGGAATAGCATATATATATATATGTATATAGGCTTGACCATCACAACCTTGCCGTGGAGGTTAACTATACACTTATTTGACAACAGCGCTATCGCTTAACACCTCACAAACTAACATACTTACCCTCACTCCTAATTTCGAAAAAACGTTGAGTAAACAACACTTTTATTTTCTAACCTATTGCTAACAAAGAAAACTTCATATACTATAAATCTACTCATTAAAACAATGACACACAACTCTCAACAAAATAAATTTTAATAATAGTGACAATATCCTTAAACATAGTACTCTATTAAGATAGTAAATAATACGTGATTCCCTGACAAAAACAAACACTATCGCCCCTATCAATTTGATAGCAGAACTGACCTTGACTGATAACCACCACTGATGATTGACCCTGACGGATCAGAAAGTATTCTGGTAAATAGCGATTATGGCAGATAAATCGGTCATTTCTTGCCGGAATCAAGTAAATTCATGAAGCAATTGGAACGAATCAGGACCAAGTATGTGTCAATAGTATTTAATTAAATATATTTATAGGAAGGAATTCTGCCAAAATATACAGATATATGTATGTCGTGTATGCGGGTATATCTCCCTAATAAACAGCTACACAGAACAGTTGCTTCATCTGCGATTGAAACCAATTATTGTTTAAAGAGGAAACCAAAATCAGTTTCATTCAATTTACAAGATTTTTATATTTTATTCGGTCTACATAGTTCTCTTTGCTTACTGGTTTCAATGATAGACTAGTAACTAACACACCACATCACAAAGTCCTGATTCTTCGGCGGATAACGAAATACGGAAACATCTTATTAGAGTAATTTTTCGGTTTACACCGTGCGTTATCTCAATTCAGATTATTAACTGTTCTGAATGTCGATTACATGGCAAATAGATACACAAAACAACAAAATTGCGGTTTATGATTAGAAAGAATACTAAGAAATATTCTTGACTAGGACATTTTCACAATATATATAAACCATACGATGGAAGGACGTGAATGCTTCGGTTGTGATCAAACAATTTTATTTATCTATGATATAAAATAGAGATTACTTACGCTTAATGTACGTTGCTTCTATTTTTTTTATTGGTATTACATTTATTAAATATTAATCCGACTTCGATGTATCTGTATAATCAAACTATATTGGTATTCATATTAAGCTATCATCCGACTTATTTTTTTAAACTACCATTCATTTTGTATCGTATTTGATACGGAGAGATAGAGGTAAAACACGCTTTCCCTGTAAGACGCATTCTAATTGGATTATCGCGATTTTTTCTCCATTTGACAAGTGCATCAGTTTCATTGGCTTAACTGCTCAATGGCGCAATTGTGACAAATATTGTATACACAAAAACAAACATGGCGGCCATACAGACAATTTCCTTTCGTTTATATTTTCCTATTCTCCTCGGAAATTTTTGTGTTCTGTATTTTACACATAAAGAATACAAAAATATGGTCATAATGACGCTATAAGTTGTTACGCAATTTTTAAGTATATTTCTTACACATATTATTCACTAGTTATTTCGCCGGGCTACGATGGATCGGCTGTTCTTTTAATATTTCACTCAAATTCACACAAACACACACACACACACACACACACACACATATATATATATATATATATATATATATATATATATATATATATATATATATATCATTACAACAATAAAATACATACATTACAGTTTTTATCCTCTGATGAGAGGAATTTGTCTTTGAAAAATCATGGATTAAGAGTTTGAGATTGCCCATTGTTTTCGAACTATTGCTGATTTAATAACATTTTTGACTCTTCCAATTCATATTTTAATCATTCAATTTCTTGATTCCAGTATATTGAGCTTGCCATTATCACGATAGGACATTCATCTTTAACTTTTCATTATATATATATATATATATATATATATTAAAATGATGAACAAATTCAAGTTACATACTTTATAATTCCATTAAAATCATCAGCTGTGTGATTAAACAAGAACAAAAATGAGAATGTCCTTTATTCCATGGATTTTCAGAGAATGTACTCTTATCCTCAGAATGAAAAAGGTAGAAACTTGCTAATTATTTGTAAGTATTAAATCTAAAAAAATTACAACACAATTCTAAGTCATGCTTAAAGCAAAACTAGTCAAAAGATGTGTGAATAGTAGGGCAGAAAGTCATTGTAGTAGTGAATGTATCAGAACAGTTGTTCAGAAAACCCGAACTTATATAAGATTCTAATAAAATTCATCAACAGTTAAAAAGTCAAAATACTATGACAAATTAGTATGTAGAATCATCATGCCACGAATTTAACCGTTTTAACATGTGAATTACATACTGTGTGCTTTAAATAGAATAGGATATAACATATAATAAGTATCTTTATATTTCTGAAATATATATGTATATATATATATATATATATATATATATATATATATATTTACAAAGACTATATCATTTATTACAGACGATTCGCTGTAGATAGTTATTGTCGCTAAATGATAACAGCTCGAATTGGTTGAACAGGATAAGTTGAAGTTAATAAGATGGTACTTTTTAAATAGCAGAAACCAATAACGCTCTTACATAACGCTCTGACATGGTAATGCAACCTGTTTGTTAGACGCTCAGTTTAAAATAACACACGCCTGATCACAAATTTCAAAATGTAAATTTCTGAATAAAATGTTTGGAATGTAACTGTTTGTTTCCATAACTTTTTAGATTGTAGTATTGGTAACCTTAAGTAGGAGGAGTTAAAAATATATCCTTAAAAAAAGGTGGATTTTAAAAGATTTTCAAGTGGTCTTAAATTTTTTTATCAGGAGTGTACGTAAGGCAGAGGTATTTCTCTTGAAAGGGAGAGTTATAATTCATTGGTGACGAGGTCGGCGATGACAGTTTAGATGGTAAAAAATTATCTTCGGGGAACACTTGAGAATCGTCGTGCATCCAGCGGCTCTTAAATCATCTGCTAACTCATGAATTGTTTTAAGAAATGCAGTAAATTTCGTTATTTGTCCATTGTTTTTTTTTTTCAGGCCTAATATTAACAAGATAGCATTGATTATGATCAGGCATAACACTGGCTAATTATGTTTTGTTAGGCATATTATAATATATCTCTATATAAATTGAACATGGTACCCTTTGATTAAAAACTATGTAAAGAAATAGCTAAATGCTAATGTTTATAAAAACGTTCATGTTACGCTTCATACGATTGTTTATGTCACAGTATGCATGACTGTTAACGATTTAACGAAAACGTGAAATTCATGAGATAGTCTGGTATAAGTACGTAAAACATGAACAATACACCGGAAACAAGACCAGCGGCTATATCGGGAGGCTGTGCCGATCGGACGTCAGTTTGCATCATTCAGATCGAACAGCACTAAACAATGTGAGATCCGTGTTAGAATTACGGCTTTATTACATTGAAATACCGGTTCTCGCCGGATCACTGAAGTTAAGCAACGTTTTGCCTGGTCAATATTTAAATGGGTGAACATTTTAAAATACTATATATCGTATATTAGGAAATGGTTCATCACACTTGGATAAATGTAAAATGTATTTCTTCTCGCGTTAGCGATCGCTGAAATAGTTAGATAAACAAGACCCTCAAGTCCTCGTAGAGCAACTAATCTAGTAGAAAATAAACACCGAAATACAAAAGTTCTTCTTCATGTACCATAGCATTTTATCAGTTATATAAGATGTATCCATGTCACTGGACTTTGGGGAGGTGACGGTGGCTAAGTGGTTAACGACACGAACTGACAACTTGAGTGTGCCAAGTTCGAATCCAGTTCGTTCCACATAAAGACTTTTACTTATGATGTTAGTAACCATCTCGTCGCCTCTTCTGAAAGAATTCTAACTAGCATGATATCGGGGAAACCAATGCCAACAATAGATTCATCTGATTCATACAAAATGAATGAATTACAAGACTTTAGAAATATAGCATCAGGGAAGAAGTGTGACTGTATATTGCGCAACTCTTGCTTAACTATAATGAACTCGTCATAACAGAGGAACACTCTAAGATGGCATCTATTGTCTTCCGAGAGTAAGAGACCAACATCTGTATTTGAACAGTTCGATTGCAAAAAGCAAAAGACGCCATTTTCAAAATAACGAAGTTATCACTACAAAATGTATTGTATTTCAACACTAAACCAAACCCAGATATAATAGATAATGTTTTATATAATATGATACCAGGATAATTTAGGGGGGGGGGCATTCAATTAAAATAAGCGTTTAGACGTAGCTATGATTTAATATATTTTTTCTTTCATTGTTTAATGTCTCAATTTGAACAAATTGGATTTATCGTTGAGAAAGAATAAATGTTATTGCTTCTAAGCATCTCTTTCGTAAGTGGTTTGTGTTTGTCCTTTTTGTGTTTATTTAATGACAAAACTATATCTACGGTGAAAGATTCTCTATATACACTTTATTGAACACAAATTGCTTTCGTTTTGTCCTAGTATTGGCCGACGCATCACAATCAAACCAATTGTCGACCTTACACTGTAACCAAAAATAATTTGGAAAACACGGAAGAATTATCAATAAGTAGATATGAACATGGGAGAATGAAAAATGTTTAAATAGTGTATGTATGCCAGAGAAGGAATATTTATACACTGGTAATTATGCAAATACAAATAATACTTTAACTGTATGAGCCTGTTGTTGAACAACACACACACACCCATATATATATATATATATATATATATATATATATATATATATATATATATATATATATAATTAAACAAGTTCACATGTATTAATAAAATGAATTAGAAACCAATACTTTTTACTTTTATTGTCATCTCCTGGCCCCGTAATTGCATTTGTGTAAACCGATTTAAATATATATATATATATATATATATATATATATATATATATATATATATATATATATTGGTACAGAAAAATTAGTACAACATTCGTACCGTCGGTTTCAAGCACTGAAGGGCTTAGCCATCCGGCTCTCTTCACTCTTCAGCGTCTGTTGTCATCTGTTTCAGAAATGTGAAGTCACGTGTCACTCTCGTTTAGACGCGTTATTTGCTTAGAGTGTTATGTATTTTTGTTTAAATTTAGTGTAAGGAAAGTTTAATAAGGTTTGAAAAATAAGGGGGGGGTGAAAAGTAAGAGTTGAGATTTAAAACTTGAGAAGAATTAAAGAGATATAAAAAAAAATAATAATTGTTTTTATATAAATCACGTGAACCAGTATTTTTTTTAGTAGCATATATATAATATATATATATATATATAGTATTTAATATATACATTTTGTCTAAATAATTTTGTTCTGATCCGTTCCAATTTCCTCATGACGTTTTATGTCTCTGACGAGAACTGGCTGATGTATCTGCCATAATTGCTATTTACCCGAGTACTTTTTTGGATGTTCTAATAGACGTCAACAAAAATTTTAAAAAATAAACTAGATAGTATACGTAGATGCCATTCTTATTGCTGGTTTCATATAATTGTTATCGTGGGTTATTCCTCATTGGAAATGTCCACTCTTAAACAAGCTACTCACTTAAAGGTGTACCTTTATATTTGGTGCATACATCTTACATTGTTCACACATATCAATGCAGGGGCTTTGTTCAAGACTAACTCAAATAAGGATCCATATTTATTTTGTTACTTAGTTTTTTGTTACATCACAACATGAAATGTATTTATAAGACGTGTCTTAGTAATACAATTAACACACAGTTATTGATTAAAAACATGAAATCTAATGGTGCAATATGTATAAAACTCTATCGAAAATTACGAATATATAACAAATTGTGGATGTTCTCCCTAGTCTCTTTCTCTCTCTCTCTCTCTCTCTCTCTCTCTCTCTCTCTCTATCTATCTATCTATCTATCTATCTATATATATATATATATATATATATATCTATATATATATATACATAAATATATATATATATATATATATATATATATATATATATATATATATATATATATATATATATATATATATATATATATATATATAATTATTTCCACAATCAGATAACGCCGCAGCCCACACAAACCATGAAATTTACGAACCGGAAGCCCTAGACTCGAGTTTCGCCCTTCTTTGGGTTGATCTGAACGCAGGATTCAAAACCTGAGTCACTTACATGCGAGACGAGTTCCGTGCCACCTGAGCAACCACGCCACAGACAAGTAAGTTCAATGATTAACACAGATCAAACGAACAGAGACGAATGCCAACTGTGTGTGTGTCCTACTGATGAGCCCAAATGATGGCGAAACTCGAGGCTTAGGCCTCCGGTCTATGGCTTTCATGGCTTGTATGGGCTGCGGTGTTGCTTGATTGTAGAAATAATTATATATTATATCAACAAATATCATTCATATATATATATATATATATATATATATATATATATATATATATATATATATATATATATATATTAGATAGCTTCTACTCTGTTAACTTACGTTTAGTGTTTTTCTTTTTTTTTGCAAAACTAGTAAATACCAATTATAGTAATGTTGTTTACCAATCTAAATGCCAGTGCGATTCTGGCTATATAGGGTGTACTTCCTTGCATTTGCAGACCTGCATAAACCAGTATGTTCCATCCAAAATTCGACAGGGATATGTAGGATCCTGGTGTCACCCTTCCTCTGCGACTTTGCACTCTGCTATTGGTCAGCATTTAGTTGAAAATATATGCTGTGTCAGTAGCTGTTAAATAGAGTGGTTTAAGGTCTTGCATAGAGAAGATTCCAAAAACTTTTTGAAAATGTTAGAATTTTTCTCTATCGCCATTCGTAAACTTTCCTTGTGTAGTAATTCGTTAAAACACTAAATCTCTTTGGAATACTTTGGCCTTCCTATTAATATATATATTTTTTTATATATGTATATATATATATATATATATATATATATATATATATATATATATATAGACAGAGAGAGAGAGAGAGAGAGAGAAAGGAAGACAGACAGAGAGAGAAAGAGAGGGAGAAAGAGGAAGGGAGAGAGATAGAGATATAAAAAGATATTTACCAATAAATATTGTATTTATTTATTACACAAATATATGTTTTTTCTTTTATAGATCACGTCAGTGTGGCTAGATAAGGCTATACCACAGGTCGATGAGTTCAAAAATCGGATTAAAGTACCCTTTTACTTCCATCTGTCGTCTTTGCTCCTTTACCAATGAAATACCTGTACGAAATGGAAGGGAAATAGACCTATTTAAGATTCTAGACAGTTTTCAATGTTCCTGGTAAGAGGCACGAACGATGCAATTTTGCTTATAATTCAGAAAATGTTCGTATTTTTAATACAGAGTATTTTGACCTTTGAAGGAAGCAATTAAGAATTTCACTAATAAACATTTTATTTATTTATCCACGTACACATATCTCTCGTTTTAATAAGGGTCATCAGTGTGGTTAAATAAGGCTATATTATCGGTCGCTGGGTTCGAACGCACGACTGGAATATTCCATACAATACTATTTACGAATAAATTTACAATGCAATAGGATAAATATTTTGACTTATTATGGCACTCTCATCATTTAAGGACATCTTATAGTTTGCAACTGTTCTAGTAATAAGATTAAACATAAATGATGAAGTGTTACATCAGAACATATACTACAGTTTTATCCTAGCAAAAAGGGGCATATGTTGTTAACAGGCGGACAAACAGACAACATAAGAGGCACTAATCTAAACTAAAATATATAGATAACCCACAATTTAAAAAAAAGAATCGGAATCTGGAATTTAGAACGGTATCGATAATTGTATCGGAATCAGGAAAAATATTGGAATAAATAATACGTATATTAAAGTTTAGTTTAGAAATATTTTATGAGAGTAAATGATTGAACATAGTCTTAGGATATAGTATCAAACTATATTATTTAGCCAATAAAATAATGAAATAATGAAATAATGAAATAATGAAATAATTATAAGATATCAATAATAAACGATGAAGTATAGATCAGAGTATAGTATTTTATATAAAAATACTATCCTCTGATGAGCTGCATGTTATAGTAATACATCTAGCTAAAATAATAACATAAGAGTTGACAGGAAATAAATAATGAAGATGCTCTGGTTGAAATATGCTCTGGTAGAAATACCTCAGATCTTTGTCGATTCGTAATATAAGTGTGTGTTTATAATCGTGGAAGGTTGAACAGTAAAAAATGCTTGAAAAGTGCGATAAATACCCTAAACCAGCGAGAATGTGTGACTATGTAATGAATTAATGATGCGTGCAGGACTGAAATGAAGTCAGTTTCATAAGCCAGTTCCAATTTAATGCGTTAATAAATGAATGTACGATTCTATCTTCCCAATTTAACAATAAAAAGTGCAGAACGAGAGACACAAACGCACAAAATAGCAACAAATATGTCACAACAAAAAACGAAAACAAATAAAGTAGAATAACAAGCGAAAACAAAAACGAAATCAGGTCATTGTTGTCTGTGATCGCAAATTCCGGGGCCAGAAATTTGAGGATGCTTAATCGACCCTCACCAAAAAAAAAAGAAAACAAAAAGAGAAAAAAATAAGAAAACGTCACATCCTATTTGATACATATATATGACCATACACAAATACGCAATATATATATATATATATATATATATATATATATATATATATATATATATATATATATATTATTAATGTCATGGTACAGAAAATCACTACAACATCAGTACCATTGGTGTTAAGTTCAGAAGGTGTTTACTTAAATTTTAAATCTTATTTTTTAAATGTTATTCCCCTTTTTAGACTTTATTAAACTTTTTAACTGCACGTATATTTTTCTAACACATAATTGTACCATGAAATAAGTAAACGCCTTCTGAGCTTGAAACCAAGGGTACTGATGTTGTACTCATTTACTGTACCAAAAAATAAATAAAACAAATAAATAAATATTACGCTCTTAATTTTGATTTTCACAATTAATCGACCACTCTGCTGGGATTTTTCCCACCATCTTACAAAAGAAGTAATATATATTATTATATTTCTCTCCTCTCTCTCTCATTATATATATATATATATATATATATATATATATATATATATAAATATATATATATATATATATATATATATATATGTATATTATACTTAAGCAGCATTTCTTCGTTGATGCATGTTTGATTAAACAACAGTGACAATTTCTGTTTGATTGTTCTTTTCGATCCATCTTTTTAAATTGGCCTATGAACGATCTAATGTTCTGTTTAAGTGTAGAACAGGTACTCTCCAAAACTGCAAACGTGTTCGACTTTCATGAGTCCTCAACAAGCACGTAGGAGTTACGCAAATAAAAATTGGTGAATTTATTAAGAAAGTGGATCAAAACAATTTTATATTTTTATTTTATATTTTTATGTTTTATCAAAAGCATTTTAGTATACCTTCTCCCCCCCGCATATCGAGCAAACAAACCTACCATAAACCAAGCTCGATATGAGGGGGAGAAGGTATACTGAAATACCTTTAATGAAAAAATATATATAATCTATAATTTACTTTGACGATGGTTGCCTATAAATAGGTTTAATCTCTCGCTAAGTTATCTTTTTGTTGGTAACGGCCGTGTGGGCTGAGACGTTGGAATTTGAGTTTGAAACATGACCCGTGTTCTGGGGTTCGAGTACGACGACCGCTATACTGACGATTCCCGAAAAGATGAAACGTAGACGTATATAAATAAAAACACATATATTTTTATATATATATATATATATATATATATGAATATTTGTTTTTAATATATATATATATATATATATATATATGAATATTTGTTTTTATTATAAATATATATATATATATATATATATATATATATGTGTGTGTGTGTGTGTGTGTGTGTGTGTGTGTGTGTGTGAATCGGTGTGTGTGAATCCGGATTGTGTCGGATATACGATTATCCTTCGCAGTTGACAAATAAATACTAACTCTACGGAAAACGTAAAGCATGTAAATTATAGGTGTTATTATATTCTTTATTTTAATATTTCGAACAAACCACCGCTCTTTATGAAAAACTGAACGATTTGATATTTGTATAAAGCTACTTTCAAATATTCTTAATGCGTCTTTGTCATTGAACTATTAAAACAAATAAAAGTATTGACTCTGAGAAAATCGTAAAAACCGTCACCATGACTTGTCGATGTTAAATGTACTTCTATAATTATACTTTACTTATCATCTCTCTCTCCCTCTCTCTCTCTCCCCTCTCTCTCTCCACCTCTCTCTCTCTCTCTCTCTCTCTCTCTCTCTATATATATATATATATATATATATATATATATATATATATATATATGAATATTTGTTTTTATTAAATATATAATTGATGTTATTTGTCTACTTGTAGTATAACTTAAGTTATAGTCTATGAACTTGACTTTTCATTAAACACATACACACACACGCATATATATATATATATATATATATATATATATTGTCTGGATCTACCTACTGAACAGGTAGTGCGCATGGACTAAAATCTACTGTCTGTTGCTTAACTGTAAACTATATAAAATAAACTTATATCTACTTGTTTACCCAGCGAAGACATACATAGATACTTCAGATCTATTTTACTTACCTTTTTTTGCTTTCATTTTGTTATATCTTTTTACTTTCTTATTATTTGGTCTTTTATCTACCACCACCCCCTCTTCCTTCCATTCTCCCCCTCTCCTTCTCTCCCTCTCCCCCCTCTCTCTCTGTCTCTGTCTCTTTCACATCACTTTTCCTGCCCGTTTTTAATACTTATTTCTAATACTTCTCGGCTACCGTTTTACTCTATTTTATTACTCCGCGTCGATATGCATTAAAAGGGACTATTTACATACACTATATAGCATGCATAAAATGGCCGGCACATTCCAATGTTCGCACTATCATACTGTACCCTTAACTTTTGTTACTTTTAAGTCTGGCTGTCCTTGTATTTACTTATTATTATACCTACCAGTGCTTGTATTGCATATACTTTGTAAAATACCTACTAATGCTCATCATTAATAGCTATATACGTACACGTACTTAATAAACACAGACGACTTTGACCAAGAGAAGCAGAAAAAATAAATAAATAAATAATAAAAATAAAAGATACAAAATTATCAAAACACGTACACACACACCCGCAAACTCACACATGCGCAAAAACGCCAAACAACAACACACTTCCTCAAATGAAACAACACTCTTTCAAATCTAAAGACAGTTCTTCAAATGGGTTTACATATCTGATGAGAGCGGACCACCGTTTGAAACGCGTTATATAAAATTATAAAATGATAAAATAACAAAATAATAAATAAATGCTGAAAAAAACTTTTTACAAATATAGGTAGCCTTACTCCTTTATATATATATATATATATATATATATATTTGTGTGCATATATGTGTATGTACATATTAATATATTAAGAGGGCGAATGCAATACGCGATCAATACAATTTGTTGAATTGAGACTTAAAACTGTAAAAGGACGAATATATTGAATCTTTTCTTCAACTAAAAGCATATTTTATTTAAAGCAAAAAGAAATTATGTCGTCATCCTATAATGTAAAATGTAGTCGAGGTTTGAAATGCAGTCCCTTTTTTGTAGTGATAGCTTGTAATTTTGAAAATGGCGTTTATCGGGTTTTGCATTCAAACCATTTTTTAAATCATAGTTCACCCAAAAAAAGGCAGGCCTCCACTGTAGACGTAACGGGAAACTAAGAATTCGGGTGTAAGTTTTAGGGATCATCCTAAGTTAGGATGTGCATCGAGATATATGTTTACATTAGTTTTAAATTTCTGCATGTCGCTACAGTCTGGGAAGTTCCAGAGGCCGGCAACACGAAGAACAAACTATTGGAGTTGAAGGCTCTTTAGTATCTGGGGGCCTCCACAGTGAATAGATGTGATTTAGCTAGTAGTCGCGTTGGTCGAGTGTATTTACGTCGAGGGGGAATCAGAGCAGCAAGTTTATCAGAGCACAATCCATTGAAATACTTGTAAAACAGGCATAAGGATGCAACATTGCGGCGATAGGGCAGGGGCTGGAGGTTAGTGGATAGTAAGGGACCTATTAAGTTAGCGACTCTTTTTGGACCTTCTCTAAGAGGGAGAGACTAGTGGGTGATGCATCATCCCAGATCTCACAACCTTTTAAACCGTTGATACATATAGTTATATAAAGTTAGGTGTGTGTATATGTTTTTATATGAATTAGGTGTGTGTATATGTTTATAAATAAAGTACGGTGTGTGTATATGTTTACATATACACAGACATACACATTGTTAAATAATGTTAAGTGTGTGTATATGTTTACATGTGTTCATGTAGAGGCTTCACGTGATAGGAAGAGTTGAATAAAAAACGGTCGCAACTTTTCCAGCAACGTCTAAGGCAAATGTGTAATTCTTGGTTTACATCGATATTTCATTCCTATCAAAAGCAAGCTTGAGAAGAGGTGTTACGTTATGAGTCGTTTAATGCTGCTAAACCCGTACAGTTTTACGAGATTCTGACCAGAGAGATATAGCATCAATAAATCTATGAACCGTTAAACGTATGTTGTTGTTGTTGTTTTTTTGATGAGACTTCGTTGAAGTTCAACGTACGTACGTTCCTATTAAATAAACTGGAAGTGATGTATGAAATCTTATCTAATAAATGCAGGCGCATCGTCTTAACGACGACGAATAGATGAACGACGAACACAGCCAACGACCCACTAGTCTCCGCGTAACAGAGATGCTGGACCATCAGTTGATGAAAAATCGGTGTACTTCCTGTATATGGAACAATTAAAGCCGATAGAAGTCAGCGATGTGAAACCTTTGTTAAGGATCAGCAACACCTCTAGACCTGCTGACTTGATAAGTGAACATTCGATTATTTCCTCCGATTCTGATCAACACTGATTCGTAAGTATTCTATAAAACCAGTGAATTGGTGTGGCACTAGTTGCATAATAGACACAGAAACAACTAAGTGATTTTAGGCGAATGCAGATATAAACAGCGGAAATAGATTGTGGAATAATTCTTAGAATTGTATTGCTTTGGCAATGGTTCTCCTTTTTCCTGTGACGCTTTTGAATCTGCATTTTATTGGGAAACCAAAATGCAATATACTTTACAGCACTCTGATGCGAAAATTCTTTTGGTTTTTAACTGAACAAAGGAAATAAACTTATGTCGATTTCTTCTATTGAAGAAAGTCTTAATTCTTTCATAGATTTGAAAATTGTAAAGGCGATGGGCATATGTTGGTGCGTTGCTCGGGGAATATGGTGGATGATGCAGAATTTCGTTAGCGTGAGTTCTACGGCTATCCTTCATTATGATAATAATTACATAAATATAGAAATACGTATCTCCGGCGATAGAAATGTAAAGTTAAAAGTATATATATATATATATATATATATATATATATATATATATATATATATATATATATATATATATATATATATATATATATATACATATATATATATATATACATATATATATATACATATATATACATATATATATATATATATATATATATATATATATATATATATATATACGTATAGAGCTTTTTTGTTTTAGAAAAGCATACAATAATTTTCTAACAAAAAAAAGAAGAAAAACATGGGAAAACCAGTTGTAGTTTAGTGGTCCTGTTTTGAAAACAAAACAAAAAACTAAATGAAACACTGTGGTAAGTGTACATGTTAGCAATTCTGATTGAATTCATACATATGTATGTACGGAAGCTTCGACATGGAACAGTGGCTAAGACGAAGTTTTTTTTTTTTCTCACGGACTGGTACTACTACATGGAGTGTGACCTTCGGCGTGCACAGCACACTTTTACTATTCACTGGCACTATTACTAGCAAAACTGATGCGCACTCCGGGTGTAAATACTTTATAGTGTTGACAAAACAAGACCGGAAATAAATGTGTTATATGTTTTCATTTAATCTACGCGCTTAGCGATGGAAACGCGGTTTCAAAAGTACGCGTTACAAAACAAGTGACTTACCAATAGACAGGCCGACAAAACGATTGATTAATGAATGTACCCATGATACCCAGCTAGTTATGGAAGGTATTAATCACGTCCGTGCAAAAAGTATCGTATAGTATCAACATCCGACCTACTACTACTACCTATCTTCCCTCTAACCCTTCCACATACCTTTACTTTAGCCTTCTCGCCTTTTGGACTTGCTTTCCACGACTACTTCTAATTTTATCCTGATTTGAGCTGTAATTGCCCATTTTTCAGGTCATGAATAGCATGAAGATTATTTTCATAGACATCACTTTGAGAAAACTTCATTGATAAAAGTTAAGGACCTGTGTTTGAAACCAATTCAGGATCCGATCTCCTACTGATGACACGATCACCAAGCATCCCTTTATAGCAAATAATATTTGACATTCATGATTGGAACTTGGTGGACAAGTTAGGCATATACTGAAGTTTATTTGTCTTAAATACGATTATATTGCAGAAAAGATTGTGAACAAGTCAGGCAAATACTGAAGTTTATTTGTCTTAAATACGATTAGATTGCAGAAAAGATTGTGGACAAGTCAGGCATATACTGAAGTTTATTTGTCTTAAATACAGTTAGATTGCAGAAAAGATTTTGTCAAGTCATGCATATACTGAAGTTTATTTGTCTTAAATACGATTAGATTGCAGAAAAGATTGTGAACAAGTCAGGCATATACTGAAGTTTATTTGTCTTAAATACGATTAGATTGCAGAAAAGATTGTGAACAAGTAAGGCATATACTGAAGTTTATTTGTCTTAAATACGATTATATTGCAGAAAAGATTGTGGACAAGTCAGGCATATACTGAAGTTTATTTGTCTCAAATACGATTAGATTGCAGAAAAGATTGTGAACAAGTCAGGCATATACTGAAGTTTATTTGTCTTAAATACGATTAGATTGCAGAAAAGATTGTGGACAAGTCAGGCATATACTGAAGTTTATTTGTCTTAAATACGATTAGATTGCAGAAAAGATTGTGGACAAGTCAGGCATATACTGAAGTTTATTTGTCTTAAATACGATTAGATTGCAGAAAAGATTGTGGACAAGTCAGGCATATACTGAAGTTTATTTTTCTTAAATACGATTAGATTGCAGAAAAGATTTTGTCAAGTCAGGCATATACTGAAGTTTATTTGTCTAAAATACGATTAGATTGCAGAAAAGAGTGTGGACAAGTCAGGCATATACTGAAGTTTATTTGTCTTAAATACTATTAGATTGCAGAAATAGATTGTGGACAAGTCAGGCATATACTGAAGTTTATTTGTCTTAAATACGATTAGATTGCAGAAAAGATTTTGTCAAGCTATGCATATACTGAAGTTTATTTGTCTTAAATACGATTAGATTGCAGACAAGATTGTGGACAAGTCAGGCATATACTGAAGTTTATTTGTCTTAAATACGATTAGATTGCAGAAAAGATTTTGTCAAGTCAGGCATATACTGAAGTTTATTTGTCTTAAATACTATTAGATTGCAGAAAAGAGTGTGGACAAGTCAGGCATATACTGAAGTTTATTTGTCTTAAATACTATTAGATTGCAGAAATAGATTGTGGACAAGTCAGGCATATACTGAAGTTTATTTGTCTTAAATACAGTTAGATTGCAGAAAAGATTTTGTCAAGCTATGCATATACTGAAGTTTATTTGTCTTAAATACTATTAGATTGCAGAAATAGATTGTGGACAAGTCAGGCATATACTGAGGTTTATTTGTCTTAAATACAGTTAGATTGCAGAAAAGATTTTGTCAAGCTATGCATATACTGAAGTTTATTTGTCTTAAATACTATTAGATTGCAGAAATAGATTGTGGACAAGTCAGGCATATACTGAAGTTTATTTGTCTTAAATACGATTAGATTGCAGAAAAGATTTTGTCAAGCTATGCATATACTGAAGTTTATTTGTCTTTAATACGATTAGATTGCAGAAATAGATTGTGGACAAGTCAGGCATATACTGAAGTTTATTTGTCTTAAATACGATTAGATTGCAGAAAAGATTTTGTCAAGTCAGGCATATACTGAAGTTTATTTGTCTTAAATACTATTAGATTGCAGAAAAGAGTGTGGACAAGTCAGGCATATACTGAAGTTTATTTGTCTTAAATACTATTAGATTGCAGAAATAGATTGTGGACAAGTCAGGCATATACTGAAGTTTATTTGTCTTAAATACTATTAGATTGCAGAAATAGATTGTGGACAAGTCAGGCATATACTGAGGTTTATTTGTCTTAAATACAGTTAGATTGCAGAAAAGATTTTGTCAAGCTATGCATATACTGAAGTTTATTTGTCTTAAATACTATTAGATTGCAGAAATAGATTGTGGACAAGTAAGGCATATACTGAAGTTTATTTGTCTTAAATACGATTAGATTGCAGAAAAGATTGTGAATTGTTTTAACGATTCCATGGGTCGCATTTTGAAGGTGGGAACCCTCTAAATATAATAGTGTGCATCTAACATAATAAAGGCGGCATGCGTTCTTTATTGATTCCCAAATGAAGTACAATTGTTATAGTTAATTACCCGGAAGAAACCAATTGTCGTGTTTTTTTTTCCAAACAATACTAATACTTCAGTCATCTGCTGTCGATTTATGCCAACATTCACTTGAATATATTCAATTGCATATCTTAGAGCTATTAAAAATGAATGCTATTTATATAGAGAGATATTTAAGCAGATAGACGATGTGTACTCAGGGGTTTATTCTTCAGATTTCACATCAAATCATGAGTTGTCACCAAGTTATTACATTTATAAAAAAGAGAGAGTCTGCACAAAGTATTTCCCAAGACGCCAAGCCACTCAATAGAAAGCATTTGAGTCATTTGCTTAAAGATTGAACTTGTTTTCGTATTCATGACCAGCGTTTCATTGCTGGATGAATAAATATACCAAATTATGTTCTTTTAATTTATTGATAATTTAATTTTGTACACAATTTTTTTCCGAATTAATTTTAGACAGCGGGGCTTATCTGACTGGCTATTTGTTTTCTCACTTCCTTTCGCCACTTAAACTCGTTACGTCAGGATACTAGAAAATGGTACGTGTTTTTCTCGCTAAAAATTCTGTGATGGGACTGGTATATTATATTCATGTATATAGAAATATGCAAATAAATACTTTATTACTGAGTGGAGCTTGATTAAATGGATATTTCGTATAAATATATTTGAAACCTAATAAAATAGCCGTTGTGTTTAATGATACGAATTTTTATATTTACCAACACAGATAAATACATTTAAAAATTAGTTTATTTTAAATATTGCGAATTTTGTTTACAAACGCACAAAAACGAATTCTACATCATAATTACATGCAAAAATATGTTCCCTCATGTCGCATATTTTTGCTAGTATATATATGACAAACGAACATATACTACACTGCACCCTAAAACGGGGATGGAATTCCTAGGAATACTGTCAACTGACAACAGAAGAGATGCTACACCTACCCCCTTTAAAAAAGGAAGATATAATGTCTGGGGTCATGGTATCATAACCACACGAATACATACTACACTACCCTCTCCCTAAAATAAAGGAGGTAATGCATGTGTGAGATTATCATAAGGAACGAGCATATACTACACTGTATTTCTAAGGAGGGGTATAAATCTTGGAAATATTGTCTCATAACAACAAAATGGATACAACATTGCCTTCCCAAAGACAATGAGGAGGTAATGTCTGGGAAGATGGTATCGTGACCACAAAACACATACTACATTACGCCCCGCTTCATTGAAAAAAGAGAAGGTAATCCCTAGGTGGATGTTATAATGACCACAGAACAGATACTACGGTATACCCCAAAGGGGGTAATGACTTGGAGAATGGTATCATGACAACAAAACATGTACAAAACTACCTGAATTGAACATTGGAAGATAGTACATTTGTGCGAAATAGTATATAAACAAAGTAAAAGTATAATTTTGACTTCAGATATAGAAATAATAGTATAGTTTTGACTTTAGATATAGAAATAATAGTATAGTTTCAGCTTCAGATATAGAAATAACAGTATAGTTTGACTTTAGATATAGAAATAATAGTATAGTTTTGACTTCAGATATAGAAATAATAGTATAGTTTCAGCTTCAGATATAGAAATAACAGTATAGTTTTGACTTCAGATATAGAAATAATAGTATAGTTTTGACTTCAGATATAGAAATAATAGTGTAGTTTCAGCTTCAGATATAGAAATAACAGTATAGCTTTGACTTCAGATATAGAAATAATAGTATAGTTTCAGCTTCAGATATAGAAATAATAGTATAGTTTTGACTTCAAATATAGAAATAATAGTATAGTTTCAACTTTAGATATAGAAATAATAATATAGTTTTTACTTCAGATATAGAAATAATAGTATAGTTTTGACTTCAGATATAGAAACAATAGCATAGTTTCAGCTTCAGATATAGAAATAATAGTATAGTTTCGGTTCCAAATAGACAGATACAAACTCTCTATTAGTAATATATTGTAATAATAAAAATGATTTTCTGTACTACACTCCATAGGTTTATGGGCCCTGAACCTAACGCTAACACTAAACCTAACCGTGTTCCACCAATGGTTAAACATTATTGTTATAGAAGGTCACCAAATAAAGTAGAAAGTGGATTTTGGGTAACTTTTGCTTCCGTTATTTTGTCCTTTAGTCCTCACATTCCATGAGCGATGTTTCTGACAAAGGGGGAATAATTGTTGTTTCTGGGTCGTAATCTAACTATCTATCTTACACTTATTGTTGGCTAGTTTTGAAATTTGAAGTAGTATATTTTAGCCTCTTACATCAAGTGGCTTGATGCCTTGTCTCGAGCCATGAAGAGGTATAAAGCGATCCAGGTTGCCGAATATTGACTGTTGAAGAAGAATATAGCGGAGGAATTTCGCTCACTTTTTCGTTAAAAAATGAGAGCATCACTAATTTGCCACGATAACTTCATTAATCTTCGATCTTCGCCTTATGATAATGTATGACACGGTGGCTAATTGGTTAACGACGCGGATTGAGTGTGCCAAGTTCGAATCCAGTTCGTTCCACGGAAACACTTTCATCAAAAGCCACACCTGACCTTGCTGTCTAATCTCATGGAGAAGAGGTAAATGCAATACTGTGTTTAAGCCAGGCGACTTCAAGTACAATTTCTTGAGTCTTTTCTATAACTAAACCGATGGTCGAAACCTAGTTTCCGAACCTATTAGCGAACACTGGCACCATTATGATGAGCAGGCCGGTTCATGGTCGCATACCTCTATGCAATGTATGGCGTGAAATGTAAATAATATTGCGAGCTTCCGTTACAAACAGACACAATATCTTTGTTGTAGTAAAAAAAAAGAAAATCTTAACGGGGTTCATAGCTAAAACGAGGTCAATAACAACTATTAAAAAGGTCAGGAAGAAGATTATCGTATGAAAATACAATGTAGCCAACCATCGACATAAGAGGTTGTATTGTAAAAGAAAGTTTGACTCACAGTTTTGTTAAAATGTGAAAAAAAAACAATTGTCTATACTTCAGTCGATATTGTTTCCAATCGTCCTGTACTTTAGCTTGCCGTTCTGCTTAGACAATACCGATTCAGGAAATGCGCGGTTGTAGATTGAATAACTGTAGGCTCTTTGTGCAGGAACCGTTACAAGACGATATCTATTGTTCCTTGCGACTGAAAGAAGGCCGTTATATATATATATATATATATATATATTTATATATATATATATATATATATATATATATATATATATTAAATTATATTTTAAGTTATATTTTACCTACGTACAACGTCGTTTCTAGCTTATGACTCTCATCAGCGTAGGGAAATAACAATCTCAGACGGTCACAGGATACGAACCCGGTTCACAGAGATAACTTGAATCTGTAAGCATTCGCTCAGTCCCATAGGATAACAGAGAAATGAAGTTATATTTAACACCGAAAGCGGCGAGTGTAAACATTAAAACATTCGATAAAACTGATGAAAGAGCCATAGTCTTGCAATGGGGCTTCATGTGAATGTCTATTTTTATTCTCTCCAACAATGCTCTTACTTTAATTTTACTTAAAGGAGCTTCTAAAAAATCCAAATTTATTTTTATTAAAATAGTTAGAAAGATAAAAATTCTATTATAGAAAATAATAGAAAATAATTAAATAAATTGTCTCTCGAAACTGAAAGAAAGCCATATTATATATATATATATATATATATATATATATATATATATATATATATATGTGTGTGTGTGTGTCTGTGTGTGTGTGTCTGTGTGTTTATATAATGGCCTTCTTTCAGTTTTGAGGGGCAATTTATTTAATTATTTTTTATATTATTTTCTATTATAGAATTTGTATCTTTCTAATTATTTGAATTTTTTTCTTAGTTTAACCTCTATTTTATCTTGTTTGTTTTAAATTAAAATTTTATTTATTTATTCATTTGTTTATTTATTCTCTTAATCATTTAATCTGTTACTCATTTATTCTGTTATTCATTTATTCTATTAATCATTTATTGTTATTCATTTATTCTGTTATTTACATATTCTGTTAATCATTTATTCTGTTCACATTTATTCTGTTAATCATTTATTCGGTTATTAATTTATTCTGTAAATCATGTATTCTGTTAATCATTTATTCTGTTTTTCATTTATTCTGTTAATCATTTATTCTTTTATTCATTTATTCTGTTAATCATTTATTCTGTTATTCATTTATTCTCTGATTAATTTATTCTGTTATTCACTTATACTGTTAATCATTTATTATGTTGACATTTATTCTGTTAATCATTTATTCTGTTAATCATTTATTCTGTTATTCATTTATTCTGTTATTTACTTATTCTGTTAATCATTTATTCTGGTAACATTTATTCTGTTATTCATTTATTCTGTTGTTCACTTATACTGTTAATCATTTATTATGTTGACATTTATTCTGTTAATCATTTATTCTGTTAGCATGTATTCTGTTAATCATTTATTCTATTAATCATTTATTCTGTTATTAATTTATTTTGTTATTTGTTTATTCTGTTATTTACTTATTCTGTTATTCATTTATTCTGTTATTAATTTATTCTGTTATTCATTTATTCTGTTAATCATTTATTCTGTTATTAATTTATTATGTTATTCATTTATTCTGTTAATCATTTATTCTTTTATTTATTCTTATTTTGTTATTTTGTACTATGTTACATTTTATTATATTTTTTTTTATTCATTTTTTTTATTCTCTAAAATGTGTAAAAATAATCTATTTTATCATTTTTATTTCTTAAGTTTATTTGATTTTTTTTCTTTTTCTCTTTTTTAAAAATATTTATTATTATTATTTTTCTTCCTGGTTTATCCTATATTTTAAATATTTTAAATATTGTTGATAATTTATTTCCATTGCTATTGTAATTTTTAAAATGACCGATGGGGTAATATAGGGTTGCATGATTGGAGGTTATGTCTTCAATATTTTCTGAATATATGTTTCTGTAATGATACTAAAATCTGATTTTTTTCTTCTTAGATAACATCTGTATGTGATGTTGTAAAGGGAGCTAATGAAGACGGTATCATTATTGTATTGGAAACGATCGTACGCCAAATAATCGTTGTGTTTTAATTCTTTGAACTCATATAGATAATGTTCCAATTGTGTTTCTGTCAACTTACTTCATATATATGTATATATATATATATATATATATATATATATATATATATATATATATATATATATATATATATATATATATATATATATATATATATATATAAAGTACTTGAAAACTAACTAAAAGATTGTCCACTATAGCTGAAGCCCCGCACTATTAAGCTATAAAAATAGTTTATGTTATTAAAACTTTACATTTGAAATATCAAAATTGTAGGTGTAAATAGAAATACACACACACATATATATATATATATATATATATATATATATACATTTCTTTAAATTAATACAAATGTTTATTTAATAGCTCAATAGTGTACGACGATAGCTCTTAATTTAACATAATACAAACCTTAGTTATTTAGAGAAACATTCCATATTTCGTCAAAAACACTTTATTGACATACAATTGTTTGTGTCGATTTGCGAGTATATATATTTTCATGATATACAAAATATCACAAATATTGATGAAGAGGCTTCATCAGTGTATAAGATACCACAGCCAGACAAAAACTTGAAAATGCATCCGACTCTCATTTTATTCATGCATATTTATTTTCCACTAAGATTAAAATGGAAACCTTACTTAACTCTGTTCTTTTTATCAAATTAAACGTTCAAAGGTCAAAATTTATTATTTGTATCATATCTGTTTAAGTGTTCATATTCGAAAGATAAATCCATAGTTAAATGCTATGTCAATAAAGTGTTTATGATGTTATATGTATACATATATATATATATATATATATATATATATATATATATATATATATATATATATATATGTGTGTGTGTGTGTGTGTGTGTGTATGTGTGTGTATGTGTGTATTGTTGTTGTATTCTCATAACGTCCGGGGACGTCCTCGGGTGGTCAGACAGCTACTTTATCTGTCCTAACGTTTCTGTGGGCATTCTACAACCTAATAGTACCCATATAATCTCCAGGCAACCTACAGAATCTGGTGTTTCCTAACAGTCAGCCATTTAGTATGGGTCAACTTCGCTGATCTAACGGGAAATGGTATATGTATTTATTTCATGTATCCACATAAAATGTAATGATGATATATAAATTTTAATGTATCAATTTTCAGTATTTACTTCAACACTGCTCGATACGAGAGTAGAGCTAGGTAGTAAGCTCAGCAACACAGACCCTTCGGCGTTTAATCCCCGGAGGGAATCGTCAGGCTAAAATGCGGAAGCCTCTGTGTATCTTAATTGCCATAAATATATTTTAAAACCTTACTATATATTTATATATATATACATATATATATAATTTTATTTATATCAATTTATTTATATATAATATTACATATATATATATTTATATAAATAAATATATGTATAGATTATATGTATATATATAAATATAGAGAGAGATGTTATATGTATGCATATATATATATATATATATATATATATATATATATAAAGTCTAGATGAAATATAGACATGTAATATACAAATTGAAGAAGCAGATATACACAGATTACAGTTTATTACACGAAATGCTTAGGCAGAAATACGTCATCATTTGAGATATTTACAAATTTGAAAAATGCAGACATGAAAACAGAAGAAAGGAGATGAAAATGACGAAAGAATGAGACCCAATAAAATGGAAAAGTGTGGAGCTGTTTCATATATATATATATATATATATATATATATATATATATATATATATATATATATATATATATATATATATGAAGCATAGCTTATACATTCATATATGTTTTGTCATATATTGTAGTATATTTCCATAAATATACCATGTGTTGATTGCAATTTTGGTGTGGTAATATGGTAGTAAGTATATCTATGTTCTGTTAAGATCCATGTTCTTTTAGCAAGACGAGTTAGTGTTTTAAATTTCAAGAGGGGTTTGTTTAGTTTCGCATATAATCATTTCTTCTAATTCTACCAAATATACAGAAATATATCAAATGATAAACTTCAAAAATCAAATTAATTTATAAAACAAAAACACAAATGTATAGCTAAATTTAGAAATATGATCAAACACTTATTTCGGATTTTTTTTAGAAGGATAATTCTTAAGTTTGATATAAAGAGTCAACAGTTAAACAAGACGCACCTGAAAAAGATCAGAGGTTACATGGGTCGAAACGTTGTGAGAATAACACCCAAGATTAGAACAGTAGTTCGAATAATCCAAATTCAACACTTGCTTTGCTAGATGAAGTAAAACTATCTGTAGAATGACGACAATCGTCAAGATTATTATCAATCAATATTATATAAAGATCCACAAAAAATAATTTCCCATGAATAACAATTAATATATGAAAACAAACTAAACAACTAAGAATGGGAGAATAAAAATAATGTTCTATTAGTGATGGAATAAAAACAATAACATTAAAAATTGTTAATAAATAAGTACATAAATGTAAAAGTAATCTGTTAAAGAAAATAAATAATAGAACATGTTATAACAAGTGAATTATTTAGATACTAAGTATAAATTTGTTTTTTTCTCTGAAGACACACGAATAATCTGATTCAATATGACTGAAGAAAGCTAGTAAGCGGTTTATAATTATAAGTAAAACTTAAGAAAACACAGGATGATTTTCGCCTGAGTCTGCTCTCCTTGCTTTGAACCTAAGGTGCCATGTTGATATGAAATTTGGTAATATTATAAATAAATTAATATATATCCTTCTTGTTTTCATTTGATTTTAGTACGTTCTCAGAAATCAAGGGGACTTTTTTTTTCGGGGGGGGGGGGCTAACCCTTAACTTCTAATTATTTCATTTTACTTAAGTGTAAAGTCTCAGACTAACAGATGATCTCTATCTGAAATACATAACCTATATCGAGTGTTGAACTAAATTTCTCCATAACTTTTCAAACGTTGATTTAGTAAAGATGTGAAGAACATTATTATTTCCCTCCACAATTACCCAGTTAACTAACTATAGTATATTTTTCTTGTGGTCCCTAAGTCTTACTGGATTTCAGGACAAGAATTAGTTAAGTTTGGTGGAATATCCAGCTAAGTGCTGTTACTTGAGGTCACATTACTTAGAGAAGGGGTACCATTCTTCGTATTAGTATGGGGTAGTGTATAACCGTGCGGAGGGGATCTTATGTGGGCTTCTGAATATTTGGTCAGGATTTACTTATAGGGTGAAGTATGCTCATGTCAGGTTGTCCTGACAAACCCTTGTACAGAGAGACCGAAGACACTTGAGGATAGTGTCTAATAGGTTATTCTAACATTGTGTGCGTGAACTTTAAAGCTATTTACGTAATTTCGTGTGTTAACTAAACAATAATTGCCGAATGTCAAGTAGTTATTATGTCATGTAGTTCTTATGTCAAGTAGTTATTATGTCATGTAGTTATTATGTCATGTAGTTATTATGTCAAGTAGTTATTATGTCATGTAGTTATTATGTCATGTAGTTATTATGTCAAGTAGTTATTATGTCATGTAGTTATTATGTCATGTAGTTATTATGTCATGTAGTTATTATGTCAAGTAGTTATAATGTCATGTAGTTATTATGTCATGTAGTTATTATGTCATGTAGTCATTATGTCATGTAGTTATTATGTCAAGTAGTTATTATGTCATGTAGTTATTATGTCATGTAGTTATTATGTCAAGTAGTTATTATGTCAGGTAGTTATTATGTCATGTAGCTATTATGTCAAGTAGTTATTATGTCATG
The DNA here is from genome assembly GCA_963556195.1 of Sepiola atlantica. NCBI lineage: Eukaryota > Metazoa > Mollusca > Cephalopoda > Sepiida > Sepiolidae > Sepiola > Sepiola atlantica. Next base: position 6,171,795 of record OY744530.1, read on the forward strand.
TAGTTATTATGTCATGTAGTTGTTGTGTCGAGTAGTTATTATGTCATGTAGTTATTATGTCATGTAGTTATTATGTCATGTAGTTATTATGTCAAGTAGTTATTATGTCATGTTGTTATTATGTCATGTAGTTATTATGTCGAGTAGTTATTATGTCATGTATAATATTCAATAAAAGAATCATAAGCACATTCTTTACTAAAATTGAAGAAATAAAAAGAGTAAACCAGCTGAATACAAAAACGTGACTTTCGTAAAAGTTTTATTCATTTAAACTGACCTTGTTTATTTATTCAGAAATGTTAAAAGCGCCTGAACCATAAAGTGCATCTGGGGTGTAGACCCCAATTACAGAATTCAGGAAGTCAACTCTTGATATTCATAACTCCTCGATCTACTCTAATGA
>OY744530.1:6182200-6189700 GCA_963556195.1 Sepiola atlantica
GACCCATCGTACCCCAGTCTCCCAGGGTGCTGTCCCTTGTCTAACAGATAAACTCAGTAACCTTTATACTTGAGTGGCTATTAAGCCTATATAAATGTTAACCCGTTAGTTTTAAAAATAGAAACAATAAACAGGGTTTCAGAACTGATCATCGACAGGTAGGTCAACACAGCAGGTCGATAACGAATACCAAAAGATGCTTGACGGAGAAATATATAACAGTCAACGGACATGTTCACTAAATTCAATAAATAAATACCAACAATCTTATGTAATACTGACGATCAAAAACATGTGTAAAATATTGAGTGATTTTGTGCTAGACTAGACTAAGATGTATGTCCGATGTTTTAGAGGAAATAGCAGTTTCGTCTTTGTGAGATGAGTAACAGACCGGAAGATGAAGACTCATATCACCTCATAGTGGATGGGTCCTGTCCATAAGTAAGGGAACACAGACATGCAAACAAAAGCGACAGTAAACATGTTTAAGAATTGGACGTCTTCAGTAACCGGTCTGTGATAATCTACATTTACTAACGGGACCCGTGAAAATTCCACAATTTTATTCGTCATCTGTCGTCTATTTCTGCCACTCTTACGCAGGTATATCACCAAAACCCTTGTAGGAATTCGTGACATATTTATATTCTATGGACGTCTGGCGCGAACGCACACCCCACGATATTATTGTAACACTTTTTTCAACCTGAAAAATACTTATCTAAGTAGTTTGGTTAATGTAGTTTCAGAATATAGATGGTTATAGGGGTCCATATATAAAACCCTTGTAGGAGTTTCTGGCATATGTTGATCATCTGGACGTGTGGCACAAACGTAGATCCCACAATTATATAGTATCATCTTTAGACAAAACAGATACTACACTTAGCTCCAACCCTAAAACACAAGAAAGTGATTTTTCGTTTAAGTTGCACGTTCCACACAACAGAGTCATCAGATGAATTTTTTTGAATTACTGTTTTTTTGCATTTCATCTATGGCAATCGGGCGATCTCATCATTTAAAAAAGGGGTGATAAGATACGTACCAATATGAAATTGCGTTACCGTATAATTATATACACATATACAACCAAATGTATTGTGTATGTGATTAGTAACTGGACTATATATCCAACGGAACATTTTAAACACTTGAAAATTTAAATAAAATGTTTTATATTTATTTATTTATTATTTAAATCTGACTAAATAAACTATAGAATCAGGTATAATTTTAAATAGTATTATAGAAGAAATAAAATAGGTTTTTATAGTATAAAATGATAGTAGTGAATAATTCTAGCCTAAACAAACAGCAGATTTTAAGATGAGTAACATATCGGAAGATGGAGTTCCAGATCACTTTATAATGGACGTGCCTTGGCAATCAGAGAGAGAACAAAACCATGTAAAAAAGGTGACAACAGCCAGATTTAAGAGTTGGGCGTCAACGGTTATTCAGGAACCGGTCTATGATAATTTACATGTTACCGTTTTTGCGCGCTTGAAAACGACTAACCATGAAGTCGTTAATCATGCATGAGAGAATGGAAAACAACAAAATCAAACGAAAGACCATTATTCAAAGATGGTAACGTTACACATCCCATACACTTTCTACGGAAGCTGCCAGTCAACACATTCTTTCTTGCCCTGTGAAAAGTACAAAATCGACTTCGTAATCTAGTGAGTGAAGATCTCTTCTATTCTCTATAGCCTGTTTCTCACAGAAAGGAAATTGCTATTCTTTCTCTCATCTATTATTTGTTTGTATCAAAATCGCTCCAGACAAGGCATGAAGCCACTTGACGTAAAAAGCTAACATGAACGAAAGATAATCATCGCAAAGAATGCATATTTGTGTTAGTCTTGAAAAGACCTAGAGTATAGGTAGGAGGAAAACAGTTAACAGGAAGAGAGTTCCACAAGTCTGCAGTGTTTGAAAATAAGCATTATTTCTATGAAAGGTGCTCGACTGAGCTTAGATCTCTGGTTTCCCTTGTAAGGCATTCGTAAGAACTCCCCTCTCTCTCTCTCTCTCTCTCTCTCTCTCTCTCTCTCTCTCTCTCTCTCTCTCTCTCACTCTACCACCACTGAAAGGAATTTTGCTTTCTTCACCGTGTGTCTAACACTAGACGGTATTTCCATGAACAGTGTATCTTTCCAACAACACAGTACCACGTGACTATTTCCTGTCGATGACAACGTGGTCGTCTTTCAATCGAAGGTTACCAAATACCATAAACAGTTAACGTAATTCATTTTATTTTCAGTCCATTAATAATTATCAATCTTCTCATAGTATTCTTCATCAGTAGACTGGTAATCCATTCTTTTTATAAACACTTACCCTCGAATTATTTCGGCCTTGATAAATGATAAACCATTCGTAAAAAAGAAAGACATACTTTTATTTTGTATCACGTGTTTTCTTCTCATCAGCAAAATAAGGGCATTTACCACCCTTCTACAACGGGAAGACATGGCACAAGGCCTGAAAGTAGGGAGACAAGACCAGCCTATAAAACGTTGTGCACTCTGATCCTGTCACAATTTTCTTAGCAGTCCTGTCGGAATTCCCCGGTGATGGCGGCTCAGGCAGTTAGCTCTAAACTAACTCCTTTCCAAAGCGAGAAGGCAACGCCTGTGAGGGTGGACTTGTTATGGCTGGACAAAACAAACATCACAGCTTGACTGAAAGAAAGAAACCCCTATAATAATGGCCCAGTCTCTGTCAAACTGATTGTCAAAGACGGATCTTCGACTGGTATGATTGGTGTAAGAAAGCCGATAGCTTTCTACGCCGCGACAAACTGAGCATAGAACGCATAAAGACACCAGGAATCTATGTCGCCTCGTCCGTCTCGTGGGTAACCAAGGAACCACTGGAGGTTTCCGTTCTGGCTCTAAGATTCGAAGAATCTGCTACAGTACAATACAAAATTTTCACTAGTCGAGTATTGAATCTAAATAAATAATGGACACAAATATCTTACAATTCCTTGAAAAACTGAAAGACTTATTTTTACATCGTAGAATACAGAGAAAAGTATTCTTTATTTATCATGACTCTTTGGAAACTTGAAACTTTTGTCGATACAATCTTTTGTTAATACAATCTTTATAAAATCCAAAGGTCTCCCATTTATAAAATAATACGCTAATGCAATTTTATATCCGCACGTACGTTATTATCCCACATCTTTTTTCAAAGATCGGGTCGCCCGATTGCCGAAAAAGCAATGACGAAAAGACTTTTTTTTATATTGAGATTTGTTTCATTTATTGATGAATATTAAGCTAACAATTACTTTTACGGTAAGAAGGAAAAAACTAATTATATTGAAACCATTTAAATGGTAACAATATATTAATTAATAACAAAAGGTTAAAACTTTTGTTCTATTTATTTAAAAGAAGATTTTCGGTTGACAGATTTGTTTACAGTGAGAAGAAAGGGAATGTTTATTATTTTAAAAAGATAACATTTGTTACAATTTTCAATAAATAAATAATAAACATATTCGTTTTATTAATTTAAAGAATATTAAATGGCAAATAAAGAATATTAAATGGCAATTAAAGAATATTTAATGACAATTAAAGAATATTAAATGACAAATAAAGAATATTAAATGGCATTTAAAGAATATTAAATGGCAATTAAAGAATATTAAATGACATTTAAAGAATATTAAATGACAATTAAAGAATATTAAATGACAATTAAAGAATATTAAATGGCAAATAAAGAATATTAAATGGCAATTAAAGAATATTAAATGGCAATTAAAGAATATTAAATGACATTTAAAGAATATTAAATGACATTTAAAGAATATTAAATGACAATTAAAGAATATTAAATTGCAATTAAAAAATATTAAATGGCATTTAAAGAATATTAAATGGCAATTGAAGAATATTAAATGACAATTAAAGAATATTAAATGGAAATTAAAAAATATTAAATGGCATTTAAAGAATATTAAATGACATTTAAAGAATATTTAATGACAATTAAAGAATATTATGTCAATTAAAGAATATTAAATGGCAATTAAAAAATATTAAATGGCATTTAAAGAATATTAAATGGCAATTGAAGAATATTAAATGGCAATTAAAGAATATTAAATGGCAATTAAAGAGTATTAAATTGCAATTAAAGAATATTTAATGGCAATTAAATATTCTTTAATGGCAATTAAAGAATATTAAATGGCAATTAAAGAATATTTAATGACAATTAAAGAATATTAAATGGCAATTAAAGAATATTAAATGGCAATTAAAGAATATTAAATGGCAATTAAAAATATTAAATGGCAGATAGATGAAGAAAGCAATTCCCGAAGAGGTTCCGTTGATCTACATACACGATTTCATGTTTGTACATGGGGTTGACAAAATAATTCAAACACCTTGAAATTTTAAATAAATTAATTTTAATAAGGTGTAGGCCTCTATTTTGCACTAATAACTGATTGAATGCGACGTGGAATGGATTCATACAACGCTTGAATGGTTTCTAAAAGAATGTTGAACAATTCTTCAGCTACACCTATATCTAATTCTTCTAATGGAGGGGGAATATCAGCTTCTCACTTGTTTTTCTAAAATGCACCACAAATATCCAACAATATTTAAATCTGAGGATTGTGATGGCCGGAGTAGATTTTCTATTTCACTTGTATATTTGGTGTTCTATTTAGTTACAACTGTTCCACGTTTTTTGTTGTCCAAACCCTGTAAGTACGTTATTACCATTCACACACATTTAAAAAATGAGATCGTTCGATTAGAAAAAATGATGATTGCTGATAAATCTTATGTTGCTAAGGTAAAAGTAAAGTAAATTCGTATGAATCAGAATGGTACAACGTTGCTGACCGGTTTGATTCTGTTGTCGGCATTCTTGCAGGATGGACCACGTAATGGTTGCCAACATCGCTAAGTAAATATAGTTCTATTGAATTGACTGGATTCGAACTCGGCACACACAGGTCATCAGTCCGTGCTGTTATCCACTTAACCACTGAGACAATGAGAAAAAGGTAAGTAAAGTAATTTCGTATAAATCAGAATGGTACACCTTTGTTGACCAGTTTGATTCTGTTGTCGACATTCCATGTAATTGTTGCCAACATCCTTAAGTGAAAGTGGTATTATGGAATCGACTGGATTCGAACTTGGCACACCCAGCTCGTCACCTCCCTAAACATAAGCAAGTAGAACATTCTGACTTCAGCCATTTTAACATGAATTGTTTCAAAATCAAATTATGTCGCACAGTCGACTAAAACAGTAAAATTTCAAAAATAAAAAAAAATTTCAAAAAGTTATATAAGTTTTATTGACTTGAAGAATATTTAGCTGACAATTCTCTTTACAGTAAGAAAACGGAGAATATTGTTTACACAGACTTAAATGTCTACAATTTTAACTAAATAAATAAAGAAGTGACACATACGTGTTTTTTATTTGAAGAATATTTAGCTGACGATTACAATTTTTTTCGGGAAAAGAGTCATTTCTTAATAGTATTGATCCTGACCTTGAATAGTAAATAAGAGAACACAGTGGTATATTTACAAAAGTGTATATTTATAAAAGTACAGAAGAGAAAGACTGCTCTGAGATTGTTCCGAGATTTCGTCGTAATCTCTTCTATACATAGTGGCTGGAAGAGTAAATTTAGTCACGAATAGGGAAGATAATCTTCCCTATTCGTGACTAAATTTACTCTTCCAGTAAGGATCCACAACTCACACGCATACACAAATATGGAGATGGGCAGGCTGCGCATTAATATGTTTTATTTAGCTGAGTGCGATGTTTCTGTCATTCCATATGGGACTTAGATTGGCCAGTGCTTCCGTTGTCTGCGTAATTACCACTAAATAGCAATTAATTCGAACATTTGAAGTTCGGGATATGTTAACAATATCGAATAATTAATTAATTAACAAATAGACATATGCTAAAGAAGTATTTATAACAATTATTGATTTATTTCAATGAATCCAGGTTTCCATCGAGGGTTCGGAAATGAGAAAATGGGGAAATAAAAAGGGACAAATTGCAGCTATTATGGCTTTACATTTAGGGTACCCTAAACCTTTTAGAGCATTAACCCTTTCATGACCCCCAAGAATGTACTAAAAGAAACGCTAATATAATATAAGTCGATTGAACCATTTGGTAACATATGTTACGGTAATGCATTGTTTTCTGTTTCTTTGTGTTGTTTTACTGCATCTTAACCGTTTCCGAGTCATTTAACCCTAACCCTAACCCTAATGCACTCATTTTTGTAAACGTTTATATGCTTTACTTCTTAATACCTACACAGTGTTAGATGTAACAAATTTTCCATCATGTAAATATGTTTGTATACACATATACAGGCGGATTCATCCCATACACAAAACATGTTATTTAACTTATAAATAGGACCGCTGGGTTAGAGTGGCCCTGGGAGTAATGGGAATTAAGCAGGGACGCGACACTATTTCGCGCCTGAAATCGGGGCATCACCACTGGATACAGTTTCATTTCATACCCAGGTAAAACATTGTGATTTGAACTGAAGATATAAGTTTAAATAATTTTTACATTTTTTTGTTTTGTAATTATTTGGATATTCGGACTACTATTATCATCTTACACGTGTAACATTGTGTTATGTATTTAGTCGAAAGGCGGTTGAAGTCTGTGAATCTGAATGAATGTATTTATTTTTATTCGTTTAATAATAGAAATAAGATCATAAATCGGATATATGAAAATGAACGGTATCCTGTGGTTTTAGTTAGTGAAAATAGTAATAGATTAAAGAAAGATGAGATAAATATTATCATTTAGCTTCATCAATTTTTATTTGACCAATTATATTTCTTTTTGTAAAAGTGTCTTGCCTCCATTACTGGTCGTTACGCGATTTTTCGGAAGTCAGCTCAACTTGAAGGCGCATGGTTCAAGAACCAGTTAAATCAGGTACGTAGAATTTCTGTAAAAAAATTCAAATTTCTTAAGTCTATTTGGTACTCTTATAGATGATGCACCATGTTTCCATGACTTCACATCGTCAACGTTCGGGCAGATCTCGGAAGTGCCCATGAGTTCACAAAACTATTAACCAATCAGGCTACAGCAAGAGACGGGGGTCGCTCTAATCTGGGTTTCTGAAAAACATTGCATTATATCTACAGACTTATATTAAGGCATTTTATTTTCGAGTCGTACGCTTATAAACGATTAGTAAGGGGAGATGAATGTAATGAATGACAAGAACATAAATATTGTATTTCCGATCGATTTTGATATTTTAATATTGCCCGATATTTTTTATTTGATTAGTATTAAATAAAGCAACACAGAGGGTACTCTAACGCTCATATCTACTACCACTACTACCAATGAACACCGGGTATAAATTTAATAAGATACATTTTTATTTCACCGATAGCGGTGTTCAGTGGATAAGTAATTC
>OY744530.1:6194700-6252200 GCA_963556195.1 Sepiola atlantica
ATTATTATTATTATTATTAGTAGTAGTAGTAGTAGTAGTAGTAGTATTAGTAGTAGTATTATTAGTATTATTATTATTATATTGATGGAGTTGTGGCGGGTTTATGGCCTATTGTGATAGAGATTTGTTTAAAAACTGCAGGTTACTGGATAGTTTGTGTATACTATATACTAGGATACTGTTTGTGTTCTATAATTGTGTTTCATTGTTTAAATAAAAAAGTTTAATTATTTCTTTTCTTTCATCCCAGTAAATACTAAGATTTATACTCCGGTTAACTCGCATAAATATGCGCCGTCTTCACACCTCATTGCGATATCAAAGTTTGAAGCTTTGCCATTTTTGTCAATATGAACAGTATAGATTAGCTGCGATGTTTAATATTTGAATATCGTTAATAATATTCTAATATAATATCCTACTATTGCTTAGCAAATGTCAATGCGTTTTCTGTTTTAATTCATAGATAGAAAAGAAAAAAAAGTGTTATCTCGAATTGTGTGAATGTGCCGTTTATTCTGTTGTGAATATCATTAAATTATTTTATGGTATCTTTTAGTATATTTCAATTGATTTAAGTTCAACTATTTATCAGTGTAATGTTTATTTTTCTAATATGTAATTGCTTATTTAATATACGAGCTGTTTGACTTACATCTGGAAGTGAAAGTGGCTGTACTCGCAAACTCCTCAGAACAAATTCTTTCTCTCTCTCGCTATATATATATATATATATATGGGAATAGAAGGATGAAGGTAATCCGACGTGATGGTAAAATGAAAAAGGAAAACCAAAAACTGGATGTTTTTTTATGTGTACATCAACGTTTCGTCTTTATTTATAAGACTTCATCAGGCTGATGATATAGGGAAAAGATATCATGCAAGCACGGATACATGTAGGAAGTCTACCCTACATGTATCCGTGCTTGCATGATATCTTTTCCCTATATCATCAGCCTGATGAAGTCTTATAAATAAAGACGAAACGTTGATGTACACATAAAAAAACATCCAGTTTTTGGTTTTCCTTTTTCATTTTACCATATATATATATATATATATAATATATATATATATATATATATATATATATATGAGTGTGTGAAAATAGTGTATACAAAACTTACTATCTTGCTTTATTTACATTTGTCTACTTTTTATATTTATAGTTGACTTTATCTTTATACTTTTCATCATTTCACCATCTCCCAATATATATATATATATATATATATATATATATATATATATATATATATATATATATGTAAACAAGTAAGGCTACCAACATTTGTAAAATGTTCTTTTCAACATTTGTTTATTATTTTGTTATTTTATCATTTTATAATTTTATAAAACACGTTTCAATCGGTGGTCCGCACTTTCATCAGATATGTAAATCCATCTGAAGAAATGTATTGAAAGAGTGTTGTTTCATGAACACTCTTTCAAATCGAAAGAGCTACTCCTCTCAGCGTGTTCCTCCTTTATATACTCCTCCCTTAGTTTTTATCGTTCATTTTTCTTTCTACAATATTGAGAAGAGAGAGAGAGAGAGAGAGAGAGAGAGAGGGAGTGGGGGGAGGTCGGGGGATAACGAATAGGAGTTTGGTTTGACCAGTTAACACAGAATCAACCATGCATGCCGACTGTGAATATTACCTACCTCACCTATTCTCTACCATTAACTATTGACATTGTTATTTTCATTATGACTATTAGCCTTGTTTTCATTGTAGCTGTTGTGGCTGGTGAATGTCCCCCCCATTACTCTAAGGCTAACGTCTTTCTTCTGTACTTTTTTTCTGTTGCTGATGGAGAGGGGGGGGCAAAAATCAAACGAACAAAAAGACAGAGTCGAAGATGACCAGATAGTGACCTTGGTACTAAAAGACGAGTCAAATTGGGTGCAATTGTGTTTGTGGGGGGGGGGGTAGGGTAGGGTTACAGACTAAGGTAGATTTCGACGACTATCAGATACTCATCTAGAAAAAGGTAAGTAAAAAAACGTATATATGTGGTTATTTGATTGTGATTTCGTGGGTAGCGAAGGAGGACTGTGTATTGTGTGAGGTTTTTCTGTTTTTAAATAATATTGTTTTCTTTATCTTCTTATTTTATTTAACCCTAACCCTAACCCTAACCCTACACTAACCCTAACCCTAAATTAACCCTAACCATAACCCTACACTAACCCTAACATTAACCCTAACATTAACCCTACCCTAACCCTAACCCTAACCCTACACGTACCCTAACCCTAACCCTAACCCTAACCCTGACCCTTACCCTAACCCTAACCTTCACCCTACACTAACCCTAATCCTAACCCTAACATCTTCCCTTTTTCTTATTCAACTATTTCTCTCCTTTTTATCTCCTGTTTTTTTTATTTAAATTTATTTTCTTTCCCTTTTCTTTCTTTGTACTTTATTTATTCTTTCTTGTTGTTCGTTTTCTTTTTTTCTTGTGTTTATACTATCAGGCTAAGCTAGTTAATTAATTATTTCTTTCTTTCTTCTTTCTTTCTTTCTTTCTTTCCTTGCCTTTGTCTTTTTCTTCGGCAATCTAATTTTCATCTCTCCGATTCTATTTTGATTTGTGTCGTTTTATTTCTTTTCATCTCTTCTTTTATTCATTCATCGATATACTCCTTTCTTTCCTTTTCTATTTCTTTTTATTTCCTTTTGGTTGTATTTTCGTGTGAGGTAACAGCTAAGGGCGTTCAATATCAATCAGTTCTAAGCGACGGGTTTCAGGTTAGGGTTGATGATTCAATCCTTATTGAAAGCGATAACAAATAAGAATAACATTGCTTACTTCACTTGTCCCCCTTCAACGTAAAACACTCGACTATTTCGACTAGCAGCAAAATCCCACCCCTTTATTGTAGAAGCCTACGAACGCCGAAAAACTTACTACTCGAATAACTTCTCTCTCCGACCGCTATTATTTGAAGTTCCCCTCTGTTTCCCCGACGAGATTTAATTTAGATGTAATGTGAACAAAAATATTACTGCACCACTAAGGAAGCTCCTATAAATCTGGCCTTCTCATCATAGTAGCTCGTTTCGCCTCAGTAGCAAGATGCATTGTTTGCGCTGAATAAAAGTAACGAAATTAAAGATAAACACATCATTGACCAGAGAAGGATAATCAAGACCCACAGATTAAATAGAGGGGTTACTTATAAATTATAGGGTAAAATTAAGACAATTAAGACCCGTGGATAAAATATAGGGTTTATTTCAAAATTATAGGACAAAATTAGGACAATTAAAACCCACCGATTAAATGCAGGTTTTTTTTCATAAATTATAGGATAAAATTAAGCCAATAAGATCCGTGGATTAAATATAGGGTTTATTTCAAAATTATAGGACAAAATTAGGACAATTAAAACCCACCGATTAAATGCAGGGTTTTGTTCATAATTTATAGGATAAAATTAAGACAATTGAGACCCGTGGATTAAATATAGGGTTTATTTCAAAATTATAGGACAAAATTAGGACAATAAAAACCCAACGATTAAATGCAGGGTTTTTTCATAAATTATAGGATTAAATTAAGACAATTAAGACCCGTGGATTAAATACAGGGTTTATTTCAAAATTATAGGACAAAATTAGGACAATTAAAACCCACCGATTAAATGCAGGTTTTTTTTCATAAATTATAGGATAAAATTAAGCCAATAAGATCCGTGGATTAAATATAGGGTTTATTTCAAAATTATAGGACAAAATTAGGACAATTAAAACCCACCGATTAAATGCAGGTTTTTTTTTCATACATTATAGGATAAAAATAAGACAATTAAGACCCGTGGATGAAATATAGGGTTTATTTCAAAATTATAGGAGAAAATTAGGACAATTAAAACCCACCGATTAAATGCAGGGTTTTTTCATAAATTATAGGATAAAATTAAGCCAATAAGACCCGTGGATTAAATACAGGGTTTATTTCAAAATTATAGGACAAAATTAGGACAATAAAAACCCAACGATTAAATGCAGTTTTTTTTTCATAATTTATAGGATAAAATTAAGACAATTAAGACCCGTGGATTAAATACAGGGTTTATTTTAAAATTTCGCCCAGGTTCCCAAGTACGACGTAAAGATTAACAAGTTCGACCATTCAGTTCGTTAGTTCTAAAAATTCCACTTAAAAAGGTCAGAGGTTATATCGTCTGGAACGTTTTGAAAATAAAAACCAAGATGAATTATCAAAATAATTTAAATTGTTAGTCCCTATCTAAGAAACTTTGAACCTGTTTCTTTTTGCATGGATTTTCTTAATTTATACTTTTTTTTTAGTGTTTATCGCGTTTCAACCTTGTATCGCACACGCAGCGACCAAGCTTCTGTCATCTTTATAGAAACGTCAAAGTTTACAAATTGTGTTCCTACATTTTGGTCGCTGCACGTTTACGTTGTACGCGCTTTTGCGTGATCCTCACAGAACGACACTCGATAAATGAGTTATTTTATGCCTTCACAATAGACTAACCCGATAAAAGACGTTTGGAAGACAGCAGACGTTTTTCAACTTGATCTTTGTCGAATTCATTGACCAGTGAGAGCACAGAGATAGAGAGAGTAAGAGAGAGTAAGAGAGAGTAAAAAAGAGAGAGAGAAAAAGAGAAAGAGATGGAAATCAATAATTAATTATATTTTGTCAGCCCATATAAATTTACATGTGCACGCGATGTGTGCTCCCAAACGGACTCTATTGTTCTCTATTACATATTCTCCTAGATTCATGTGACGTCATATCCATTTCTATTATTTCCTGTTTATCTCAACTAACCATTGTATATACTAGTGAATGTACTCGCCCAATATCATACAGGTTTTCTTTTTGTGATTTTTTATTTGTTTATTTCTCTTTTCGTTTTCCTATTGACTATTATCTCATTTATAATTCGTTCGTTCTTTCTCCCTATCACTTTTATTCCATTTTCTTCCTTCAATCCATCAATTCACATACTTCCCCTAAAATAATTATTTTCTTTTTTTTCTCATTCACTCTTTATTTTATTATTTATTTTTATGTTCAATGTTATTTATCATGTATTACATACTAGCGGGGTCCAAGGAAATTCCACAGTTTGTATCCTTTATCCGCTGTATATTGCTGCCGTGCGTAAACTAATGACGGCAGAGTTTGTGACATATTTACATTCTCTGGACGTTATGCGCAAATAAAGACCACACGATATTATTGTAACACGTTTGTCTAAACTTAAACATACTTATTTAAGTACTCAGAAGATATCTGATTATATGCATCTATCTCCCACACCTTTGTAGGAGTGTGTGCCATATTTTCATTCTGTAGACGTGTGACGCGAACAGATACTACACTTTTATCCTATCTCGAAAGCCAAGAAAGTGAATTTTAGTTCGAGTTTCACGTTCGACAAAACAGCGATGAAAATCTAAAAATTATTTTTTCGCATTGCATTTCCGGCGATCGGGCGATTCCATTTTTAAAAAAATATGTGAAGGGTGATAACGTACGTCCAAACATGAAATTGCATTATTATATAGACACTCTGATAATTCAGATTCTTTATGCCTTACTTATCTTTATTATGTCTCTATCTCTTTTCTTTCTTCTTAATTTAAAAATCCTAATCCTGAAGACGACTAAGAAAGTAAAAAGCGTTCGAAAAAAAATGGCCGAATTAAGAACAATAGGAGAAATACTCTACGGATTGCCACCTGAAACCAGAATGATAGCTCGACGGTTTGAGAACCTCACGAAGAAGATTTACAAACGAGAAAGTTCCGTGGCGTTCAACAACGCTTGCTTGCTGTTTTCCGTTTGTCTTTTTTCACAGACACACACACACACACACACACACACACACACACACATATATATATATATATATATATATATATATATATATATATATATATATATAGTAAGAGAGAGAGAAAGAGAGAGTTTTTTCTTTATTTATTTTTATTTATTTATTTTGATTTTTTTTTTTTTTTCTTTTAAATCAATCTATTGTGTCAAATTACGCACTAATATTTCTGGGAAAGTTAACTCACAACTCCCATACATCCATTGTACAATTCCCATATATCCATTATTCGTATATAATGCATCGTTAGGGTATTGTGTTTCTGCATTAAACAACCACAAAATAGTTGATGTGCCGTAAAACAGAAATAACAAACAATTTCGCAATACATTTTTTTCTCTATACTGTATACACACTAGTCAAAGATACGCCATCAACCTTCAGTCCGACAGGGGATTTTTTTCCTTCGAGCTTAAGTATGGTTCTGTTGAAACCTCACAGGTAAACATTCCCCTGGTTTACCTTCTTTTTTTTAGAAGTGTTTACTTCGTTGCTAACCGCGTGAGGTGACCATACAGAGGGACTTCGGCGGAGCTGCTAACGCATTTTTAGGCTGGAAATCGCTTCGACGAGTGTGCTGGCTTTTCAAAATCACACTTTGTGTCTAACTTCTAAGAGTTGGGGTAAGTAAATACTTTATCAGTAAGTGAAAGGCATTTGAAAATTTGAATGCCCAAACCTCCAGTTCTGATTCCACATTTTAGCTCTAATATATATATATATATATATATATATATATATATATATATATATATATATATATATATATATTAAGAAGATATTAAAATAGTTTTACTTACATACGCTGGCGTTTCAAACTTCTTCTATCATCAGCGATGGAGATGATAATTTCAGGCGGTCGCAGGATTCGAACCCTAGACTCCGCAAGCAAGCGCTTTTACCAAACGGCCACGAGAAATTACAATATTTATTTAAGCAAATATTAAATCATTTTTAACTACGCCGGCGTTTCAAGATTCCGCTTTCAATGTAGGAGAGGATAATAATAATAATAATAATAATAATAATAATAATAACATGTATCAATCTATATACAGACTGTTTCGCTGTAGCACAGCACTTCAGAGCGGTTAGCCCACTTAGTGCCTCAAGTCGGGATTGAAACGCAATCGTCGAGCTGGCAGTCGGCGCTTCTTCCACTGCGCTATAATACGTAAGTCATATCCAATTTTACCCAATGAGCTATGCCTTAAAGCTGGCAGTAGGCGATATCCTTACATAATAAGCTCTACCTAAGAAGGGAGATATATATATATATATATATATGGGAAAATGAAAAAAATGAGAAATAGAAATTTCTCAACCAAGTACGGACGTCCACCCAGTAGGGGCCATTATTTCATTTTATTTTTCCTCCCAATATGTCTACCCTACATGTATCTGTACTTGCATGACATTTTTTCTCTATTTTATCATCCTGATGATGTCTTATAAATAAAGACGAAACGTTGATGTACACATAAAAAACATCCATTTTTTGGTTTTCCTTTTTCATTTTCCCATCACGTCGGATTACCCTCATCCTTCTCTTCCCATATATATATATATATATATATATATATATATATATATATATATATATATATATATATATATATGAGAGAGAGAAGGAGAAAGAGAGAGAGAGATTTAAAAAAACGTGGAAATTGTGTTATACATGAACTTCGGATTAAATTATTTAAATAATTAAAAAGTGCGATTGCAAAGTTAATTAAATCCAAAATAAATCTCTGATAGCCATTTCTTGCCTCGCTCTGCCATTCTCTCTCCAGATAATGTTTAAATGGAATTATTTCTTGCCGTGATATCTACTATTATTGATGTAAATGATAAACACTTTTTATCAGGAGTTTTATAGTTAGTTTTATGTATACCTTTGAGTCTTAATAAAGTACGATTGAGAATGACGAAAGCGAGAGTTATAGACACCGTATGAAAACAACGTATAATGACAGACGGCAGATTAAAATAAGCATCATATAATTTATTTAAAAATACACCTCAATCCCCAAACTAAATGCCGTGGCATTGAAGAGCCAATAATGAATAAGACAACAAGGTGGTATATCTAGAAAGTGTGTATTTACAGGAGTACAGCATTGTATGTTACAGAAAGACAGATTATAAACCCCACTCCCACCGCAGGACAAGATCGGAAAGTGGGATTTAGTGCGCCAGCACACTAGAGGCAGTGTACTCTGGTCCCGATAAAAATGCCTCGACAGCCCCGTCGGCATCACTCAGTCGGGGTGCCTCAGAAAGTTAGCAATGAAATAACTCCACCCCAAAGAGTGGAGGCAATGCCTGGGAGGGTTGACCTCCAATGATTACCAAAAACAATACCTTAGGCCGACAGAAAAAAAGGCTACAATCAGTCATAATGGCCTACCTCCGACGGACTGATTGTTGAGAACGGATCCTCGACATAGTTACAATGGCGTCTCTGATTTTCACAGTAAAACTGTGGAATAAATATTGGTATTTACTTCCTTCCCACCGCAGGAAGATGTGGCACAAGGTCGGAAGGTGCGAAGACTCAAGCCAGCGCCCATAAAGAAAGGGCACTTTAACCAATTAAAAAATGTCTGAATAGCCCAATCAGCATTCCCCAGTCGGAGCGCCTCAGGCAGTTAGCAATAAACTAACTCCAACCTAAAGAGGAGAGGCAAGGCCTGGGAGGGTCGACCTCCTAGGACTACCTAGGACTAATGCCTCAGCCCGACTGATAAAAGACTACTGAAATGGGCCAGTTTATGCCGGACTGATTGTCGAGAACGAATCCGTGAGAGATGTTTACCAATCTGGCGTCTCTTCAACATGGTTGAAGAAAGATTGCTCGTCCTTCGTCGTTGGTTTCTCTCTGCATAATGTCTAGAACAGTCCATAAAATAGGGTAGATCACCATCACCCCATAACCCCCTTTTTTAGCCCTGCTCTGTATGGAGTCAATACATTTTCCTTCAAGGGTTTATTACAATCTAGCCCGTAATCTTACGTTTGGTTTTTAGCTGTTCAAAATTAGTTTGCGTTATTTGTATCTCAAATATGTCGAACGTCACATTCATTAGTTCGTCCTATTCTCGTATTATTCTCGACGGAATCTTAATATCGTTTCCTCATCTCGTTCATGTGTTTTTGTCAATACACTTGGGTCACTTTGCCATGTAAAACTTGTTCCCAATGCGTTTATCCACTATCCCTGTTTCCTAGTAGGATGTATTGTTTTTGAAAATCTAAAAAGAAAACACTTTCTCCAACATAGTAGCCTCCCTTCGTAATATGTTTTACGCGTCCTGGTTTTGTGTTAGGTTGACAATAGTCGATCAAACACTGTTTTAATCTTCCTTCAAAACATTGCTTCTACTGGCGTCATGGAAGATGAAACATTGTTATTTGGAGTCATCTTATACATTTGTAAAAAGCATTGTATGACCCTTTCGGTAGGTGTACCCTTAACTTTCTTAAGCGCTCTTTTGAACGTGTCCATGAACCGTTCTTCTTAACAATTGATTCTCGCATAGTACGGTGCGACTGTGATATTCTCCAGTACAAATGCTTGACAGAATAGGTTAAATTCACTAGAGGCGAATTGCGTTCTGTTGTCTGATACAATACAGTCAACGACATCAAACCGAGCGGAAATCATGTAAAAAAAACTAATGGTTACTTCAGTGGTTGTCTTTTTACATTTTAATAGTTCCGGCTATTTCGAGAAACTGTCCACCACTATTAAGTAATAGAAACCATCCAGTGGGCCAGCATACTGCAAACAGACTTAAGCGGATCTTAGACCATTGTCGGTCAGTTTTGAACTTCATAAGAAGTATCTCCGATGCCAAAGTACAATATTTGCATAGTTTCACGACATTTTCAATGTTTTTGTCCATAGTTGCCAAATACACATAGCTTCTCATGAGACTATTCATTCTCTAAATTCCCGGGTGACCGATATCGAATTCTCTTGATATTTTTCTGTTGTGCTGCAATAATCACCACTCGGTCTTCGTAATAAGTACTTCATCACAGATTGAATACACGTCCGAGATTTGTCGGTGTTTTTTGTTCTTTTATGTTTTATCTTCTTTAATAAATAATCTAACGCCTATTTTATTTCTTCGAGTGCTAGCGGAAGCTCCTTAATAGCGTTACACAATGTATTTTTTTTATATCTACCTCAGTTTCTACAGAGGCGACCACATTGTTTTCAAGGGGTTCAGCATATTCTGGGGGGGGGGTATGTAATCCGTCAGCATAATTGTAATTGAAAAGAATGGCGCCCGCATCTCAGCAGTCCGTTTGCAGTATGCGTTAGTAATCCCTGTGTTGACCCATACATCGTTAGCAGTGGTTTATGGTCGGTTTGCAACACAAAATGTATTTCGTGAACAAATCGATTCCATTTGGTGACTGCAAAAATAATACCCAATGCTTTCTTCTCGATTTGTAAGCAATTGTTTCATGCAGGTAATTACGTACGAGACGTGTGAGTAGTACGTTTAAGCGCCCCGTCTTACATTTTGTGTAATATGCAAGACCCAATGACGTACGAGCTATCTTCAATAACCATAATAATTTCGAAATCTGGATTACAGTGCGTCAAAAATAATTCCTATGTTTTTTTTCAAATGCCTCCTGTTATTCTGTCGTTCAGAAGCAATCATTTTCTTTTCAATAGGAACTCGCAAATCGTGCATGTTTGGAATAAACAGATTACAATACTTTTTTAAACCAAGAAAAATTTGGTATTAACGATACGTTTTCCGGGGCCGGCATATTTTTGATCGCACGAGCTCTGTGTCTAGTTTTCTTAGTCTTTAATTTGACCAATAATTGTTAACTTTTCCATGAATAAATCACACTTACACTCCTCAAATTTAAATCCATAGTCCTGAATGCTCTTAAATATTTCGTGTATACGTAATTTCAGTTACTCCATGCTTGAACTGATTACTAGAATATCATTTATCACAAATTCAATCCACTAAGCAATATTATCAATGTTTTCAATCTTAACCCCAAATGGTAATCGTTCGTATTTTTACAAGACTTCTATGGGTATTTATGCAAAGTAACGTTAAGCACTCGTCCTCGTTCACAGGTATTTGTAGATTATCATAGCTTAAATGAAACTTTGCAAAATGTTTTTCTTCGTTGAGTTAAGCGAAAATCTCTTCTTAATTAGGCCAAGGATCGTGGTGATCTTTTAGTGCAACGTTCAATCCTGTGGAGAAGTGCACAAACACGGATGTCCTTACCTCTTCACGTAGACTGAAAGCTAGCCCATTCGATGTATACTTCCATTGTTTGAGTCTATTTCATTCTGATTTAATGACGCGAACGAAAGATTTATTTTTTAACCTAGTGAACAATTTGTTTTTGTGTTAATTTGGCAGTCATCTTCCATGTCAAGAAGAGAAAACTTCCACAAAGATTTATTTAGTCTCTTTTCTGCAGCATTTAAAATTTACATATTTTGACAAGAGTTTATGAACATAATCCATAATTTAAATTTTTCCATCCAGTCCGTACCTATAGATTGTTTTCGCTTTTCACTACGAACATTCTTAATTTTAAAGTCTTTCATTTTAATATAAGAGTGGAAATAGGCTTGTCTCGAAATTTGAGTTGTCCACTAATGACGCGTTTAGGTATTTTACTGATTTTCATCAAATTTGGTTTTCCTTTTTTTTCACTTTGAAGATTTATTATTGACAGATCTGAGCCGGAATCAAGTTGTAGCTTTATTTTTTTATTTAATATCTGCACAAATGTCTTGATATTTTCCGCCTCGACACTTTTAGCAATTTTAATAAAGCGTTTTTTAATTTTATTTTTAATTCTGCATGTTGTAATTTTGTGTTCCAATTTAAACACGTTTTCCAATGTTTGTACAAATCCCTCATCCAAAACACAGTTTATGGTTGATAAAATATTGTTGATGCATTAATTTTATTTTTGTCACGTATTTTGCTACTATACGACACTCCGCTTTGCTCAATATCTCTTGAATATTGGCAAATACTAATAAAACGTTGATAGTCTTCTACAATATGTTAAAGCGTTAAATCAAGTTCATTCTCTAGTTTATAAAGAACCTTTCGTCTGATTTCTGCATTCATAGTTGATACTAATTTTTCGATTATTAGATATTTAAAATTGTGAACGCTAAACTACGACAATTGTAAATAATCGCAGTGTTTGTTAACTACGCTAGCTAAAGTAGTATAGTATTCGTCCTTTTTCCTTCTGAGATTCATACATTTCTACCTTTCGTGGAAAATATACGTTTTAGGGCTAAACAATTTAGTTAATAATTGTACCGCTTCAACAAATGTACCGTTGTAGGATTGTTGTGGTAATATATAATTGATGAATTTAGTATGTTAAACTGTAACCGACTTTCTTAATAGCAAACGAACGTTTTAAAATCGGTCAAATTCGCACAGTATGTATTATCAATACCTTCGTATCGTCTAAAATACGAAACAAACGTAACTTAGTTCATAGGGTCGTAAGTAAAATGATCGACATAGCGTTTTGTGAAAATGTACTTTGATTTTCAACATGTTGACCCTATTCGATAATTCGTATGATTTTTTTGTTCTTGTTGGTTATGACAAAAACATTTCCTCGCTTTTTTTCATTCAAATTTCATTCTCTTTTTCTTTTGATATTTCATTTGTTCTATTTTTTCTTTGAATTTTTCTTCTCGTTTAAGTTGTTTCATTTCGTGTTCAATGTTGTCCAACATGGCACTTTTAAATTCCTCCATTTTCTCTACTTCAAATAGGCTACCGACTTTTTCGTGTTTTTTGTTTTTATTTATTTTTTGTTTTTTACACGGTCGTAACTTTACACATTAGAAGATAAATCTTTTATTTCTAAGCCAGAGAAAAATATTCACTTGTTCAAACTATTTACGTGTTCTTAGTTAAAGGAATTAAAAAAAAGAAGAAAAATCGATAGATTTGTTATTGTTTTTTCCGTAGTTTAACGATTGTTTTTTCCATAGTTTAACGATTGTTTTTTCCGTAGTTTAACGATTGTTTTTTCCGTAGTTTAACGATTGTTTTTTCCGTAGTTTAACGATTGTTTTTTTCGTAGTTTAACGATTTAGATTTCAAAACGTCGTGTTGCGGAATGATTTGTAAATCTATTTATCGATTTCAAGAACAAAACAAATTCTTTAAATCCTTTTTTTCTGACGTTGGATCACACCACCTAATTCTTCCAACATCGCTAGTTGTAGTAATCGTTATGTTGTATTCGACATAAATCTGAGTTCTAGTTGCCAGTGTTGTGTGCGACATTAGTCAGGGTTATGTTGTGTCCGAATAAGTCCGAGTTTCTAGTCAGTAGTGTGGTAGCCTTAATGGACCGATAATAAATAAGACAACACGGTGGTAGATTTAGAAAAGTGTTTATTTATAGAAGTAGATAATAGTATGTCCTTTGTAGTACGCTTCTCTATACATAATATCTAGAAGAGTCCATATAGTCACGAAATAGTCTAGATCAAACCTATCACTAAGGAGTATTCTATCATTTCCTTTTATTTTCAAAGTATATAGGAAAACAAACGTTTATTAACTTAGCTTTCGTAGACCATATATATAGTATTGTCGTCCATAGCCAGTCTTATATTCTAAGCTTTCAGCTTTTCCAATTACTTTATTTTGCGAGATTTAAACCCCTGAAATTGTTACAATTCATTTAATAAGTAAAACCTTACATTAGTGTAACAATTTGTTTTTAGATCAAAGTCAACATATTTAGATCTAGAACGAACGTTACATTCGAGTAAACAAAATAGCTCACTTATAAGGTTACGTTCAATTACTTGATATTACATTGCTCATTAGAAATTTCAAAACAAATAATCGAAAACTTTGCATTCATTTCTAGATTGTTACAATTCCTTTTAATAAGAGAAATATATCTGAATATGTTATGCGTATGAAGTTAATGTTACATTTTCCTTTAGATCAAAGCCAACCTAATAAGTAACATTTATTTCCATAGTGTTACAGTTTTCTATTTGAAGGAAAATTTACTTGAAAAGTTTACATTTTCCAGCACGTTACATTATGTTCTAATAAACCAAATAATTCGCTGTAA
Organism: Sepiola atlantica; assembly: GCA_963556195.1. Lineage (NCBI taxonomy): Eukaryota > Metazoa > Mollusca > Cephalopoda > Sepiida > Sepiolidae > Sepiola > Sepiola atlantica. The sequence goes on from OY744530.1 coordinate 6,208,730, forward strand.
AGGTTACATTTTCTATTAAAAATAAAACCTTATTTAAATCGTTACATTTATTTTCATATTGTTACAATTACATGTAAATTTCTGCATGTCTGTACGTGTATCTGAGGAATTATCACACCCCATCCTAGTTAGCAAAGTCTCTTAGAAACTGTCTAGCTTGTTTTCGGCTTTTGAAACAATCCGGAAAATGATGAGCAGATCATACCTAGATAAATTTGGAAGGGTACTAGCCCTACCCCTAACACGAACCCTAACCCTAACCCTAACCCGAACCCTAACTCTAACCACCACACTTAGCATTTTATTTTGCAGCAATCTCTGTTGTTTTTAGCACTCCCCAACCGATGGATTTGTAGATATATTCTTTGTAAATAAAATACGTCAATACATTATAGATACTGTTAAGTAGTTTAACCCATAGAGTGAATGTGGTATTTTAGTGACTGAAACTAGTTAAGAAAATATACCAAAATTGCGACACCCAACAACCATCCCACCCCACCCAATTTGGGCTTTGTGTTACATCTTATTATATAAAAAAAATTGCTATAGTGTGAAATATTTTGTAAAATTTCAAAGATAAATACCTTGTACGATAAGGGAAACAAAGAGCAGGCAGCGAATTCCAAAAACAAGTAGTTTGAGGAAAAAGGTTATGAAATAATCCGAGATCTAGAAACCTCCAGATTGAAAGGGTAGTATTAGCTACTAGTCATGTGTGGCGGGGGGATTTACGCTGAGGGGATAATTGCAGTAAGTTCAGCAGATCACAAATCGTGGAAGTACTTGCATAAAAGGCACATTGTGTCGATGCGACAGAGGTTGAAGCTATGTAGACAGTTGTGCAGAACCTATTAGGTAATCATTTTTTACAGCCTGTCCAAGAGGGAGAGACTAGTAGTTGGTGAATCAGCTAAGATGTGACAGCACTACTCAATGCACGGGCGAATGGTGGCTACATAAAAATAAAAGAATACTAGCAGGTGTGAGAAGTTTTCTAGCCAGCTACAGGGAGACTAACTTCTCTGCAGTAGACTTAGCAACATCTTCTACGTACTTATTCAAACATATGTGTCGAAGGGGTAGATTTGGTTTTCCGGATCTATAATTCTTTTTAATATTTACATTGACGCGATCCACTTCAGTCGAAAATTGAGGTTAATGTTTTGGTGCTTAAACTCGTCCGAGTCGGAGCCACGACCACCTGCTTAAAACACGGTGTGTTTCTAAGCGTCCGTGCAACTAAGTACTAGCAGTTGCTAAGAATAAATTCTAGAAAACGGACCATCGGCATAAGCGTCGTTTACCCAACCCATAAATGTACATAAAAACATTTATTGTGCAAAAGAAAAATAAATATATAAAAAAATAACGGTCCGATTGCATACACACCCGACAATTACTTATTATACAGTGTTAATTATTCATTCGTTCGCATTCACTCACGTCCACACGCACATACACATACACATACACACACACACATATATATATATATATATAGAGAGAGAGAGAGGGTAAGAGAGAGAGAGAGAGAGGGTAAGAGAGAGAGAGAGAGAGAGAGAGAATGTCATTATTAGTCGCTCTTAACTTTATAAGACGTATTTTTCGTTAATATATATATATATATATACGTATTAACTTTTTACGTACATAAAAATAATCCATGGACACGTGTTTCTGGCTCACAGCCGTCATCAGCATGGCTAAGTAAAACAAGGATTGAACCTTCAATATTGATGTCTATAGTCCAGCGTTTTTAACATTTGACCAAGACGCCCTGTCTATAAATATGTACGATTTTTATCACCTTAATATTTAATGTATTTTTATGTAATTATTTTTATGGGTGATGGCAGCGTTCGTTGTTTTTTCTACTCACTACCATTTCGATTGTCTCACTTCTTAAGTGATTAAGATGCAGAAAATTGCATTATTAGTCGCCCTTAACTTTATAAGACGTATTTTTCGTTAATATATTTTATTTTATTTTATATATATATATATATATATATATATATATATATATATATATATATATATATATATATATATATATAAGAAAGGATACCCGTTCCGGGTGGGTAAAGTTAATTCTCCGCTTGAAACAGTTTTGCTAACGTTTATGCTCCCTAGCAAAGGTTAAAATCAACATAGAATGTTACTCAACGGTATCTCTCGAATCCTTATTCCAACTATAATCAAAAACCATTACATTTAATTTTAGAAAATGTATAGAATCGACTGAAATCCAAATAATTTTGTTTAATTGCCGTCAAATTTAATGCGAATCTTAAATATATTAATAGTAACTCCTTAGAATCCTGTAAAATTCTCTAACGAAACTGAAATTTGAGAAACATTCATTAATTGAAGTCTAATCTATATTATTAAAATTTCATAAAATCGAACCCCAAGTACGTATATTTGGGAAGGAGACAAGATGTTTTGATTAAATTCTAACCCTAACCGTAACTCTAACATTAACCCTGTGAATCGTTTGCTAGAGGCAAAGAGGGGAAGAGAGAAAGAAAGTTAGAATAAGAGAGAGAGAGAAAGAAAGAGAGAAAGAGAAAAATAAAAGCAAGCCAGATGAGAAGATCTTATAGCTCTAGCGATTTCGCAGAAATCAGTCTTATTTAAAAAAAAAAATAATCCAGATTTAAATTAAGATTCCTTTTTTTCTGAATTTAAATAAAAAACAGAATTCCGCTGTAAAATGAAAATGATGTCCAAAATTTTAATTTCAAATATGTTTTTTAAATATTAAAATATATAAAAGCCACCATTTTATTTTCTTAAAATTATATTAAATTAGAGGAAAAAAAAACATAACAAATTATTTCGTTTTAAGGCAAAAAGAAACAACAAAAAAGAAAACAACATCTTAATTATCATGAAATGGATTTTTTTATCCTATTTTCATAAAAACTAAATTAAACTAAATATACCCCACAATACGACACTTTCCCGCGTAGCTGATGTAATCAAATATCCATAATGATCGGTTAATTAGTTTAAAGGTGAATCACGTACGTACAAATATATTTATGGTAATTGAGCTAATCAGACACTTCTGCGTTTCATCCTCGTATATTTTAATAACTTACTATATATATATTTTCATAACCTAATATATATATATATATATATATATATACATATATATATATATATATATATATATATATATATATATATATATATATATATATATATATATATATACCTTCTTTTGTAATATAGTAGAAAAAATCCCAGCAGAGTGTTAATTGAGAATTCAAATTAAGAGCGTAATAGTTATGTATTTTTTTGGTATAGAAAACTTAGTACAACATTAGCACCGTCGGTTTCAAGCTTAGAAGGACTTAGCCATCCGGCTCTCTTCAGCTTATGTTGTCACCTGTTTCAGAAATGTGAATTCACGTGTCACTCTCGTTTGGACGTGTTATTTTCTTAGAGTGTATGTATATTTGTTTAAATTTAGTGTAAGTGAGGTTTAATAAGGTTTTTAAAAAGGGGAGGGTTGAATATGTATATATATCAAACGCGTTATGCAACCACATGATTTCTTTTGGGCATAACTTATATACACAGAGGGCGATTTCAATAAAACTTATACACGACACTAAACTCCGTCGTCCCATAGAATCTTGTTTAATCCTACGTCATAATAATACAATTATTCAAAGACCGGGATTTTATAATATTGCTACATCTTCTGCTATATCGATTCTAATCGAAATGAACCTAAATCAATATGATAATGGATAACTTTTACAACTTTTAATCCGTCTTCCTCCTCCTCCTTTATTGTGTAATTCCTTGTCGTCATTTATTTTAAATTACTACTAATCTTCCTTCACAACTTTATTAACTTACAGCGTTTCCAATCGGCGTTTATAAGCTAACTGTCGATTTTTTTCTTTTTCTTTTTTTTCTTCTTCTTCTTCTTCTTTTTCTTTTTTCTTTGTCTTTTTTAACATTTCTTTCTTTCTTTCTCACTTTCTACTGTTTATTACACGTGACTTTTTTAAAATCCAAATTGCGTTCTTTGTATAAATTTGAAAACTTTTCTGTTTTTGATTAAAGTTCTGCTACCGATTAATGATGATTGTATTTTAAAGATCGAAATATTTCGGTAGAACTTTTCAATATGTGTTTTTGAGTTTATTTTTGCTAGTTGTTGATTCGCTTATCCTTTATTCCGTTTTTATTTTTACATTTTGTCTGAAACATTGTTTCGTTTATTCCTCATATATATATATATATATATATATATATATATATATATATATATATATTTGTATTTATATACGTGATATCAGTCAACAGAAAATCAAAAGCGCACAAGTTGCAAAAGAAGTATAAAAATAATAGTGAATAAAAAAAACTGAGAATGAAGAAAAAATAAATAAATGTAAAACTTACAATTTCGTTCCGAATTTATTGGATGATTTTAGAAGCAAAGTAAAGTAAATCCCAATTTCAGGTTTTGTTCTTGTTATTTGGGGTATAGTCTGTAGGAAATTCTCGGGAAGCATTCGCTTAATCAAGCGTTTTATGAGGTGTTAACAAAGTTCTTGAAAATGTCGAACTAATATTAATATTATGTTTTATTATTTCAGAAACCGGCCACCAGGACTCGTCTCTCAAGGTCATATATGGGTTTTCATGTTGTCTGTTTTGTTCCCGGTACACATGTATCGAGAAGGAAAAGAAAGAAAAGAAAATTAGAAAAGAGGGGAGACTTTTTGTTAACACTGTCTGCTCGGTTTGTGGGGTGTTCTCTGTGAACTAATCTTTATGACACGCATCCGGAAGGAGAAGAAACAAAGAAAGAGCACAAAGGAAAAGAAAAAAAGAGAAAAAAGAAGAGAGAAACTAATGTTCACAGAATAAATACAATTATCTGCTGATTTAAGTGCATGTATATATATATATATATATATTCACATATATACACATATATATATATATATATATATATATATATATATATATATATATATATATATATGTATATATATATATTTACATGTATATGTATATGTGCGTGTATAATTAGGTATGTATGGGAATTAGGGTGGTGGCTGCGGTGAAGCAAATACCTATTCGGTCATGTCAAGTTAACATACTGTCGGTTTTGTAGCACGTAGGGTGTTGGCAACCTTCACGTGGTTCTTTTGTAAGTACATGTTTCTAGTAAGAACTAAGGAAAACTAATGTCAACTACAGAATTTAAGCCGATCAAACCTCATACTATGCTGATTCACACGATTCACACATTGAAACATTGAAATAAGCCTTTATCGATAGTAGATGAAGTACTCCGTCAAAGATACCTTTAGCCCTGTAAATAAATGCGATATGGTTGAATAAGATCCTAAGCGTTCTATTAAAAAAGAAGGAAAATAGGATATGCTATGTTAAATATTGTTTCAATAAAAATGTATAACAGAGGAAAAATGGAAGCCAAGTTATTAATATATACAAGCAGAAATGTCTTCTTTTCGTGTGTTCCTGGTTATATAACAATTTCTCATTTGTTCACACAATCCTTTGAATTATTATTCAACTCTGCGAGATCTTATAAGCTTTACGTATTAGGTAGTAGAGAGGAGTTCAGGTAGTGTCGCATCGTATATTCCTCCTCTCCATATTCGCAGATAATTGTGTCGGATTTTAGCTCCATTTGGCCATGTCGATTTTTGCTGATCTCATACTTGTTCTCAGGTGGTTTAGTGTCTTCCCCTGCATCCATTGTGCCCCAGAGTCAGGAACGGTGTATTCAGAAAGGGGAGTCTAATGCCTATCGTAACTATGCCATTCTCTATCTAGACTATGTAATCTGTAACTAAAGAAAAAAGAAAGATACCACGATGTGATTATTGAAATATGAAAATTTGGGGAGTGGTCCTTACTTTTATGACCATATTATGGCCAATTTCCATGAACTCAATAGCTGTGTATTTAAAAGGTTTTTATTGCAATCACTCTGCTATGAAAAGACACGTTATTTTATATTAAATAATCCCGTTTTCGACGTGGGTACGCTTAGAGTAAGATGTTTGAAATTAATTTATCACATGATAACTTTACTGGTGTTGCTACGTTGCTTTTGTTCCGACAGCTCACAACGCAAGGGTTTATGTGTAGATGAACAAAACATCGTAAAAAGATTCATGGACGTTTGAAAATGTAAAGTTTTGTGCAGAACATCACGATAACTGTAATGCTATCTTGTAATAAGTTTTTTGATCAAAATAGCATACAAAATAGCATACAAAATAGCATACAAAATAGCATACAAAATAGCATACAAAATAGCATACACATTATCTGTTTATTATGGAAATATATCGATAGTCTCCGGGTTGGTTACAATTCGTGTACTCATGCACAGAATTGGACTATTTTAATGAGAAGCAAAACAGTGTGTAGCAATATTTGGTCGTGTGAGAAACGGAATTTCTTAAGCAAAAGTCTATTAAGTCTATTAAGTACAAAACTGAAAATCACATCAGATATATAATTTTAACAATTAGGCTAACGTGCGAGGAAGTGTGATTTTTCTCTTGGTTGGTGTATGTCAGAAGGAACGACCCTCGGGTACTGAACAAAAGATGTAATATTACTATTACTAAGCAAAACTTAATGAAAATTAAGTTAGGGAATTAGAAAAGTATTAAAAAGCAAAATTGCGTATTGCTGTGATTTTATGTAGTCGTATAAATCATTACGCGACAGCTGCAACAAGGAGAAAGAATGAAACACATCAAACATCATTGTCATCACTGTTGCTACTACTATGGAGAAATGTCAAAACGGACCATAGCTGTTTACGTGATGATGTATCCGTTTCGTAAAACATGTTGGAATCAAAGAATTCCCCATTTGCATTAAGTGAGGGAAAAAACCTGCATTCGTGGAGCAGCTGATTTCCTTTGCGAGATGTTGTATCATGTGGAATCCAGAACAAAACAATAAATCGGTTGTTCCACATTTTTGACTCGTCAAAATTGAAACGGAAATGACGTAGTCGCTTTCTATTAGTCGCTTCCATCTAAAGTATTAGCATTTCTAACAACGGTTTCTATCTAGCTCCGCTGGACTTGCTGCCCTTGTGCCCCCTCAACGTAATGTACTAGACCAACGCGACAATCAGTTAAATCCCATCCATTCACTGTGGAGATCCCCAGATGCCGGAGACCCTTCTACTCCAATAGCTACTTTACTCGTGCTGCCGGCCTCTGGAACTTCCTTCCTGCTCTCTGTTTCCCCAAATGTTCCGACATTCAGAAATTTAAAACTAATATAAACAGACATCTCGCTGCATAGCTCCCAACATAGGATGACCCCAAAAAGCTACACCCTAATTCTCAGTAGCCCCTTACGTCTACAGTGGCAGATAACCTTATTTGAAGTGAACTATGATAATAAAAAATAAAGATTAGCCGTACGTTATTGTCAGCTTGGCAAGTCTTGCCTTCCGGCGTAGATATCATTCCGGTAGGATCAATAGATCAATAGAAATTACGTTGGAGCACCCGAAACCTGTTATGACCCGTCGCCCCCTAAATAACAATGATGAGGCGATCCTGAACACTCTTGAATTACATTTCAATATTTGGCCTCGTTGAAATGTTAAATAATACCTTTGCAAGCCAAACCGGTACATTAGTATCTAGTTTAGTTTGTATATGTAAAATTGTTTACTATTCTTTTCATGGGCTAAATAGTACAATACAATAGTTTGAAATAAAACGAAAATCTTTTACGTTTTTTTTATTTCTTATTTATTTAAATTGAATTATATTTTGTTCAGTGTTTTTTTTTGTTTGGTGTTATTTCTGTTTACATCTAATGCAAGTTACCAAGGTTATGTTATACCGTTGTACATCGCCTATCAAAAAGGTTGATTTTTTTAAATTTTATTTTAAGCTCTAAATTATGAGGTTATAAAAATGTTCATGTAAAAAATGTATATTTTTGGTATTCAAAGGAAGAGTTATTTTCGACATGTAATTGTATCTAGTTAAAACCAACATAAAAAGGTTATCTAGCATTAATTAATGTTCCACAGCGGAAGTTAATGACTTGGGTTTCAATATTCGCTTCATCAATTAAACATTATGCATATTTAAAACTGTTATTTCTTCGATACATATTTCTTGCTACAATTCTGAGACCATTTGCGAATACCAGGTGTTGTATGTGAAAAGTTATGACAGAAAAAATATTCTTTAACTTTATAGATAGATGGATAGAATGGAATGATGATGATGATGATGATGATGATGATGATGATGACGATGATGATGGTGATGATGATGATGCCCACTGAAAAGTTATGACTCCCCGACGACGTCCCTTAACTTTATGGATAGATGGATGGAATGATCATGAAGATGATGAAGAGTGGACACATCGTTCTAGCGGTTCAAACTGTAATTAGAATGTTGACTTGGGTATGATGTTCGGATCGTGTGACCGGCAAGACAGTCATCCTTCACACTGATGATTCCCGGAAAACAATGAAACGATGTGTATGTGGATAAGAATTTTTTTTAATATTTATCCTAATATTATATATATATATATATATATATATATATATATATATATATATATATATATATATATAGTAATCTACATACAAAATGTTTCATTGTATCACAGACTAAACAATCCAGTGCCTCAAGCCGGGATCAAAACTCAACCTTCGAGCTGGTCAAACACCTCCCTCCCCCCTCTTCCTCCACTCCCTCTCTGCCATCCACTTTACCCCTGCTCATCCTCACCTCTTTCTCTTACCACCAGCCACAGTAGTCCTTGCTCATCCCATCCTTCCATTTTTTCCCCACTCATTTTCTTCAACATTCATTTCTATTTCTCCAACAAGTACGGACGTCCACCCAGTAGGGGCCATTATTTCATTTTATTTTTCCTCCCAATATGTCTACCCTACATGTATCTGTACTTGCATGACATTTTTTCTCTATTTTATCATCCTGATGAAGTCTTATAAATAAAGACGAAACGTTGATGTACACATAAAAAACATCCATTTTTTGGTTTTCCTTTTTCATTTTCCCATCACGTCGGATTACCTTCATCCTTCTCTTCCCATATATATATATATATATATATATAGTGTGTAGATTTCAATTTTGTGTTGAGAATCCGAATAACAGAGCTCAATGTAATTTAAACAGAGCAAAACAGAATTATAAAAAGGAAAAGACTATACACACATTAAGGTTGTATACGTTATAAATTATTTCGACCGCTTAATTAGGTCTCCTCAGACGTATAAACAACCACGTGGTTGTTTATACGTCTGAGGAGACCTAATTAAGCGGTCGAAATAATTTATAACGTATACAACCTTAATGTGTGTATAGTTTTTTCCTTTTTATAATTATATATATATATATATATATATATATATATATATATATATATAGTAAGTTATGAAAATATATTTATGGCAATTAAACTTCACAGAGGCTCCCGTGTTTCATCCCCAGGGGAAATTTTCAGGCTAAAATAGATGGGGTTAGTTTTGCCGGGTCTTTTATATACATGGCTAGCTAGTTAACAATCAGATTCTTTGTTGTTCTCTTAGCCAATCGTTGGGCTTCTCCCTAACAACGGGCTGGTTTATTTTACTTCTTATTTCCTGTTATATTGTCTTGTTTGGTATAGAGTGGCCTATATCCTGTTTCCTTTGTTGTGTCGATATAATGGGTGAACTTATTTTAAAACGTGGACTCTTGTATTTCTATTTAAGATTTAAGTTTTTATGTTGTTAGGTTTTTATTTAGTTTAGTTTGTTTTTACTCATGTGTTTGTGTATTTGTTTATTTTTTTTATTTATGTATTGTCAGCCTAAGGTAAATTTTATTCTATGCAGGCAGCTGTTTGCTATCTCACTTCTACAGTTTAATAGATTCTGTGGGTCTTTAAAGTATATATATATATATATATATATATATATATATATATATATATATATATATATATGTTACTTTTGTAACAAGGCATATTGCTATTGAGATGTAAAGGGTTATGTGTGTTATGCGTGTGTTGCGTGATTCTTTCTGCTGTTGTATTTTGTTCAGTGTCTGATTACTGCGTGTGTTGTATTCGTTTGTTCATATATTGTATCTGTTTTATGTGTGCGTGTTTTGTCTTGTTAGTGAGTTTTATGTGTATTTTCTGTTAGCTACGTGTGATTTTGTACGTTTTTATGTGTGTGTATTGTGTGCGTGCTTTTCATGTGTTTAGTTTGTATGTGTGTGAACGTCCGTATATGTTTGCTTTCTTAAAATTGTGTGTTTATTTTCATAAAATGATCAAATTCGCAGAAAAAGAGAAATCACTTGAATATTAGAGAACGTAATATTCCAGATGGGGGTCATTTCTCTTCTCTTATCATAAATGACGGTTATCTGAACGAACACCTTTTGTCACTGATTAATTCATATCAACAGATTAATGAATAAAAAAAAATTAACCGGTCGACATCGTGTTTGCAGGTGTTTAAAGTCGCTCCACGGCTTCACTGGACATCTAAAAGTGAAATATGTTCTCACAAGTCGCACCATTGTCCGGGCCAGTTGACAAAAGCCAACGACCGGGACAAAAACGACTCACCTGCCTGCGATGACCGCTTCAACAAGGCAAGGTCAATTTACCTGTCACGTAAGGCTTCTTTTGCACACCACTAGTCAAAAACCGGTAAATACCGCTTTGAAAAATGAGTACACAATACCGTGATCGAGGCACCAATTACTACTACTACTACTACTACTACTACTACTCTTATGAGCGATGACTAAATGAAGTATTACTATTATTACTACTACTACTACTATTGCTGATACTAAACACTCTGACCACTTATAGGCTCCAAAACTATTTACCAGATCCGTGCACTGTATCCTGAAACGTATACATTTCGTGAAAACGTGTGCAAATCTCATCAGTCAGTTAAACTCATTTTACCAATAAATACTCTGAGTCATTTGGGTTTATACACAGGTTTATTGACCGTCAGAAAGGTAAAAATGGAGAAGAAAAAAAAACAGAAAAGAGTTTCACATAGTTTTTTTAGACGTAGCAGAGATGGGCAGTTTACTAAAAACTAAAGAGAGTCGTAAGCTTAATAATATTGCATGATAGAATATTAAGCGTAGAAATGATGTTAGAAAAGGAAAAATACAAATCATTCTAGGTGAGAGCCGATTGACAAGAGGACTTAAATGGAGGGGCACATGTGGGGGTCAACGTAAACAACTTACGCTAAATTCGAGAAAAAGATGGTTAAAATAATACAAATACGGTTGCATTCTATTCTTAGAGAGAAGAAAAGCAACATTTTATACCGCCGATTCTCAAAATGTTGGTACATTTCGAGAGATAGAATGTGGTCGGCAAGTAAGCAACTACAATACATCAGGTGCCGAGCACCGGAAAGGATCTCACCGGTAACGAGCTTGGGGGAGTCCCTTAAGAAGAAAGGACCGGCTAAGGGAGATAAATGATTTGAGATGTATACTATGGTTAACAGATCGAAGCTTTTACTTCATACGGTATCTATCACTCTCGCATCCGACACTCTCTATTTCTCTCTCTCGTTCTGTGTATAAAAGAAAGGCTGGAATAAAAAGGTTGGGATTGTTCATTATAAACAAAAGAGAAATATCACACTAGTAGTAATACTATTAACCTGATAAAAATAGAGAAATGGAGATTTAAAGGAAGAGTTTGCGATCAGAAAGAGATTTATTTGTTATTTTGTATATTCATTTTTATTTTTAACTGGTTTTGCAAACTCACTTTTTCCCGATTCAAACAATCTAACCTAAGATATATGGCCGACCTAACAATTTGAAGTTTATATATATATATATATATATATATATATATATATATATATATATATATATATATATATATATAATATATATATATATATATATATATAATATATATTTTAATATATAAAATAAATTCAGTTGGATGTTTTACTTTGCACCTCAATTGCAATGCCTATGACAAATCGATACTTTATTCTTTCTGGACAATTTTCTGTTATTATTTTCATAAAAGGATACACATCACACATTTTGAACTTACTAAAATATAATGTTTTAACTAATTTCAAAGTTTAAATAATTAAATTTTCTTTTAAAATGATTCACGACGTCAAAAGTTATTCTTGCTAAATTGTGTACTAATCAAAAACGAACGCAAATATTTGATTTATTGAAGAAAAAATAAAGAATTGATTTTGTCATCGTGAAAAATAAATAAAGTATAGAGAAAAAGACACGAATAGTAATCCAAATTGTTTTTTTTTAATCAGAGTTCACCCCAAGCAAGGCAGTACACCACTGTAGACGTAACGGGCTACTGAGAATTAGTGAGTAAGTTTGGGTGTCATACTAAGTTGTGAGCTGTGCAGCAAGATGTCTGTTTACATAAGTTTTACATTTCTGCATGTCAGTAGAGTCACGGAAACAGGGAGCAGGGAGGGAGTTCCAGAAGCCGGCAGCACGAGGAAAGAAGCTATTGAAGTAGAATGCTCTCTTGCATCTGCGGACCTCCGCAGTGAATAGATGGGACATAGCTGATTGTCGAGTTGGTCGAGTGTATTTACGTCAGGGGGGCCACTAGGGCAGCATGTTCATTAGAACACAATCCATTGAAGTACTTGTAAAACAGGCACAAAGATGCAACATTTCTTCGATGGGACAGGGGCTGGAGCTTACTGGATAGTGAGGGACCTTTTCTAAAAGTGGATGATGCACTAGTTCAGATGTGACAACAATACTCTATGAATGAGCGGTGGTGGCTTTGTAGAGATATAGATAATGTCAGGTGTGAGGAGTTTATAAGCTCGGTAGAGGGAGCACACTAATTTTTGTAAAACAAATCAACATTTTTAATAGTGTATCTATAAGAACACAAATAAAGTGTTTAGAGAGAATAAGAATGAAAATGTTTTTATTTTATTAAATTATTACTTTGAAAGTCAAACGTTTGCTCAATGCTGTGTTTTTCAAGCAGGTCGATATGAAATTTATTAAACAAATGAGAAGAATACAATATAGACAACCTTGAACGATTCAAAAAAGCGAAAACACAAATGAAAAAAGTTACTTGTAATGAATGGGTATACAGAAAAGTGCAGGACTTACGGATTCAATCCTGAGTATTGACAGAGTATTCCGAGCCAGGCGCAGATGTTTTACATAAAATCTCTACCAACGGTGAGCAAAGTGGTTTTATTTGCAAAGAATTTATTTAACGGAAACGGAAATTGTTATGTTTTTAACTGTTTAATTAAGGTGAGGGTCAATTACACACACTTCTCAGGGTTAAGAGGGGTTTCAGAATTCACTTCCGATCAGTATGTCAATAGACTTTATTTAATTTTTAATTTTCTCTTAAAGAAGCTTTTTCAAGATTTCTTCTTTTTTTTGGGGGGGGTAGAAGGTACTTTTTCACCCTTACATAACCCTAATCTAACCTAGATTTGCATTCGTCTGCCTTTTTAGATATTTTAGCAGCTTCCAATGTTCGCATCGTCTGTCATCGCACCTTTTTAATTGTATGGCTTGTTAATACCATCCGTGATACTCGGGACTGACACGGAAATTTTCGTCAAGCCTTGTGACTGCATCTGTAAGTTCTAAAATCACTTAAATTCCCATTTTTAAAAGTACCGAAACAAATGCCGAAATTAATAACAGGAAAACATAGTCGACATTTGTTGATATAAAATTTTCAAAATAACGGTATATTAAATTAATTTTTAATGTGTCTCTTTAAAAATATTGAGGTCGGAATTTTAGTTCAATTTGGAATTTTAGAAAAAAAATTTTTTTAAATGTGATGACTGTTTAAAACACATGCAATACGCAAATATATAACGATAAGTATTAATGCACTTTAAAACGTTCAGGAATCTGAACATTCTCTTTCATATATTTTAAAATCCATGAGGGATAAATATAAACCAATTCATACCAATATGGAGACAGTCAAATAGACAAAAAGGGACACACAGATTAATTTCTTGATAGGATCAGCTGTGCGAATGAGACGTGTAAATACCGTTTTACAAATCAGTACTGTTAATTAGATCTAGAGTGTTCGACTAAAATGCCAGACAAAAAATATGCTTCGCCAGTGTTTGAACTAATAATCATATAAAATCATTGAATTACGTCAGTAATTTCAATTTTCTATTTCGAAATTATTAGCATTGATGAAAAAAAACACCAATCGTTGATTATTTACTTAGAGTAGAGGATTTTGATTTTTTCAAGCGGTAGGGATTGTCTGACTGGCTATTTGCAATCTCTATACTATTTTCCTGGGTTCTGTCTATTTAAGCTTTAATGTAGTTAATTCTAATCGCATTAGTTTGGTCAGTTGTCACTAGCGATTCTGTATCATTATTATTATTATTAGTAGTAGTAGTAGTAGTAGTAGTAGTAGTGTTAAATTACTGATGATAATAGTCTAAAGTACTCGAACACACGAAAGTAAAGACAATTACATTAAATGTGAAAAATCAAGTGGTGAATACGTCCTCGACAATCAGTCCGATAGAGTCTGGCCAATTTGATGTAGGTGGCCATTTTTTCGGGATGGAGTATGGTGCTGCTCAGTTCTAGGAAGTTCACCCTCTCAGGTTTACTTTATCTATTTGAGAAGCGGTTAGTTAATTGCTAATAGCCTAATGCGCCCTACTGCGGAATGCCGACGGGGCTGCTCAGGCATGTTGTATAGGTCATAATTCTATTCGTCTTGGACGCTGGCTTTTTAATCTTCACCTTCGACCTTGTGTCATATTTTTTCCGGCGGTGAGAAGGAGGTAAATACCAGTGGAGGCATGGACACAAGAGAAATACGGACACAAGAGGAATACGGACACAAGAGAAATAGGGACACAAGAGGAATACGGACACAAGTGAAATACGGACACAAGAGAAATACGGACAAAAGAGGAATACGGACACAAGTGGAATACGGACACAAGAGAAATAGGGACACAAGAGAAATACGGACACAAGAGGAATACGGACACAAGTGGAATACGGACACAAGAGAAATAGGGACACAAGAGAAATACGGACACAAGAGAAATACGGACACAAGAGGAATACGGACACAAGAGAAATACGGACACAAGTGGAATACGGACACAAGAGAAATACGAACACAAGAGGAATATGGACACAAGAGAAATACGGACACAAGTGGAATACGGACACAAGAGAAATACGGACACAAGAGAAATACGGACACAAGAGGAATACGGACACAAGAGAAATACGGACACAAGTTGAATACGGACACAAAACTAAGTGTTCCTCGTTGGTAGTATTTTATGAAAAAATACGTATCACCTAAGATTGTACTCCAACCGATTAAATCAACGTTTTTCTTTTTCTTCTAAAACTTGTTCCTGTATATTCGAATCACACATAATACATGTTAAATTATTCCTCACTTTGATGATCGATTTATCTTTTAAAAAACCTTCCACTTTAATTGTTCTAATCAGGTGTAATTTGCAATTAACTCACCAAGTGACCTATCTCTTACTAGGTTTATATCTCGCTGCTCAGATCCCAATTTAAGCTGAACCACTAATCCTTCTCCCCTTTTCCTTTTTCTCAGTAGCCCCTTACGTTTACAGTGGCGCCTTGCCTTGTTTGGGGTGAATCATGTAAAAAAAAAAAAAAAAAAAAAACTACCATGTACTCATTTTATTTGTTTGATACCCAGCCCTTATTTTATGTGATGATTATATCATTCTCGCTTCTGTCGCACTCTCTCCCCCCCCCCTCTCTCTATCTATCTATCTATCTATCCCTCTTTTTCTGGAGACTTAAAAGTAATACAGAAATGAAAAGAATAAAATATTTGAATATGACATGACCATTGTCAACAAAAGGGAATTCCACTACATGTATAGTTTTATATTTAACTCTTTTGCAACTCACGTTTTCCTTATTTAATCTAAGCTCAATGGGTGACTCAACGGGTTATATATTTTTCTATAATATTTTTCTAATATAAATATATCAACAAATACAACCGCTATTGCGTGACAATGGATGACAAACTCCATATTATGAGTTTTGTATTACTTGGATTATTCAAACTACTGTTCTCATCTTGGATATTATTCTCATAACGTTTCGGCCGATGTAACCTCTGACCTTCTTCAGGTGTATCGAACAGTAGTCCGAATAATCCAAATAATCCAAATTGGCAATCCACATCTAAAAAATTCCGAAACATCATTTTTATTCTTAATTTTTTACTTCATGTACTTTTTACTTTTCAAGTCATAGATCCATAAAATAAAAGAAAGCGTCCATTTTAGTTTTTGTGGATGTCAGACGCGAACACAGACCACATGATATCCTTATTTAAAAAAAGAAAGAAAAAACAGAGATATAGGGTTTTTAAAATCAACACAGTTTATATCCCCAAAAGATCATTGCAATTCTTTTCTAACCCTGATTATAAACTTTTATTCTTCCTTGCATCTGTCGGTGGTGGTCGTGGTGACGGTGTTGTTGTTTTCGAGCAGACAAAAGCATCATTTTGGGAAACCCGGAATTTGAAACCCTTTTTGAAACGCAGAAAAACAAATGATACATTGGTCAGGAGAGGGTGGCAGTTGTCTAACACGTGACGATTATTTATAATCTCCGACAACCCCTACCCTCACGCCACAGCATAAATGATCTTGACAAACGAACCTCGGGAAATAACGTTACATGACAAAGCATCGGAAAAGACACCAACCCCCCCAAAAAAACAAGCAAAAAATCAAAATCAGAGCCGCCCCCCCTCCCCCCGCTCCTCCCAGAAACAAACAATTGCATTCAGACAGAGAAAAGACAAAGTGAACGGGAGGAAAAGAAAACAATTACCCCCACCTCACCCCGATAAATAAAAAATATACAGCAAGTTGCAACTAAATATGTGCACATAGACACACGCATAAGCAAACACAGGTGCTACTGTCGGTAGTGATTTGGTAGGTGACCCCGACTGTGAGTTTGTTCAGTTGTTTTATTTATTTATTTATTTATTTGTTTTTGTAATAATGTGTCTCCGCTTATCAAAGCCCAAAAGCCACGCGAGAACTAAGCTCAATAAATCTGTTAGGTGGACGGTGAGACAACACCTTGATGATTCGAGACGATGGTTGAAACTGGGTAAATTTTGTTGTACTCAGCTGGGAAGCAACCCCGTAGCATTGTGTTCCAAAGATGGATAGTTCTTGGAAAGAAACTTAGCCCATGGAAGTTTCGTTTAGTTTTAGATAGCTGGACGAGTTTTTTGTGTGTGAATGTTTTACTGGAGGGAACCAGAGATTGGAGCTCAGTCATGAAAATAACAATAGAGTAGAGAAAGAGGACTTTTCCTTTGTTTTATTAATCCTTTATCAATGTCAACACTTATCAACGTTAAAAGCCATTCGAGGATAAGGGTTAAGGAAATAAATAGAAGTATCTATATGATGATGCGATAAAACAATTTCATGTTCGTACGTACGTTATCAACCTTCACCCCCTTTTTAAAAGATGAGATCGTCTGATTGGCGGGAATGTAATGCAATAATCGAATTTTGAAAGTTTCATCTGATGACGCTGCTGTGACGAACGTAAAACTTGAACTAAAATACACTTTCTTGGCCTCCCCCCTAGAATGAAAGTGGTGTATTTTCTTTCCAAATATTGTACAATAATATTGTGGTTACTTCGTTTGTGTTGTACGGCGATAAGATGGAAATAGGTCACACACCCTTACAAGGGTTTTGGCGATACACCTCCATAAGCAGATATATACTGAAATTACATTAACCAGAGTAGTTAAATAAGTATGTTTTGATTTGAACAAAGGTGACGCAATAATTTCATGAGGTCTGTTTCGCGCTGGATGTCTATAGAATAAAAATATGTCACTAACTCCATTTTAGCATGACAAAAACTTACAACAAATGAAGCATACTCCTGTGGTATTTCCACGGGTCCCGCTATTATGAGAATATTGAAAATAATGGATAAAATAAATAAAAACAAAATGGATGAAAAATCGAAGATTGTGTATTTCTTGGCTCCAGAATTTCATCTGACATTAGCAGAATAAAACTTGATGTCTTCCACGGACGGGTTATTACACGTGTTGATTTACATTAGAGTTGAAGATGATCATGTTGCAGCCCTCAGCAAAGAAATGTTGTGGCAACGTGTTCCACGGAAGGGTAGTTCTAGAAAAAAAGTCTGTTTATGGAAATTCTGTATGGTGATGCAGAGGAAGAACGAGGTGTTTTTTTTTTGCAGTGGTTGTAGCTGAACGAGTTCTTGCTGTAGAAGTTTTACATGGAGAAACCAGAGATTGGAACTCAGTCAAGCACTTTGTATAGAACTAAAGATATAGTCGAGAAAGATGAGCAACGTCTGTTCTGTGGGATGATGCCAACTAGATTTCGAAGTCGATGTCAGGAAAGAAAGGGTGATCTGACTTGCGCATCATAAGTTGTGCCAACAGTGCTCCACTGTAGGTAGAGAAATGCATTAGAAGTCAGATATCTTCTGGAGCTGTAGAATGATCTAACGACAAATACCACTTCCAAGACGGGTTTCTGCTATGTTACCATCGCATATAAATATGAATGTGTTATGGTTATTTGGCGGAATCCGTCGTAGCTCGAGATTAAGAAAATAAAATATGCATGGTTATTTTCTGTACTTATTTGTTTGCTCATTGTCAAAGAGACAACTTACTTTGACTTATTTGCATACCTCAGAGAGCTTCGCAACATGCTTGAAAACAAAATCCCGCTACTTATACTGGTCCTGACCCCGTCCTTCAGCTGTCAGGAGTAGCATGCCAGTTTCAAATCTTATCTGGGCAGCTCATCAAAGATCAAGAGAACTACCACCAAAGATGGTTATAGTCCTCTTAATCTTTCTTGAATTAAATCTACTAGATATTATTTCTTTACATAGCTCGAATCTGGTAG
This sequence comes from Sepiola atlantica, assembly GCA_963556195.1. Classification (NCBI taxonomy): domain Eukaryota; kingdom Metazoa; phylum Mollusca; class Cephalopoda; order Sepiida; family Sepiolidae; genus Sepiola; species Sepiola atlantica. Next base: position 6,227,802 of record OY744530.1, read on the forward strand.
CCGGTAAATATGTCAAAACAACATTCATCTTTTTTTGCAAATAACGTTGTTCATAGATGTGTTTATATCAAGTCTCTTGCAAAGTTACTCTAAGGATAGTTCTTAAACATTTAATTTCAAAAATATTGCGTCAACCCAATAACACGCATGAATAGCACAGGAACGGTGGTACGTGGAAGACAACAGTAAACCTTACTTAAGCGCGCACAAAGTAGCATGACGTCTTGCAACATGATTGGTGTCAACCCTATGGATCGGACCACATGGAGAGCAGGGATAAGACGTGCCTAGTGTTAGCCACCCCGGAATCCGGGACAACCGCGGCACTTTAACGGATGATGACGACGATGATGATGATGATGATGATGATGATGATGATGATGATGATGATGATGATGATGAGCCTTCTATCATTTTCTCTCAGTATAGTTCATGTTTCACCTATATATATATATATATATATATATATATATATATATATATACAGCAATAGGAAGTATCAATTCATTGTAAATTCGTAATTTCAGAGGCATTTATATGTTCGTTCTACTCCATATCTTTTCGTCTAAAAGACATCAAAATGCGAAAGTTGCTATTCCCATTATACTGCTTATGGCGGACGACGATTCTGGAACCATTCCGCCAAGAAATGCAAAATCTTCGATTTTTCAACCGTTTTGGTGTCAATTGAGATATTATCTCCAATATTATCTACAAGAGGTTTAAAGCTCAGAAGTAGAGAGCTTCAACTTATTGAAGACAACGGCAACAAGCGCGATGTCATCAATATAACGAATAGTAGTAGAAAATCAATCAAAGAGACGATAACCGAATAATTTTGTTATTAATAAATGATAGATAGTCTTTAAATTGTAACATAACTCATTCATTTCTCTCACGTCCGTCTCTATGAAGTCGTCTGAAACACAGCGAGCGAATTTGCGCCACGTAACCAGATATAGCGTGGTGTGTAGCGTTGTTGTGATATCTGGCGCTGGTTGTAGTAATAGTTTTTGCAGTTACAGCTGTTGTAGCTGAACATCTTTCTTCACAGTAATCAGCAATTATTTTTCTATGTTTTTTAATGGTTTTCTTTGTTTTTTCTTTTAATTCATTTTAAAACGTTATATAGTTTGCCCGAACACGCCGCCTTCCAACAGTACGACGGAAGAAGTCCTTTAAAACACGTCAACCACGTCTTGTCGACAGAACGAACGACAAAGATTATTTAGTCTTTCTTGTTGTCACGCCTCACTATATATATATATGTAACTTTTGGAAAGCGACTTCATTTGTATCATTAGGACTATTCGGAATATTTTTCTTATCTTGGATGTTATGTTCGCTAAATTTCGGCGTTCTTCAAGTGCGCTGTGTCGAACTCGGGAATCTGTACAAAATTAGTTTCATGAGACAGGTGTCTTAAAGGGGGTGTTGTCTGCGAGGTTTGGTGTTATTGAGGCGGAAGCAAGATAACCATGAGCTAATAAGATCAGTTAGCATTTTTCTAGCATTTGTTTTGTATAATTTAGCTTTAACAGGTAATGCAGATTTATAGTAAAGAAATATTTTCTTACGGTCTGGCTTCCAATAGAATGTGGTTTAATGACTCTATCTTAGATGATGTTAAAATTCAAGTCGGAAAGTGAGAGGAAACAAGGGTGTTGGTGTGTTCAATAGCGAAGTGCATATGAGGATCTGTGTTGTTGAATGTTATGCAAATCTTTGTGTCTTCTTCACAAGAGGATGCAAGAATAAGGATATCGTCTATGTATATCGTGAAAAATATGTGGGCGTTACAGATGAGTTGTGCTCGTCGCCTAAGTCTGTTCACGTATGAAAAAGCTAGAAGACCCGAAATTCTGGTTGTTGAAATGTGAAGTATGTGTTGTCTAGAATATTGCGTAATAGCTGGTGTATGTCTATAGGTGTTATCTCAAAATACTCGAGGTTATGGAGGTCACGTCGTTAGTGCTGAGATCAATTGCTGAGTATGCGAGTATTAAGGTATAGAGAGAAAAAATCTCAAGGTTGAAAATGTATTTAAGGCGCAGTTGTTGGGGTTTAATTTGTATATGACTTTGTTAGGAATGTGCGTGGAAGGTGGAGAGTAATGGTTTGAGTAATAGTGAGAGCAGTCAGGAAATCTTGTATATACTGAAAACTATTGGTCTAATATGTGTATGGATGCTGGTTTTGTGGTGTTTTTATGAGATGATCACACGAAGAGAGTTTGATGTTTCTACTGGTTAAAACAAGTTAAGTTTTAAGTTAAGATTTCTTTTAATGCAAATTTAAGTCCAAGTATTTCACTAAAATTGAATATAATTTAAATTTAAAGTTGTAGGGAGGTTATGCCGTGATATCCCATTGGGTCTGAACTTAGCGTTTCGGGAACACTTACATTGTTTTCCCCGGTAAATTTTACATAAGAATACCCTTTTGATTTTATGTAGAGTTTCCAATCTTTTTCTAGGTTGGAAACACAAAACAATCAGACTGGCAATGAGTTATATATATATATATATATATATATATATATATATATATATATATATATATGTGTGTGTGTGTGTGTGTGTGTGTGTGTGTGTGTGTGTGTGTGTGTGTGTGTGTGTGTGTGTGTGTGTGAAAAAAGACAAACGTAAAACAGGTAAATATGCAGGAGAAATACAAAAACAAAAGATTTGACTGGTTTGGCTAGTATAAACGAACGTCTTCAGAAAAAGTGAAGATTTGGAAACTGGTCAAATCTCTTGTTTTGTTTTTTCTCCCTCATTTTAACCTGTTTTCCGTTTGTCTTTTTTCACACATTTTGTCTACCACGGCATTTCATTTTCATCACTTACCCCATATATATATATATATATATATATATATATATATATATATATATATATATATATATATATATATAAAATAGCTAATATAATAGTATACTAAAGACAAAGAGTGCATTTATTCTAAAAGAGATAGGTGCCGCCACCTTTCTCCCCTCATCGTTGAAATATAATGTCTTCAGACACACACTATTTTGACGTCTGAAATTAGCAAGTATTGAAAATTATTTTTGTTTTTGTTACTATCCTTTTTCTCCGTTCCATCTTATTTCGCATTGAATTAAATGCTTATATTTTATACACGTTTTTAACATTATACATTCCCTATTTTATTACATTTCATGTCATATCTCTCATAAGTCAGAAAAAAGCTAGTATAAATATAATTTACGCACTATTCACGTTCCAAACCAACTATTGGATTTGTAAACGATTCTTAGATACCGTCTCTTTTTCAGGCGACCTTCGATGTAAGACTGTCTCGTGAGAAGAAGAGATTATTGGGGATGAATATTTTCATGTTCATATGGGTGGTACTGCTGGGAGGATTCTAATGGTGAGTTTTTCTAAGGATGGCTGTGTCTTAGATCAATAGTCCTTGTCAATAATTAACAGTGGTTACTTGTGCGCAACTCATATTTCATTTATATATTATAATAGCTACATTATTCGGGCAGAGATGGACGAATAGATATTTTTAAGTCTACATATTAACACATTCGTCTCGCATCGCTTAATATACAATTAACTGTCTTGCATTCAGTTTAAAACCTCCCAGCATGGTGTCCAGTTAAATGGTTCTTCCGTGGTTACCACAGATTTCCACGCATATTAATTGTGTCCATTTGATCTCTTGTCAGTTAACCCTCTTCTTTACATCATAATTTAAGCGAACAATGAATTTAAACGTGTCTGACGTGGACTAAACGTAAATACAACCATCATGCAATAGTGAATGACTTTACACAAATTGTATAAAATAATGGAACCTTTTTTTTCAGATTAGTTCTGCTAAGAGAATTCTTTCATATAAAAGGTTTATGTTGAAATACAATTTCAGTACTTCGTGGAATGTTTCATTATGTCACTTGAAACACTGGTAGACACCGAACTCTGGAGTTTAAACTAATGGTAAGTAGAACATGACCTTTTATCTTGTATCAAAATTTATCGTAACAGCAACATTCAAACGAAATAAGATGTGTGTACCATATATATATATATATATATATATATATATATATATATATATATATATATATATATATATATATATATATATATAATAATTGTATATATATATATATAAATATATAGTTATAGATATATGTATGTGTGTAATATACATATATATATATATAATTATATATATAATATATATAAATATATATATATATAAAAATGTAGATATATATTTATATATATATGTATATATTTCTACATAGTTTTACATCCGTATAATTCGTCTCACACTGTTGAGCAGGGTTTTAGATGATGTCGATCTGGAGTGCGGTCAACCACGAATTAGACTTTCAGGTGAGTTTGTGTGAAGTGTGAGCACATTTGTGCTTGTGAATGGTTGCGTCGGAACAGATCAGCATATTTTTTGAAAGGAGATTCAAAAGAGGTCGTCGTTTTTATTTTTGCTTTTTCCCCCTATTTGTCTTCCTTTTCTTTAAATTTGTTCGCTTGCGTCTTTTTTACTTCTTCATTGGGAAAAATGCGGCTCTTTCATGTTCGACTTTATTAACACAAAGATTTCATAAACTGATAAGAATATTTTTATCTCCGCCAAAAATCAACGGACGAATTAATTGCAAATTTAACTACGTTTAACGATGAATCATTGACACTTTGTTACTATACACACACACTAGCGTTCATATGATGTATATATATATATATATATATATATATATATATATATATATATATATATATATAGTAAGCTATGAAAATATATTTATGGCAATTAAGCTACACAGAGGCTCCCGCGTTTCTGTAAATACTGAAAATTGATACATAAAAAATTATATATCCTTATACAATGTTATGTGGATACATGAAATAGTAATATATATATGTATATATATATATATATATATATATATATATATATATATATATATATATTCTCTTTTTGTTTAATTGTATATCAGTCGAAGTTTTCAGAAATCAAGGGGCACCTTTCTTGGGACTAACACTTTACTTATGAGATACATAGACATTCGAATATTCTATTTAAGTTGTCCTTTATTTTTCAAACGTCGAGTTAGTGAAGAAGATAAGAACATTCATTTTCCTCTCCCCAATTGATCAATAAATATGTTGTAGTTTATCTTTTTGTGGTATTTTCGTCCTTCCGGATTCCAAGACAAGAATTCATCTAGTCTGGTGGAGTATCCAGCTAAGTGTTGCTACTTGCGGTAACATCACCAGAAGAAGGTGCACCATTCCCCATATGAGCTAGTGTATAGCCGTGCTGAGCTATTATTATTTGTGCTGTGAATCCTATGTTATTTTTAATATTTGGTCATGGTTTACTTGTAGGATGAAGTATCCTCATCAGGTAGTCCTGACAAACCCTTGTATAGAGAGACAGAAGACACTCGAGGACAGTGTCTAGTAGGTAATTCAAACTCTCAATATGTGGGTATGCATATTCTTTATGTGGGTATTTTCTTAATTTTGTGTTTATTCTCTTAATCAGAAAACTAATTGAGGACATTATGAAAGTAAATATAATTATGTTTTCGAGTGCTTTTCCTATGCTTTTCGAGTGCTTTTCGAGTGTTAGTTTGGCTCATGTAGAATGTGAATAGAAATATATTTCCATTGGTCTGCTTTGAAAAGAAAAATAAATAAGTAAAATCAAGAGAACAATTTTTATTTTAACGGTTCTGTTTTGTTTTTTAATTTAATGAGAGAGAAATTCACTTAAGAAGATTTTTGAAGTCATCTTGAATGTATTATTAAGAAAAATGTGTGTTTGAAAAATACTATTATTTTTAACAAAGGGAAGTTTCTTTTCCTGAAATATTAAATAAATGATTTGTAATAATCATCCGGACAACACACAAACAGCTAACATTACACTTGCTGTTATGTAAGAGTTTAAGAAAAAATAAATAGTAAGTCACATTTCGTATTCGATTCATAATTTTTGTTCCTTCCAGCTTACATCCTACCCAGAATTTGCATTGCCCACAGCCATTTAAAAACATGCTACTACTATTCCCAGCAATGCTTCAAGCAGACTACCGTTCTCTATCATATATATATATATATATATATATATATATATATATATATATATATATATATATATATATATATATATATATATATTAGTATTTCATGTATCCACATAAAAAATTTATAAGAGGATATAATTTTTTATGTATCAATTTTCAGTATTTACTTCAACAGTGCTCGATACGCAAGTAGAGCTAGGTAGTAAGTTATGAAAATATATTAATAGCAATCAAGCTACACAGAGGCTCCCGCGTGAAAAGCCTAAAAATCGCTAAACCAATAGATCCAATGACAAGCTTTTAAAATGACCTCTTAAATGTAATTAAAAACTTAGAATTTCACAAACAAAAGAATAATTTCCAAAAACAATTACACATTATCGTTAAAAACATAAACAACTCTAACAAAATCTTCGTAAAAGCGGACAAAACTAGAATTTTTTTCCAAAATAGATAAACAAGAGTATAACAAACTACTAACAGAAAATATTACAAAAAACTAGATACAAGCGAACATAACTACATAGATATAATAAATACTGAAAGTAAACAAATCACAGATAAACTAAAAATTAGCACCAATGTTAGTAAGTTAGAACCTAAGGAAGCCTATATCTTATTTAAAGACCACAAAAGTAACTTCAACAACAACCAGCACTCGCTTAATTAATCCGACCAAACCAGAAAGAGGAAGAATGAGCAAAACAATTCTATCTAGAATTAACAAACAAATAAGAAAAGACCTAGAATTAAACCAATGGGTGAATTCTGTGAAGCAATCACTTGGTTTAATAATATCGAAAATAAGAACAAATGTACCTTCTTACAATTCGACATAATAGACTTCTACCCGTCTACATCAGAAGAACTCTTCAACATCGCCCTAGAATTTGCCGAGATATACCGATATATCAAAGGATTAAATTCACATCATTAAAAAATGTAGGAGATCAGTTTTAATTAATAACGAGGACCAATGGATTAAAACGAATATGACAAACTCATTTGATTTGGCCATGGGTGTCCTTGACTCTGCGGGGGCATTTGATCTTGTGGGGTTATTCATTTTATATACACTCACAAATATATTTGATAATATGGATATCGGCCTTTATAGAGATGATGGATTAGCGATAATAAGAGACTCCAACAAAGTCAAGGGAGAAAACTTCAAGAAAATTATACATATGGAAATGAAAAAACTAGGCATAAAAGTAGAAGTAATGGCTAACATAAAAACAACAAACTTTTTAGACGTCACATTAAACTTAAATAAAAAATACTTACGAACCATACCTAAAAGATAACGCCAACCCAATATAAATACACCCAAAGTCTAATCACCCCCCATCAATCATAAAACATATCCCGAATGTGATCGAACGTAGGCTTATCAACAATTCCAGCAACGAAAGCGTTTTTAAAAAATCAATCAACATTTACAATACAGCTCTAAAAAATAGTGGTGACCATAATACCGAAATAACACAATACTAAAAGAGAACACCAGAGAGGGAAAAATAACAACCTACATAAAAAAGGTGGAAAATATAACAAAAATAACACTACGAAGCACAAAAATATAAACAATACTAATAGAAATAAACAAAACACTAATAATAACCACCCGAATAGAAACGAAAAAGTTAGCAATGAAGAGAAAAGATGTAACTGCATAAATCGTAAACTTTTTCCGCTACAAAATAAATACCTAACTAAAAGTGTTGTATACCAAGCAACGATATTTGCCAAGGAAAGACCATATAACAAAAAATACTACGTGGGTATGACCTCCCTAGATTTTAAGACCAGATACTATGACCACAAAAGCACATTTAAAAACAAATAACGTCGAACTAAAACAGCACTAGCAAACCACTATTGGCAGCTCAAAGATAATAGACACTCACCAATAATCGAATGGAAAATAGTAAGACATGCCAGTACATGTAGAAATTTAGACGACCCGTGTAGATTATGCCTGAATGAAAAATTTTAAATCCTAAATTTTAAAGATCCTCGTAATCTATTAAACTCTAGAAGTGAAATAGCAAACAGCTGCTTACACAGAAATAAATTTACCTTAGGCTTACGATAAATAAATAAATAAATAAATCAATAAACAAAACCAAAAAAAACATAACAATTTAAAAATTAAAACCTAAAATAGAAATACTAGGAACCACGTGTTAAAATAAATTCACCCATTATATGGACACAACAAAGGAAACAGGATATAGACAAATCCATTGATAACAAAACAATAGGGTATAGGGAGTGACACCAACAAAGCTTTTGTTCGCGGGAAGTCCAACGATTGGCTGAGAGAACAACAAAGAATCTGATTGGTTAACTGGGAAGCCGTGTATATAAAAACACCCGGCAAAAGTAACTTCATGCATTTTAGCCTGAAGATTCGCCCGGGGACGAAATGCGGGAGCCTCTGTGTAGCTTGATTGCCATAAATATATTTTCATAAGTTACTATATTTATATATATATATATATATATATATATATATATATATATATATATATATATATATATAACTTCTTTGTAAAATGGTAGGAAAAATCCCAGCAGAGTGCTCGATTAATTAAGAATTAAAGTGAAAAATTAAGAGCATAATATTTATTTATTCTGGTACAGAATAATTAGTACAACATTTGTACCGTCGGTTAAAAAAATAAATTTAAAGATTAAGAAAATAAAAAAATAAAAAAATAATAATAATAAAAAATAAAAAAAATAAAATTAAAAATTAAAAATTAAAAACAAAAATAAGGAAAGGGTTTCTCTGAAATTCCCGTGAGCCAAATTATGAATTTGTATCATTAGCCGTTATATTTTTGAAGGTATGCGTTCTAAAAGGAATAACCGTTAACGTGTTAAAAATCTTTTACCCAGATTGGAGTGATTATAATGAAGAAATTCGGATCTAAGGGAGGTAACTTAGTTGGAAATATGAAATGTTTGAGTTTGTTAAAATTTGTAGATTAATCTAGTGGCTGATAAATAAATTAAATATTTAAATAAACATTTTTCATTTTTCATTTTTCATTTTTAATTTTATTATTTTTTATTATTATTTTTTTTTTTTTTTAATCTTAAAATTTATTTTTAATTTATTTTTATCTATTATGTTTTTATTCTTTCTTTTGTTATTCTTTCTTTCTCTCTCTTTTTTTATTCTCTATATTTTTTATATATTTTGTTATTCTCTTTTTTATTCTTCTTTTTTATTCTTTTTTATTCTCTCTCTCTTTTTTATTCTTTTTTTTTATTCTTTTATTATTAGTATTGAAATGTTTTTATATATATATATTTTATATATATTTTCATATATTTTTTATTTTATATTCCCTTTAATCTTGAATTCCCTCGTGTTTTAAATCTCAACGGTCTTATTACACTAAATTTAAATTTAAACAAATACACACAACACACTGAGCAAATAACGCGTCCCAACGAGAGTGTCATATGTCACATTTCCAAAAAAGATGACAACAGAAGCTGAAGAGAGCCGGATGGGTAAGACCTTCCGTGCTTGAAACCGACGGTACGAATGTTGTACTAATTTTTCTGTACCAGAATAAATAAATATATATATATATGTATAATTATTTGCTGTTTTATGTATATATACATTTAATATAAGTTAATACAACATAATGCGTATATATATTTTCCGTATTTATTTCAATACGTGTATATAGTTTAGTAGTAGTATTTGTTAAAAACTTAGTTCACCCCAAACAAGGCAAGTTGCCACTGTACACGTAAAGGTCTACTGAGAGTTTGAGGGAAAGTACACAGGGTCATCCTAAATTAAGAGCGGTGCAACGAGATGTGTTTTCCAATTAGTATGAAATGTCGGTACAGTCGGAGAAACAGGGAACAGGGGGGGAGTTCCAAAAGCCGGCAGCTCGAAAAAAAAAGCTGTTCGAGTAGAAGGCTGTCCGTTATCTTGGAACCTCCACAGTTAATGAATAGGATTTAGCTAATTGTCGGGTTGGTCAAGTGTATTTACATCAAGGGGTACCAGAGCAGCAAGTTACTCGGATCACATTCCTTTGAAGTACTTGTAAAACCAGCACAAGGATACAACATTGCGGCGATGGGACAGTGGTGTGGGATTAGGGTATAGTGAGGGACCTTTTAAATTAGATGTTTTTGTTTGACTTTCTCTTAAAGGGAAAGCCTAGAGGATAATGCACCAGCCCAGATGTGGCAACAATACTTCATGCATTGGCAGATGGTGGCTTTCTAGAGATATAGGATATTGTCATGTGTGAAAAGTTTTCTAGCACGGTAGAGGGATTCCACCTTCTTAGTCGCAGCCTTGACACTTTTTTCACGTATGTGTTCCAATTCATGTTACCTGTGAATGTTAGGCCGATGAGTTTAAACGCTGGACTCTCAGGAATCGGTGGTTGAAGAGGTTTCTTGTAGTTTTTGTAAGGAAAATAGGTTTGTCTAAGCAGCATTAAATGCTACCATTTACTCATGCCCCCATTCTACTATAGACTGGAAGTAATTTTCTAAGGATTCTGCCTTGCTTGATATGTGCGCGTCAGTATGATAATATATTTACGTCAAATAAGCTACAAAGAAACGTCAAGTAAGCTAGACACAAACGTTAATATTTCTATTCCCAAGTAAATGCGTGGGTGTATGGTTTGCGATTGCTTTGATATCTTAGTAGTTTTTACTCTAGTTTGATAACTAATCGGATTCATTGGTTAGATTATGCACTCGTGGGTTTACACTTTTCACAGAAAGGGATTAGCAGCTCACTTTTTAATCGGGCTTTTGGTGATGAATAGTATCATCGTCTTCTTCATCGGGACCTTTTTTCATTTTACTCCTGATGAAAGAACCCCTTCCCTGGTTTATTTTCACCTTGTTTTATCACCGGTTGTCTGTACACCTCAAAAAGTGACCTGCCCATCGATATTTTGCCATTCGTGTGGTAGTGATGATGTCATTTCCCCAGTTTAGTGGCTGATCCAGGTGTTTCTTTTTCTATCATGTAAACTGATGCCGAGCATAATGCGTTCCATTTTGTATTGTCCCACTCTTGGCTTTTCTATTTCTGCATTATTAAGTGCCAATGTTTCGCTACTATGTCATAACAGGCATGATGTATTCATTGAACACTTTTGCTTAATGTTCGACATGGACTTTCTACTCTTAATGATGTTGTCTAGTTTGGGAAATGTGTTCCATCCAAGCGCAATTCGATATTTACACCTTTCACTATGACTGGGGCTTTTGTGGCATAGCTTACTTGTAATAAAAAAATATTTTTTTATAAATATTGTGTTTCCAACCACAATTCAAAGGTTTGAATTGTGGTTGGAAACACATCCGAGGAGACCTAGTTATGGTCGAAATAACTTATAATATGTACAATCCGAATGTATATCTAGTCTTTTTCAACCTCATAACTTATTCATGCTCTGTTTGAACGAACATAGAGCTCTCTGATTTGAATTCATATCGAAAATAATCGAACCTGAAAACTATATATATATATATATATATATATATATATGAAAAATGTGATTAAAAAGAAATAAGCAACACTATAGGCTACTTTGAACAAAACTGATTAGTCCAGAGTCATGATATGGATGAAATTTCAGAGTAGCGATAAAGAAGTGTTAGGGTTAGAATAGAAAGTAATGCTAAAGTAGTGTAATATAAAGGGAAATGTGTAGAGTTAAGAATACTTGAAAAGTTGATTACCGCAAAATACAGATGGCAAATATTTTCGGCTGATTAATATTTCGTTCTCTGTATTCAATAACGTTTGACAAGAACTTGAGAGAAAAAAATTGATAACCGCCAAATACCGAAGACAAAAAAAAAAAATTGTCCATTTTATTTAAAAAAAAACATGAAAATCACAAAACATTTTTAATCATTTTTATTAAGTGAGGATAAGTTATTCGGGATCATATTCGGAAGTGGGGGTAGGAGAAAAACTTGCTTTCTCAATCAAACTATCTCTTCGGTATGAAAGTTTAGAAATGGGTTTTTTTTACGTTTCTATTCTTTTTTTATAAAAGAGACGAAATGTTTTTATTGTATTTGTCTCATGAATTTATCCATTTTCCCAATCATACATGACAAACTAGTTGAGGAATTTAGCTTTTATTGTCTTGAATTAACATATATTAACCAATTTAAAAAGTAACCACTTTTATATCAAAACACCTTATTTATTAAAAGACACGTATCGTCTTAAAGATCGTAGAAGATACTGCCAAGTCTGCTGCAAAGAAGGTGGGATCCCTTTACTGGGGCTAGAAAACCTCGTACACCTGCCAATATCTTTTATCTCTATAAAACCACCATTCGCCAATGTATGGAGTATTGCTGCCATATATTGGCTTGCGAACCAACGACTAGCCCCGCCCTCTTAGACAGGATACACAAAGAGTCTCTAACCGCATGGGTCCGATGGTGTCTATCAAGCTCCAGCTCCTGTCCCATTGCCGCAATGTGCTTGTTTTACAAGTACTTCAATTGAATGTGCTCCGACGAACTTACCCCGACCAACCCGACTAGAAGAAAAATTCCACCCCTTTCACTGCTGGAAAACTTCATAATCTAATAGTTTTTTTCCCCCCGGACAGCGTGCCTTTGGAATACCCCCTTCTATATATTTCCTCAACAGGACCAACATGCAGAAGTAAATCTAATGTTAACAAATATCTTGCTGCACAACTCCCCACTTAGGATGGCTCTTATAAATTTGGCTCGTTCCGTATCAGTGGCAATGTGCCAATTCTGGGGTGAATAAAAGTTTTTAAAATATAATAATAATATTTTAATAGTTGTGGCATCCACTTCGTTTGCAATAAATGAATCAAGACCGCGACTCAATATAAAAAGTCTTCTTTTTGACTTTCTCAGACGTGATTCAGTCGCATCTTCAGAAAAATCAATCCATTCTCTATTGGGTTAAGTCTTGGTTCTTATTTTGGCTAATCTAAAACTATTCACTTCCTCTTCCAATGATTCTGTGTCAATAGTTTTGTTGTGGCTGTTTTCCTTCTATATGACGACATTCTTCCAGATTATTTTCCATTAAATTCTTTATTCATACGGAAGATGGCCTTATTATCATATTGATTGATATCCATCTTTGTGTTATCAGTTGATTTGATTTTTTAACAGAACCGTTTTTCATATCTCTGTTCTTCCGTGCAAATTCAAATCTGCCCTTTTGAATCTTACGGCTGATACGTAGTTTTATATTGTGGTATTGTTATGATGCCGTACCAATATGACGAACAGTGGACGCATCCATTCCTAATAAAACACTGGAAGAATTTAGACTTCTCGTAGTCATTGGATTGAACTCCAGTCTACCCTGCCAGTCAGGACTGATACACCACTTATCTTGTTCTCTGTACATATCTTTTCTTAAATATGTGCTGTTCACCTAACCCCCTGTTCCGTGTCTTCATTGTGGCCCCTAAACAGGGTCACAACAGGTATGCTTTCTCTATTTCTGCTCTCGAACGTTGGATTGTGAAATCTTCAACCCCGTACTGCGACAGTTATTAGTGATGTAACTGGCAGTTCTTTGGGTGTTTTTTCTTCATAACTATTAAATGCTTCTGGCATAAACTTCTGTTGTTTCATTGGCCGACAGGTTATACATTGTTTCTTAGTACAGCAATAGTTGCTTCTTTTTTCAGAAATTTCCAAAATGTTTTGTTAGCTATATCTAGTGTTTGTCCAATGAATCTGGTTAATTTTTCTTTCTTTTTACAGCGTAAAAATGACTTATTTTTCTCCCATAAGCAGCTCTCTTGTCTTTATATTTGTTTAAACTTAAATAGGTTTATTTACATCTGAATAAGAGGTGTGTCAATTTAGGCGATTACATTAAAAGCGTTCGGTTGAGTTGACCCTTCTTTACGAATTTACTGATGGTCATTTATTGTGAATTGATATTGGAACTTTCTACATTTTTCTCATGTGGACACATTGATTTTGTCTTCTATGAATATCATACTTTTCAAAATCATCGCTTCTTTCGTAATATTGTCCGCGCAAACAATAGAATCAACACGAAAGCAGCTTATTGCATAACAGTTTATACTGTCGTAAATAAATTTCTGATATTAAAAATATTATAAAAACGGGCATTGTATTGCGCTGTTAATGCAGCAAAAAGATATGGTTACATTGTTAATAAAATCGTAAACAAACATTTGCCGTAGAACTTAGGAGATGACTTACTTGTACAATTTAGACTATTTTGGTGAGTGTATCGCTCGTAAGTCAGATGGCCTAAAATGACGCTCATGTTAGGAGGTCCCTCTTCTTAGACACAGGTTCGAATCCTGTATGAATCATTTTCACTTTGTGGTATTTGGGGGTTATTTCCAGCCTCACGGACCAAAAAACGCAGCTTAATGCATAACATAATCTATACAAACACACACACACACACACACACATATATATATATATTTATTTATATAGATGTTTGTGGTAGGACAAAAGTGAGTATACATTTTACTATTTGGTTTGATTTTATGACATTAGTTAATATGTTTACAGTTGTTTAATGTTTGGGACACTTAATCTGGAAATGCCTGCTATCACTCAGAACCATAGAAACCCATTTCTTTATACAAGCGAGAGATCTTTGTTAATAATTGGTTTTCGACTTCTAGTGATTAAACAATGATAACATGAACGATTTGCGTGCCAACAAACATAAACTAATGTACGGTCGATCCATACACATTCCCCCTAATTAAATGGATTCTTTGAATCCTTTATTAATTTTAAAACTGTTTTCTTCTTATTATTATTATTGTTTTTCGTTTCGTTTCATAATTTTCTCATGGGATGTTTATTTTTATCTTAAAAGAAAAATGACGAATCATCACTTTTCGGTGGAAAGAAAGAATGTTGACGAGCAAATATTTATTTCTCGTTGTCAACAACGCCTCGAACCGTGGAAAATCGTTGTGGCAGAAGACGGCGATTTAATTGCCATAAAGCAGACAATCTATTGAAAACAAAATGGTGTAAAAATATTATGTTTTAAAATGTAGACGGCGAGATATCAGGTTTAATCTTCTTTTTTATTTTACTCTATCGACTTCTTTTTCACACACACACACACACACACACACACACACACACACACGCATGTAGACAGTACCTGCATTTGGTTACCTTTTTTTCGAAGACACAGGTTCGCAAGTCATATTTTTCACTTTGTTGGTTTCCTTGTTTATTCCCAGCCCCGTGGAATAATTTAACCGTTTATTTAATGGTATTACCTACAGAATCAGAGATAATATTTTCCCAATGTTAACTATATAACATGTTCACCGTATTCATCAGTATGGTAAAGGATATATAGTAAATCTTTTCGCACTATTGACTTCATCCACATTACGTATTTTATTAATATGTTCAAATGGAAGGGGGAGAGATTAAGAATTGACCGGGATCATTTGTGTCCTTGACGTTGTTCGGGATCAAACATTCTAAGATTACAGTTTACTTTTTCTAACTAGTATATATTAAATCTTTTCGGACTATTGTCTTTATCTACATCATTTATCGTCATATTATTGTGAAATGTAGGGGTTGACAAGCAATGAGAGAATTGGCCGGAATTTTTTTAGTTTGCGTTGTCCGGTATCAGATATCATTATCAACATGAATTCTCTTCACACGTTGACTGTAACGATACTTTTGGCAGTTTTGTGAAGGCATTTTTACTAACATTATAGCATTATATTTATTAAATGAGGGGGTGTAACAGAAACTTTTGTTCTACTCGGAGTTGTCCGGGAGAAAATAAATTGTCATTATCAACATCATTTGTTATCATATTTTGATTTTAACTGTATTTCTGGCAGTGCTGTGAAGGCCTCCTTACTAACATAACAGTATTATATTTAGGTAGTGAGGCAGGGGGTAACAGAAACGGCTGTCCTACTTATCCTGAAGCAATAAAATTGTCATTATAAAAATTACCGTATTATATTAGGTAAGCAAGTTGGGGGGTAACAAAATCTTTTGTTCTACTTGGAGTTGTCCGAAAGCAATAAATGTAAATTACAGTATTACATTTAAATCTCTTTGGACTATTTTCATTACCAACATCATTTCTCTTCATATCATTGTAAAAGCTAGTGAGTAGAACGGAATTACCTAATATCAAGAATTTCATTGTGTTTTATTTTACTCGGCGTTGTCCAGGTGCAATAAATGTAAGATTACAGTCTTACATTTAAAAATGATAGCTACGGTAAATGACTGACATTTTTTCAACACATTGGGCTGGGCGGGGGAAAAAGAAGAAAAACGGGTAAGCGTAGAGTGACAAAAAAATTGGGAGGAAAAAGATGAAGAGACCACTAAAGAGAAAGATAAAAGGAAAGAGAGATAGTAGATGCTACACACGCTATTTAACTTCTTCGATTTTGTTTTTGTATGGCCCATGCAATATATATATATATATATATATATATATATATATATATATATATATATATATATACTAATTTTTAAGTACATAAAAGTAACAATGCAATAGTCTGCATTATTCTTTATCGCTTCGTAAGTGGAAGAATACAAGAAAACGCTATGACTATCGCCAGTAAAAACAATAACAAATATAAATAAATATGTACATACATTCAGTCAGTATCGTATGACAGCGCATTGGTAGAGGCGCCGACTGTCAGCTCGTCGGTTGAGTTTAAGTCTCGGCTTGAGGCACTAGCTAGTCTAGCCACACTGAAGAGCAGTGGTACAGCGAAACAGTATGTATGTGGCTGACAATTTTATGCAAACATTGTAAAAAAAACATAATTCCTCTGTTTAATTATACATTTTTTTTATTTTTCAATTTTTCTGATGGTCTTTTTTGTATTAAAATCAAAAGAATTAATAAATGTACCATAGGTGTCACAGCTTTCACGAGCATTTTCGATTCTTCGTCGAATCATTCTCAGTCAACAACTTCCTGGAATACTGCGAAAAACGTACTATGCACGTTTCTTCGCCGTGTTTTAAAAATGATCTTCCTTCTCCGGCTTTTTTGCTAATTCGCTTTTGACGAAGAATCGAAAGCGTATATATAAATATATATATATATATATATATATATATTAGACCTCTTCAAAATTGACCTTTTTCTTCAAACATATGGAAACTGCTATTATTCCCATTCTCCAAGGTCTGAATTAGCTAAATATACCAGTTATTGTGATCTTGGACCTTGGCTATGCCTGCCTCAAGAGCCATGTAATTTTATTGTTGACGTTTTTCAAAAACGCTGCAAAATTTGGGATATAATGTCCTTATTTTCATTGTAGCTTTCCAGAGGTTGATATTATAGCATTGAAAGTGGTACCAAATGAAAGCTAATAAAATTTCCTTGCATATGGTAGTAAGCACAATAAAACACATGAACACCTGTGTAAATTTTAACTAATTTTAATGCACAAAACAGCTGGGACACTACAGAAAATCAGTTTGGTAGTATGATAGCACTGCACTGACACATATATTGCATAGGAAACTGTCAGGATGTTACTAATACATGTATTATCAATTGTTCAATGTGGCTTTTTTGAAACTGTCAAATTTTTTCCTGTGGTACTCCACAACTTGTAGTAAACAGCTTTTTTGCTCTGGGTCACTTGTGATCTGAGTTGCAAAGTCACTCATTAGTTTCACACCTCTCTCAGCCACATCATTGGTCACTTTCACTGACCTCACAAACTTCTGTGCATTCCTGTAGCTGTCATTGTCTTCCCAGGTGTCAGCAGGAGTAGTGAGCCAGTCACATTTCACTCGAAGAGCATCAAACAGAAAGTGAGACTCTGGCCCTACCAGGTCTGTGAGAACTGTAGCTGCATTGATGACAGGAAACATAGGCTTGCCTTTCCTGTAACTCTCAGGTTTCTCTGTTTCTGACAGCTTGACTGCGAGCTTCTCTTTTGCAGACTTGGTCATGCTGGCATGTGAACTGAACAAGGTGAATGCCACTAGTTCCTGGGTCAGATACCAGCAGTGGTTGTTCATTTTCTTGAGAACAGAGGTTGCCAGTTCATAGTCATACTGCTTGTATTGCAGCATGTTCTTCATAAGCTGGAGATCATGGATAGGTGCATCAGCTGCAGATGTGGTGGTCACCCAGTGGCTGGTGTAGAATAAGGTCAGGAACTTGTTCATCCTCTCAAGCTTGAAGATAGTGTCCGTGTTGTATTTTAGTTCCTTGGAAAACATGAGCATCTTCATACAGTAAATGTTCCTGGCCATCCAGCGGGCTTGGTGAATGGCACCTGGCTTGGCCCAGTGGATACCTCGAGGAGGTTCCTCACCAAGCAGGATCAGGCACAGCTCTGCCACCTCTCTGTAATCTGCCCTCGGACTTGCTTCCTCAAGGAAATTGCTTAAGACTGCAATTGTGCTTGTCTTCTTCTGTTTCAAGTCTTGTTCAACTAGGCCCAGAACTCTTGGACAGTCCTTAACCAACTTGTCCCACTTCTCTTTCACATTGCTGAACATTGGGTTGTCAGGACTCTTGACCTTGCTGAACACAGCCTCCCATACACTTCCAATTATTACCTCTGATATGTGATGGCGACAAGCGAAGTAGAATACCTTTTGCCTAGTTTTTCTTCAATAAGCTTCGCTGCACCCTTGTTGATGCCACTGTTGCTTGCTGTGGTATCAAATACCAAGCCTACAATGTTGTCTGTGAGACCCCATGCTTCTATCAGTTCCAATGTAGCATTACACTGTTGGATTCCTGTGGAACTTTCTATGAAGGGCACACCAAGCAGCTTCCCTTCTTCATACTGTGGAGTACCAGAGACGAGCACTGCAAGACTTTCAACTGGGTATCTTTCACCAAGAACATCTCGTAGAAGTTTTCCATCCCAGTGTAGTGTGCAGTAATCTGGCGGACTTTCCTTGAAGTTATTCATGTAACTTTGGCACAAGTTATGACGAGTGTTTATCCTATTTCGTCTTGTAGTAGAGGCTGATATAACAAAGTCATCAAGATCTGCGCCTCCTGCTTTCAACACTGCAGACACCATGGCTGTAGTCTGGTTGTCAGAGAATGACAACCGATCTGCAGTGCTACAAATCTCTTCACTGGTCATAACTGAGTGTGGAAAGTGTAAGGTTATCGTACTTGGTTTTGATGAACAGCTTGGTGTTGTCTCAGTGTATTCTGAACCCTCACTAGTACCAGAGCCTTGACTGTTCTCTGGGTCTTCATCACTTGAAATTTTCCCAACTTCTGCTGCTGCAGCAGTCACTGATGATAACATTCTCTCTTCTCTTTCTTCTCGGAAGCTTTTCTCTCTAGACTTTTTCTCAAACACCTTATCATGACCTGACATGTGTACCAGGCGAGTTGTCTGTTGGTCCAAGTAGAAATTGACGTCCTCTTCCTTGGTCTCCTTTGTGAGCAGCCTGTTGCTTCTTATCTCCTCCACAACATCCTTTGCTCAAATATCAAATAACTTGTCCTTCAGAAAGTTAGCTCGTTTCTCTTCCTCTGGTTTGTTATTTCTTTCCTTGTTTTTAACAATTTTCCTGTACTTTTCATGGAGGATCATGAAACGGTTGACTGCATTTGGTCTAGTTAGTGTTTTTAATCCTTGCCATATTCCAGAATGGCAAAACGACATCCACTGTATCATGGGCTAAAGACCTATTGACACTGTTGGGATTATCATTCCTCAAATGCAGGAAATACTGGAACACCTGGCGATTAGTAGGAAGTTGAGAGCCCCTGATGCTGGAGCTGGGGTGCCCAATGAGATACACATCACTGAATGACCTTGTGGCAGGAGTTGCCACCTTTCTTCTCTTTTCAGTTGGTTCATCCCGTTGACTTGTATCGCTGACCACTTTCCCACAGCATAGTTGTCTTCCAGATGCCATGTTGTCAGCAGTTCACAAATCTTAACAAATCAGCTTTAACTTACAATCTGAAATGAAGAGATAAAACATACTTAGTGATAATAAATTATATGCATGCATTAAGAGTAACATTTTTTAGATAAACTTATGTATTATATGATGGCATCCTTTCCAAGCATAAAAATATATATGTTTGTGCATTAAAATTAATTAAAATTAACACAGGTGTTCATGTGTTTACTACCATATGCAAGGAAATTTTATTAGCTTTCATTTGGTACAACTTTCAATGCTATAGCATAAACCTCTGGAAAGCTACAATGAAAATATAGACATAATATCCCAAATTTTGCAGCGTTTTTGAAAAACGTCAACAATAAAATTACATGGCTCTTGAGGCAGGCATAGCCAAGGTCCAAGATCACAATAACTTGTATATTTAGCTAATTTAGACCTTGGAGAATGGGAATAATAGCAGTTTCCATATGTTTGAAGAAAAAGGTCAATTTTGAAGAGGTCTAATATATATATATATATATATATATATATATATATATATATATATATATATATATATATGTGTGTGTGTGTGTGAGTGTGTGTATATATATATATATATATATATATATATATATATATGTATATATATATTGATTATCAGCAAGTTCCGATCTATTTCTATATTGCAAATAATAAGGCAAATTGACTTCTACTTTCTTTCTATGTATTTATGGTCAAAATGACCAAATTAGTAATGTTTATCCATATGAGTGAATGAGAAAGATTTTGTTTTGTGTTTACAACAACTTTATGAATGAAATGTTTCATTATTTTATATTAATATTGCAAGTATTACAAGTAGCGCACTCTGTGAAGTGTCAATAAATTGGCAAAATCAGATCATATATATATATATATATGTGTGTGTGGGGGGGGGAGAGAGAGAGTGGGGGGTGTATAGCCAGACTAGTGAGTCTTTAATAGACGAGACAAGCGCTTGCCTGTGGATATAAAATACGTAATTGTTAAATTATGATTATCGTCCTCCATATAAAGAAAGAGGTAGTTTGAGAATAATTGATTACTTTGCTTAATGCAAAGGTGTTTTCTGTAATGTTATCGGCTGGGTTAAGTAAGTAGTAAGACGGAGAGAAGTATAGGATAAGTAACAAAGTTTATTGGCTGTCAAAATACATTCTAACTGAGTCATCGCCAGTGGCCGTAACTCGTCCCCTCACCGGTGAATCGTCGGTGCAGTAACACTACACCTTCCTTTGATTAAATCGTCTTAGAGACAATTGAATACTACTGAAAAATGCAGTATTTACACTGCTCTTCACACTGCTAGTCGGTTTTAAGCATGGATATACGTCTTGGGCAACTAGTCTCATATTCTGAGGTTCAATTCATACCGTCAGAGGATCAGTTATATAGCCACACTGATGAGTCTTTAAAGGACGAAACAAGCGATTGCCTGTGGATACAAAATATTTAATTATTAAATTAAAATTATATATATATATATATATAGTTGGGTGGAATAAGCATATAATTTATATAAGATGGCTGCCATCAATCATGAAAACTAAACTGAATTACACATTCATCAAAAATGCAAATCATAGAATCGTAAAAGTTCCATTATCATCCTTAATATAGAATATCTGTCAGGCAACGACACGAAAAAGAAATGTAACGTCTAACGGCTTAATGTCGCTGATTCGTCGAGAACCGGTGTTTAAATGTGATGTGGCTATTGTGTAAGGCGAAAATAGTAGTTCCTCTTAAATTAATAATTTACAAAACGTATTATATTTCATGATTAAATAACTGGCAAACGATTGGAATGCTATAAAGCGAATGGGAATAAACACATCGATAAACATTGATTTTTATTATAATAGAAGACATGTATAAAATACAGGATTTACTTACGACAATTAGACTTTTATTGTTACGGATTGTCCCAATAACATATAATCTCTCTATGTTACCGTCTCTAGCACTTATCTTGCTTCTTCCTAAAGCAAACATCTAGCAAAACCGCACTAAAACAATGCAATATATCGCGTCACATCTTGAATAAGTGCAGTCCCGGTTAAAGTAACTGTTGATTTTTCCTACATTTCATCCATATTTCAATTTCTTTCTCTTTTTTCTTCCTCCGCCTATTTTCCCAATTCAACGTATCTGCCGCACGCCTTTCATTATTTTTTATTTTTCCAAGTAGTTAAACACGTGCCAATAGCATCCCGTTATGCGTTATTATTGTCATATGTTTTTTCCCGTTTCCGAATAAATTTAAAATCTTCACTTTTTCTGAAAACATTCATTGATCTGAACGAAACCGGTAAAATCTCTCGTTTTTTATTGTATATTCAGTTTGTCTTTTTCACACATCACGTCTTTCACGGTATTTCATTCTATAGTATGTCGTGCATTTTATCTTCATATATATATATATATATACATATATATATATATATATATATATATATATATATATATATATATATATATATTTATGCAAACATAGGTTTAACAGGTTTCACGAACGTTTTCGATTCTTCGCCGAATGACTTTGTTTATGCCCTGCCTCTGATTTAAGACAAATTCTAGTTAATAACACTAAAATTATACATTCCGAAACCAATTAAAAATTAAAAATTAAATACTGGAAGCAATCTACATGAAAACACAAGAACCTGAAATTAATAACATCACATATGAAACCAGTGATAACATTTTAAAATGCTTACCGTAATGCGATTTTGTTCTGTGGCGCCATCCAGCTTTGCAGGAACAATGCGAAAAACGTTCTCTGCGCTTTTCTCCGCCGTCTTTTTAAAATTATCCGTTTTCTCCAGCATTTTTGTTCATTTGCTTGTGACACCTGAGGATGATTCGACGAAGAATCGAAAACGTTCGTGAAACCTATGGAACATTTATTATTTTTTTGGATTTTGATACAAAAAAAAAACAATCAGAAAAATTGAAAAAATTAAAAAAACATATAATTAAACAGACGAATTCTGTTATATTTAACAATAAAAAGTTTTGTGTATATGTTTATATATTCTTTGTACAGGATTCATTCCTAAACTAATTAACCATTCATTATGAATGTTTAATACAGCCGCTGGGCGTATATTGTATATAATAAAGTCTTATGCGAAGCGGGTCAAAGAGAGAGTGGAAGCCCTTTGTGAAACTTTAGATACTACTTATTTTTGTTAAATTTGAACATAGGAATTAGACAATACTTAAATATTTCTCTAAATTTCAGTTTCTTTTAAGGTCGCATAGTATGGGTACAGCCTCCTATTACAAAAAATCGCATATTTCATATTTTAATTAAATTTGATCTATAGAAATTATGCACAAATTAAGCAAGATTCCCTAGATTGCAATCTCTTCTTAAGACCACTTAAATAGTAAGATTTTCTAGAATAAAAATCATGTGACGGATTTTGATCAAAATTATAATAAAGATTCTAGGCATAAGGTTTAGTAGCATCATATGTTGATGTTAGTCTTCGTATGTGAACATAAAATTCATACACAAATTTTCTATTGTTATTAGTTAGTCATATTGAGTTGAAACGCTAGTCTCGGCAGATATTCAGCAGTTTCCGTCTTTTTCGATAACCGTTGCAAATACTTTTGCATCATCACAACGTCCGTTTACTATTAATTTCTTGATTGCAACGATCGTTGGTTTCCTTTAGAATTTGATTAGTTATAAACATTCCCAACGCTGCAGTACTTTCAACACTATTCAAGCGGAAGTCAGGTTTTGCTATTCTCTTTAACCCTTCGCGATTACTTGTCTGGTACCAGCCGAGGATGGTGCAACCACATGTGTATGTTTGTTTTGTGGAGGGTCGGTATCATTGGATTTCTAGCACTTTCAGTTCACTTAGGCTATTTACACTTACGTGCTGCGGGTTAGAGTTGCTTACATAGATTATCTTCGTATTCGAGAATTTTCCATAAAATGCTATGTTCATATCATTATAGTGAGCTGTAGCGTCTCTTTCTAAATTTTCTAGAATTGTTGGTGTTATATTCATGTTTTATGTTTTTATCCCGTTCATTTCTCTAAGTTCCATGTATTTACTTCGCTATTTTTGCCTCTTCACCCCGTGATCTCCTGGGTATGACCTTAAAAGACACCCAGTTGTGAGGCCTCCATTTTGGAGCTGTGGGGAATGTAGAGTTGCCCCTTAGTTGCCATTGCTCCCAGGTCCACTCTGGCCCGGAGTGGTAGTACCTGTAAAGGCTCCATCTATGGGTCAAATAGAACGTACTGATTCTACCAGATCAGACTGCTTTAAGTTATTGACTTCCGGACTATAAATGCA
>OY744530.1:6259700-6384700 GCA_963556195.1 Sepiola atlantica
ATAGCCCTGTTGTGCTCGCCTACCCTTAATGACAATAAAAGTGTAAAACTTTGGGAATTTCCTTGCTCTTGTACATTTAGTGTACATGAATTTTCATCTTAACCCTATTAAGGGCATATGATTTCAGTATACAGGCATTTATCATGGAATGTCACTACTTTTGTAAAGGCTATGCCTCAATACAATGGTCATTTTAAAGATTTTTGGAATTTCTGGGTATATAGTAAACTGAAATTAAAATGCCATCAACTAGACTCTAGAACCTCTATCTCTGCCAAAAATCAGCTGAATTCATCAAATAGTTGATGAGATACAATGTGGCACATACGTACATACGTACATACGTACGTACGTACACACAGATAACATGAGTTCATGATTGAACTTTCTGGATCTCTGCGTTGCCTTGACTAATGATGCTGAAATTCTACACACTTATAGAACCTATAAAATGAAAAATTTGTGCAATGTTGTAACTAATTTGTTAATTGGTTTTGAGTTATGATTGATCAAAGAAATGAGATTTCCAGCATAGGCCATTCTTGGAGTCTATTAAGGGATAGAGCGTTCTCGCGCCTCCCTTTATTCTCAATTAATCGAGCACTCTGATGGGATTTTTACTGCTATATTATAAAGAAGTTATATATATATATATATATATATATATATACATATGTGTGTGCGTCTGTGTGTGTGTGTTTCCATGCGTGTATATATCTATGTAATAGCATGAAAATATACTTATAGCAAGTAAGGTCACCTTTTGTTCATTTCCCCTATTTAAAATAACAATGACACCCGACCCATTTCAAACAAATGACGTGACACTTAATGGCTGATAGGAAAAAAGTAGTTAGTTAATTAGTAATAAAATTAAGGCCTCAAATTACTAAGTAACTAGAGTAAAATTTAATTTGCAAACATTGGAAACAATTGTAAAATACAATTAGCCTCATGATTTCACCAGGCAATGAAACACAAGCCATTCTGTGTAGATTACTTGCGATATTATAATTTCGTACTATTACTAAGCTCTACCCACGTATTGAACATAGTTGAGGTACAAACTGAAAAATATAGGTAATTTATATACATGATATGTATATATATATATATATATATATATTTATATATATATTATATATACATATATATATATTATAATATATATATATATATGATATATACATATATATATATATTATAATATATATACATACATATATATATATTATAATATATATATGAATACACATATATATTATGATGTATATATACATATATATATTATAATATATATATATATACATATATATATATTATAATATTTATATATATATATATAAATACATTTATATATATATATTATGATATATATATATATAAGAATGATTTAATATTTATTTATAAATATTGTTATAAAGCCCCTATAAGAAATTAAAGTTGAGCACTGTTGGGGGATGTTAAATCTAGACTGTCACTTAGCTTTAAGTAAAGTTCCAAAGATGTTCGTTAAACCTTCACGACTGCCTTCTGTCTGCCGCCCGCTTTCTTAAGACGAAAATAGAGCTTAATTTCCCATTAATCACATGGTGGTTTCCGGTGGCCATGGGGATAACACGATAGCTTGCGGAGTCTGGGTTAACCCTGTGAACAAGGTTCTCGCCCTACGACCGTCTGTAATTATAACTTCCTTCACTGATGGGAGCAATAAGCTTGAAACGCCGGATTATGTAGGTAATAATAGTTAAGTATTTATTTATAAATATTGTTTTATATATACAAATATATATATATATATATATATATATATATATATATATATATATATATATATATATATATGTATATATATATATATATATATTAGTACTTAATGTATCCACATAAAATATTATAAGGAGATATAATTTTTATGTATCAGTTTTCAGTATTTACTTCAACAGTGCTCGATACGTAAGTAGAGCTAGGTAGAAAACAATGAAAATATATATGGCAATTAAG
This sequence comes from Sepiola atlantica, assembly GCA_963556195.1. Lineage (NCBI taxonomy): Eukaryota > Metazoa > Mollusca > Cephalopoda > Sepiida > Sepiolidae > Sepiola > Sepiola atlantica. The sequence continues at coordinate 6,261,705 of OY744530.1, forward strand.
CTACACAGAGGCTCCCTCGTTTTATTCCCGGGGGGAATCTTCAGGCTAAATGCCTAAAGATTCCCCCGAGGATGAAACGCGAGAGCCTTGGTGTAGCTTAATTGCCATATATATTTTCATTGCTTTATATATATATATATATATATATATATATATATATATATATATATATATATATATATATATATATATAACAGGAAGTTTTTTACTAGGCACACGAGCCCAATGTGTGAGAAATGGCTAAAAAAACAATTGTATTTTCTATCGAAGTCGGATGTCGAACAGTTATTGGCAACTCAGCCTCCGCGTTCTTGAATAATCTTTGCTTTTCTTCACCAGACGAAAAACATACATGAATAAAATACAAGACAAGTCTCTATCTGCATCAGCGTGGATATGATAATCCAGCAGAGGTACGATAATCCAACAAAGTCTGGTCGTATCGTTAGAAACTGCTCGGCTGCTCTGGATTATTGGTAATGATGCTTCGGCCCCGAAACTAGGCCTGCACCTAGTCATCATCTGATGAAGGTTTGCTTGAAAGACAATGCTGCTGTATAACCAACAGGTATTTCTTCAGCAAGTATCATAGATTTAATCAAAACATCTAGACTCAACACTACACCTCATGTCAAAGCTGGCATATATTCAAATCCCTTATCTGGATTGTGAGAGAGTCTACATTGGAGAGACGCAACGCAACCTAGACAATAGTATTTATGAGCACAAGAGAGCAATTAACACCAACAACACATCTCAACGCTTTATGTGCTCACACTATGGAATATAGTCATTACTTTGACTTTAATAACTCTACTTTTATTAAAACAATACTTAATAAGTCTACACGTCGATTAATCGAATCAGCTCTTATAGCTTATTCTACAAATAAAATAAAACAAAGAATGGGCTTCTATTATGTCTCCCCTGTGTAAAGCTATTACTAATGAAAATAATATAAGCTTAAACACCGGATGATTCCTTACTTTTTAATTTGTTTTCTTTTGGATCCCTTTTTGTCCTTTCCTTTTTCCAATACTACCTCTATGCACATTTGATATATATATATATATATATATATATATATATATATATATATTACGTTTAAATATATATGCATGTTTTATTTATATATATATATATATATATATATATATATATATATATATATATATATATATATATATGCATATGTATGTGTATTTATGTGTGCTCATGTAGATATTTGCATTTCTTCCCTTTCAAAGTAAGTTTAAACCCTACCACTATATATTTCCCCAAATTACATATATTCTCGTACTTTGCCACTTATAGCATATTTCGCTCTTAAAAAAGCCCACGCAACAGTTGGGCGAAACATTGAGGTATTAAGTATTTCGCTGTTTCCTTTTTAAACTCATATATATATATATATATATATAGAGAGAGAGAGAGAGGGAGGGAGAGAGAGAGAGAGGGAGAGAGAGAGATAGATAGATAGATAGATAGATAGATAGATAGATAGATAGATAGATAGATAGATAGATAGATAGATAGATATGCGTATTGTTCTCTTTGATGGTATCGTAACATAATTGCTCTCTATCAATCGATTTTCCCTGTTAAGTAATGGTGTAAAGAACACTTTATCGATTAACACCGGCCAATGCCATCAGTACAATTATCACCCATCGTATCGATACATTTTTCTTTTTGCTCCGGCACGAACAATTGTAAGCATCAAATAGCTCGAAACACGTAAGGGGTGGGGACTATTATTATATCGAACCACAGTTTATATCGATCACAGCCTTTTTCTTGAATGTGACGTGTCCAGTAACGAAGATCGAACATTTTTTTTTACTTCATCCGGACTATCGATTTCTATCTGTCGTGTAATTAGATTATAAAGTTTTATTTTTAGAGGTATCCTTGTATTCTCGTGTTCCCTCGTATAGTTGGGTTGTCCATATATGCAAATGTGCGCATTTGATAGACACTTTGCTCATGTATGGGAACGCAATATGTTGTCCAGAAAAGCGCTGATAACTGTTTACAATTCTGTAGCCAAACAACTTAACTCTGGTACCTTTGGAGCTTTACGCCGATATTTAAAACATAATTGCAGGACGTTGTAGTGATCCGTATATCACTAATGAAGATCATACCATTTTAAGACATAGCCAGAACATATATATATATATATATATATATATATATATATATATATATATATATATATATATATATATAATTAACTTGTTACAAATATCCAGGGGTTATGAATCCGAAGGAAGTTGAACCCGGGTTTATGATAGTGCTCAATGAAAATTCAGAGCAAAATATATATTTTTTGATGTTATTCCATTAGTTGCGACAAAACAAGTTTTGTTTCATTGGTGCAAATAGCGACCAACTCATCGGGCTGGCGATGGAATCCCATCGCCAGCCCGATGAGTTGGTCGCTATTTGCACCAATGAAACAACACTTGTTTTGTCGCAACTAATGGAATAAAATCAAATATATATATATATATATATATATATATATATATATATATATATATATATATATATATATATATATACTATAACTATTTTGAATAAATAATAAAGTGTGTGTTTATCTACAAACGATATGATTTCGGTGCAGGAGTGGTGGTTGCAGGCAGTCGCATGGGATCGAACGCAGTAAATAACAAGACCACGCTCAGGACCACACGGTACCGGCAATCAGCACAGTAATTGAAATTAAGATACACTTACCCGGGGAGGCAGGGGAAGCGCTATTGCTGTCTACAGTGTTCAACGCTCGCGCTGAACTCGCGGAATAGCGCATCTCTCTCCATATACACATACATACACACACACACACACACACACATATATAATATATATATATATATATATATATATATATATACATATATATATATATATATATATATATATATACATATATATGGAGAAAGAAAAAAGGGAGCTATTTACCACGCTAATATAGCTTTTTCATCTATGATATCATTTTTTTAAATATAACTATGATATTAACTATAATGTATCTAACGTTTATATCAAGTGTTTTTACAAACTATAGTATGAATAACGCTTTATCAAACAATGATATAAAATACAATATATCAAATTATGATATGAACTATATCATATACACTAAGCTTTATGTAAGTATATAAGCTAAAATGAATCCAAATTTTATGTAAACTAAGATTTTTATAACGATAATACAACTACAAATTATGAGACTACAATATAAACTGCGATATTTGCAACAATGATATAAACAACGATATTTGCAACAATGATATAAACTACGATATTTGCAACAATGATATAAACTACGATATTTGCAACAATGATATAAACTGCGATATTTGCAACAATGATATAAACTACGATATTTGCAACAATGATATAAACTGCGATATTTGCAACAATGATAAAAACTGCGATATTTGCATCAATGATATAAACTACGATATTTGCAACAATGATATAAACTGCGATATTTGCAACAATGATATAAACTACGATATTTGCAACAATGATATAAACTGCGATATTTGCAACAATGATATAAACTGCGATATTTGCATCAATGATATAAACTGCGATATTTGCAACAATGATATAAACTGCGATATTTGCAACAATGATATAAACTACGATATTTGCAACAATGATATAAACTGCGATATTTGTAACAATGATAAAAACTGCGATATTTGCAACAATGATATAAACTACGATATTTGCAACAATGATATAAACTGCGATATTTGTCAACAATTATATAAACTACGATATTTGCAACAATGATATAAACTGCGATGTTTGCAACAATGATATAAACTGCGATATTTGCAACAATGATATAAACTACGATATTTGCAACAATGATATAAACTACGAGATTTGCAACAATGATATAAACTACGATATTTGCAACAATGATATAAACTGCGATATTTGCAACAATGATATAAACTGCGATATTTGTAACAATGATATAAACTACGATATTTGCAACAATGATATAAACTACGATATTTGCAACAATGATATAAACTACGATATTTGCAACCATTATATAAACTGCGATATTTGCAACAATGATATAAACTACGAGATTTGCAACAATGATACAAACTGCGATATTTGCAACAATGATATAAACTACGATATTTGCAACAATGATATAAACTGTGATATTTGTCAACAATTATATAAACTACGATATTTGCAACAATGATATAAACTGCGATATTTGCAACAATGATATAAACTGCGATATTGGCAACAATGATATAAACTACGATATTTGCAACAATGATATAAACTACGAGATTTGCAACAATGATATAAACTACGATATTTGCAACAATGATATAAACTGCGATATTTGCAACAATGATATAAACTGCGATATTTGCAACAATGATATAAACTGCGATATTTGCAACAATGATATAAACTGCGATATTTGCAACAATGATATAAACTACGAGATTTGCAACAATGATATAAACTACGAGATTTGCTACAATGATATAAACTACGAGATTTGCAACAATGATATAAACTACGATATTTGCCACAATGATATAAACTACGATATTTGCAACCATTATATAAACTGCGATATTTGCAACAATGATATAAACTACGATATTTGCAACAATGATATAAACTGCGATGTTTGCAACAATGATATAAACTGCGATATTTGCAACAATGATATAAACTGCGATATTTGCAACAATGATATAAACTGCGATATTTGCAACAATGATATAAACTGCGATGTTTGCAACAATGATATAAACTGCGATATTTGCAACAATGATATAAACTGCGATATTTGCAACAATGATATAAACTGCGATATTTGCAACAATGATATAAACTGCGATATTTGCAACAATGATATAAACTGCGATATTTGCAACAATGATATAAACTGCGATATTTGCAACAATGATATAAACTACGATATTTGCAACAATGATATAAACTGCGATATTTGCAACAATGATATAAACTGCGATATTTGCAACAATGATATAAACTGCGATATTTGCAACAATGATATAAACTGCGATGTTTGCAACAATGATATAAACTGCGATATTTGCAACAATGATATAAACTGCGATATTTGCAACAATGATATAAACTGCGATATTTGCAACAATGATATAAACTGCGATATTTGCAACAATGATATAAACTGCGATATTTGCAACAATGATATAAACTACGATATTTGCAACAATGATATAAACTGCGATATTTGCAACAATGATATAAACTGCGATATTTGCAACAATGATATAAACTGCGATATTTGCAACAATGATATAAACTGCGATATTTGCAACAATGATATAAACTACGATATTTGCAACAATGATATAAACTGGTATATTTGCAACAATGATATAAACTGCGATATTTGCAACAATGATATAAACTACGATATTTGCAACAATGATATAAACTGCGATATTTGCAACAATGATATAAACTGCGATATTTGCAACAATGATATAAACTGCGATATTTGCAACAATGATATAAACTACGATATTTGCAACAATGATATAAACTACGATATTTGCAACAATGATATAAACTACGATATTTGCAACAATGATATAAACTACGATATTTGCAACAATGATATAAACTACGATATTTGCAACAATGATATAAACTACGATATTTGCAACAATGATATAAACTGCGATATTTGCAACAATGATATAAACTGCGATATTTGCAACAATGATATAAACTGCGATATTTGCAACAATTATATAAACTACGATATTTGTCAACAATTATATAAACTACGATATTGGCAACAATTATATAAACTGCGATATTTGCAACAATGATATAAACTACGATATTTGCAACAATGATATAAACTACGATATTTTCAACAATGATATAAACTACGATATTTGTCAACAATTATATAAACTGCGATGTTTGCAACAATGATATAAACTGCGATATTTTCAACAATGATATAAACTGCGATATTTGCAACAATGATATAAACTGCGATATTTGCAACAATGATATAAACTGCGATATTTGCAACAATGATATAAACTGCGATATTTGCAACAATGATATAAACTGCGATATTTGCAACAATGATATAAACTACGATATTTGCAACAATGATATAAACTGCGATATTTGCAACAATGATATAAACTGCGATATTTGCAACAATGATATAAACTGCGATATTTGCAACAATGATATAAACTGCGATGTTTGCAACAATGATATAAACTGCGATATTTGCAACAATGATATAAACTGCGATATTTGCAACAATGATATAAACTGCGATATTTGCAACAATGATATAAACTGCGATATTTCCAACAATGATATAAACTGCGATATTTGCAACAATGATATAAACTGCGATATTTGCAACAATGATATAAACTACGATATTTGCAACAATGATATAAACTGCGATATTTGCAACAATGATATAAACTGCGATATTTGCAACAATGATATAAACTGCGATATTTGCAACAATGATATAAACTGCGATGTTTGCAACAATGATATAAACTGCGATATTTGCAACAATGATATAAACTGCGATATTTGCAACAATGATATAAACTGCGATATTTGCAACAATGATATAAACTGCGATATTTGCAACAATGATATAAACTGCGATATTTGCAACAATGATATAAACTGCGATATTTGCAACAATGATATAAACTGCGATATTTGCAACAATGATATAAACTACGATATTTGCAACAATGATATAAACTGCGATATTTGCAACAATGATATAAACTGCGATATTTGCAACAATGATATAAACTGCGATATTTGCAACAATGATATAAACTGCGATATTTGCAACAATGATATAAACTGCGATATTTGCAACAATGATATAAACTACGATATTTGCAACAATGATATAAACTGCGATATTTGCAACAATGATATAAACTGCGATATTTGCAACAATGATATAAACTACGATATTTGCAACAATGATATAAACTGCGATATTTGCAACAATGATATAAACTGCGATATTTGCAACAATGATATAAACTGCGATATTTGCAACAATGATATAAACTACGATATTTGCAACAATGATATAAACTACGATATTTGCAACAATGATATAAACTACGATATTTGCAACAATGATATAAACTACGATATTTGCAACAATGATATAAACTACGATATTTGCAACAATGATATAAACTACGATATTTGCAACAATGATATAAACTACGATATTTGCAACAATGATATAAACTACGATATTTGCAACAATGATATAAACTGCGATATTTGCAACAATGATATAAACTGCGATATTTGCAACAATGATATAAACTACGATATTTGCAACAATTATATAAACTGCGATATTTGCAACAATGATATAAACTACGATATTTGCAACAATGATATAAACTACGATATTTGCAACAATGATATAAACTACGATATTTGTCAACAATTATATAAACTGCGATATTTGCAACCATTATATAAACTGCGATATTTGCAACAATGATATAAACTACGATATTTGCAACAATGATATAAACTGCGATGTATCCAACTATTGGATAAACCACATTTATTAATCAATGATATGAACGACGATTTAACTACATCTGAAGTATTTATTATACAAGTATCAAATAAACTACGATGTATGCAATTATAAGATGAAATAGGATTCATACAGCTATGATAGGAACTACGTTTATCCAACTGTGATAACCGCGGCAATTTATAGGATTTTGTAATGAACTCTAATTTATCTAAATATAATATATTCTACTAGTTATTCAACTATGATATAAAAACCGATTCATTCAATTTCATATCAATTACTATTCTTTTATATAAACTGTTTCTTGTCTAACTATGTTATATACTGTGATTAATTCAACTATGATATGTATTCTACTGTAAAATATATACTATAATATGTTCGACTATGATATTTGCTAAGATATGTTAAGCTATGATATAAACTATGAAGTATCCAACTATTATATAAAATACAATTTATTCTATTATTATCTGAAATACTATTCATGGAACTATGGCATGAACTACGAGGTATCTAACTACAATAAAACAATTTATACAACTACGATAAACACATCAATGTATACAAATCTTATATATATTGATTTATCAATATATGATATAAATTACGCTTTATAAAAGTATGATATCAACTAGGATTTATCCAACTATATTATCAACTATAATTCACCCAACGATAATAGATATATGCTACGATTTATCCAACCGTCAAGTAAACTACAATTTATTCACCTATAAATATAATATACATTCTATCGATTTATAAGCAATTCAACTATGAAATCAATTACTATTTATCTGCTACGATGTAAACTCCGATTTATCGAACTATGGTAAATAAACTATGACTTACAAGATTATTATATCAGCTAAGATTCATTCTACTAGAGTATAGACTATAGCTTACTAAACTATTATATAAACAACGCAATTTTCGCAAAGCTAAGCGGCGGAGAATTTATTTTAAAGACTATTTTGAGTGATGCTTATCTCTAAATACCTATTGATGAGGAGTTCTCAAAGATGCTATGTATAAATCCACATAAGGGTGTGTATATATTCGAACGACTAACGTTTGGAACAATTGTTCAATAAGCCGTGGACATCACGCTCAACTGACTGTCATTTACGACGATATACTTACTTGACATCTTCATGAAGAGTAAAAGCACCGCACAATTTATATGACACGTACACAACGTCATCGAGAGAATTCAAAACTATTGATTCAAAGTAAAATAGAGAACTTTTAATTTCTTGATTAAAGATATAAAATATATTGGTCAAATAATAGACAAAGATTGGTAACAGACCAGATCTAGAGAAAGTTAGCGTTATTGAAAATATTCCGACGCCTGAATACGGGTCTTCGCACTAAAGTTTTCTTGGTTTGACAAATTACTACAATATATTTGTGCGAAAAATTCACAGTTTGCGAGCTGCTCTAAATTAGTTATTAAAAAAGAAACAAATTGTATTTGCACGAAATAGAAAAAATATTCTTACATTAGAATTAATACTAACGCATTATAATCCAGATCACGAATTTATTGTAGCTACTGATGCCAGCTCATATGGCATTAGTGCTTTTTTGTTGTGTTTATCTTCATCCCACAGCAGTAGGATGTGACAGAGTTCGGAAAGTAGGATTGAAAAGTCAGCGGTCTAGAGCAGTGGTTCCCAACCTTTTTGATGCCCCGCACCTCTAAAATGTTTTAATATGTTCTCGCACCCCTTACAGTACATGTAATGATTTATTCAAGAATAAAGTTGAAAGAGACCGACAAACATTTTTATAATCAATTTTTAATAATGTACTGTATAAACAAAAATGAAAAATATAGAAACGAAAAATGCAAAAACTGCACCCAAACAATTGTATTTTACGAAAAATTAAATTTTCATCTATGCATGATTTTTTTATAGCTTAAGAATTCAATTTAAAACCCACTTAAAACTTAATGACTCTTTTGTTCCTGTTTATTGCATAAGAGTTTTTCAAAACGTGGCATTTTTTACTGATAGCAATTCGCATGTCTGTCTGTGGATTCAAGCGATTTCTAGATTTGGTCTTGATTGACAAAAGAGTAATAAATCCAAACTCGCACACGTACGTAGTCGCGAATGGGATGAGCATACTTAGTGATTTTTCACAAAGTCTTAGAAACATGTCCATTGCCAAGAACCAATATTGTTCCAGAGTTTAGCTTTCAAACTGCATTTCAATAACACGGTTTGTACGCAATTCAATAGGATCGTTTTTCAACTTTTCATCATCCGGCATATAATCCAAATTAAAGGAGTATGGATTTATTATCCATTCTTTAGGAGTTTCAAGTTCTCCAAAATATCCATCAAATGACTTGGATAGTATTTCTAAATGATTCACAATTTCTTCACACACACTTGGAATCATCTTCATCAGTCACTTCTTCGAGTGATGGAAAATTCGAAAAATTACCTATTTTAACTCGTCAACACCAAAGATGTAACTATTCTTTGAAAGCATTTAATTTTTCACAATATTTTAATATGTTTATATTTTTCCCTTGTATAGATACACTCAGGTCATTCATACGGCTGAAAATCTCACTCATTTCGTTGAATACTTTTGATTTCATTTCTTTGGGAAGATCATTAGTCACGCCAAACAAAGCTTTGACTTCTCGCAATTCAAAAAAGCGCGTTAAAGCTCTTCCACGTGATATCCAGTGTAGAAAAGCAGAACTGAATGCTCACTTCTAAAATCTTGACAAAACGACTTAAAAAGGCGGTGGTTCAGAGCACGATCCCTAATCCAGTTGATGGTCTTCACAGAAATACCAAGGACATTTTTCAACTTTGGAGGCAATGTTTTTGATGCTAAAGCATGTCGATGAAGTAAACAGTGGGTACCTTGAAAGTGCGGAATTTCTTGTTTTAAAAAATCAAAAAATCCGTACCCGTCGGTACACACAGAACCAATAATTTGGATATCCAGGTCATGCTTCACAAAAAGATTCTTCACACATTGGAAGATATCTTTTCCTTTGGTGGTTCTCTTCAGATCTTCACAGAATAAGAAATCTTCCATTATGGCACCATCATGCACATATCTCACTAATGCGATGAGTTGACTGCAATTTTCAACGTCAGTTGTTTTGTCCAACTGGAGACAGATTTTCAAGGGACTAGCTTTGATATCTGCGATAACTTGGTTTAAAATGTCCGAGCTTAAATCACTAATTCGACTCTGAATAACATTATTTGATAACGGCACTAATTCAAGCTTGTTTGAGGCCAGAACAATTTTTGCCATTTTTAATGAACATGACCATATCACCTCTTCAACAATTGTATGGGGCTTCTTTGATTTGGCTACTTTATACGCCACGTGGTATGAAACCATTAACAGTGGTTTGTCAGCAGATAGAAAACCCAATTTTGGAATGGTTCCTCATGATGCAAAGTAGATCCTTTTTGCTTTCAATGATTCAACATCATCACCTGCAACATCTGCTTAACCATGCCGGTTTTTAGAGTGTTCTTGCAACTTAGATGGCTTCAAATTTTCGTTTGAAAAGACAACATTACAAAATATGCATTGGAGTTTTTGCAGACCTTCTGTTGTTTAAGTGCAAGTAAAACCAAACTGCAGATAATTTTAATTCCATTTCCTTTTCTTTGACATGATGAAGCATTAATTACCAATTCGAAAATTATAATCTGAAAATATAGAGAAAGTTAATTCAAACAACAGCAACAATGTAAAATACTATAAATTATTAATAATAAATACAATAACTGTTAATTGAAGACAAAGGAGAATTTAAATTATCATTGCACGAACATAGAATGCAATGAAAAATTGACAATTAATCAATTGAGAATGATAGTATTCTTAATACAAGACAAAAAATTGAAAAGCCATCTCGCACCCCCTGAAACGCTGCCTCGAACCCCAAATGGTGCGAGCACTCCTGGTTAAGAAACCCTGCTCTAGAGGAAGAGCACTATAGCCTACAAAATATGCTGGAATAGCTCTGTCGGCATTCCCCGATAGGGCGCCTCAGGCGATTAGTAATAAACTAACCCCCTCTCAAAAGTTGAGCAGGCAAAGCCTGAGAGGGTGAACCTCCTAGAACTGGACATTACAATACCCTCAGACCGGCAGAATCAAAGCCCGAAGACCAAGTCGGTACCAGGCATCTAGCGGAACATATACTACACATTGATCTTAGCCAACAAGCATTAATGGTTTTATAGTGCACACAATATGAGGCCAGTCACTAAGGCCAATCCCCCATGCATCTCGAACGCTACTATCTACAGAGAAAAACAACTTACAAATCGAAAAGGAAGCAATGGGAATTATTCTTGCAGTCATTAAACTTCATGGATTAATCAATGGAAGGTATTTTGTTTTGCAGACTGATCATAAACAACTATTTACGAGGTATGGGTCAGAAAAATGGCGACCAACACATACTGAAAACAGGCTCCAACGAGATGGAAAGCATTTTCCTCAATTATGATTTTAAAATGAAGGTTCTATCATTTACAAAATTGATTACCCCCGGCAAACTGAGACAAACACTAAGAAACGCTATCGGAAGCTTCCTGTACCAGTGGAGGAGATAAAAGAAAATGCGTTTAATGACAACTTTATAAAAAATGTAAAAATAGAATAAATCCAAGACCAACAAATATCGGAAATTTATTCAATCTGTAATGAATTAGTTGTGTATGGCGATCAAGTAGTTATTACAGAAGAGAGTACTAAGAGAATTCATGTCGGGCACACATGAATATCGAGAATAGAAAAGTATTATGAGAACGTACGTGTATTGGACGAATATGGAAGGGACATTGAGAATGCAATAAAAGCGTGTGCTTTTGCAGCAAAGACACCTCCAATAAAATTGTGAGAGATAGTTGCTCGAAACTCCGGAGATCCTGAGGTGTACAAAACAACGACCGATATAACACTAGTTTTTACATACATTGTTCGCCCGGTTTGAGGTCGTTGATTTCATTGTGCCAGACATGGAACGCAATTCACGTCTAGGGATTTTTTCAAAGATTTTGCGTGGAGCATATCACGATCGCTCCATATGATGCAAAAAGCAATGGACATGTGGAACATTTAATGGATCGCAAAAGAGAACTCTAATGAAAACGAAAAGTACTTTTACAGAAGTTTTCCAGATCTATAGAAAGGCCCTTAATGAATATGCTCCATCTTCCATGTTAATGTTTGTAAGGAAGATAAAGACATTGTCTGATAGATTGTTACAAACCTGTTCGAAACCGAGACGATAAAATAAAGTGAAAAAGGGGCGGTTTAATGCTGGTGAATTTTTGTTTTCACATGTTTCAAAATAGCAGGTCATATTGGGAAACAGTAGAGTGAATAAATAGATCGGGAAAATGCAATACATGATCAATGGACTAAATCTCATCAATAAAAGAAACCTTGATTAACATAAGCTACCGGTATTACTGCACTGTTTTGGGTTACAGTGAGGAGTGGGCAAATGCTAGTCACATGAAATGATAGCGAAAAGAGACAAGTTGGGATAACGAAAATTTTCTGGGTGTACTTGTGAAAGTTTAGCGAATATATTATTCGTAAGATTAATCTTCTGTAACTATGCTATAAACTCCGTATAATCCAACTATGTGTAAGCTGCGATTACTATAAGCCTGAAATTAAATACGTTTTATCCAACTATCATACAAATTATGTTTCATGTAAAAATGATATGAAATGCAATTTCTTCAATGATAATCTAAACTCTGAGATAGTATAAAACGTAAAAAGTTGCATTTCGTACGAGTAAGCCCTGAAACTATGATATAAACTTCGTAGTATCAAACTATTTGTAAGCTACGCATTATGCAACTGTAATATTAATTGCGATTTTTCTTACTGTGAAGTGAAATACGTTTTATCCAGTTATGCTCCAAACTACATCTCATCTAAAAATGATATAAACTATGAGTTATCTAATTATGATATAAACTACGATTCATCCAACACTGATATAAAATACGATTTATTCAACTAGGTTATGAATAAGGTTTTATTCGCACGAATGTATCATTTGTTAACCTGTAAGGTATTAACCAGATACAAAACAAACAAAAATGCGCACAAAGTAAGTAACACTATTTTTCAAGGATTTCAAAGCGGTTTTTGGTCACACAAAAGCCAGTGTGCAGTAAATTCGAAGAAAATCTAAAGCTTTATGCATGAACATCCCTTTTAAACCTCATTTATTTATGTATAGAAGAAACATAATACGGTTGCCACCTACAGGATTGGCAGTTTTCAGTTGGGGTGTTTGACGGCTTCCTGTTGTGAGAATATATGGCAATCATCTTTTACCTGAGCGATCTTGGTCAGTTTTAATATATAACATAAAAGGTTAGTCAGTCGAATCTAAAACCCTATTGATACAGTATATGTTTAGTGTGTTGCCTAGTGAGGGCCCAAAGGAACTACGCTCCCTTGTGTGAAATAAAGAAAATGTCCTATAAAATATAAGGCAAACCATCTTCAGTCTTTCTTTAGGGAAGTTTTTCACCCTAACCCCCTAGACGCGAACTCCGAGGTAACTTATTGAAAATGAACAGGCAAGTTGTAAATAGGTTTTGTGAACTGTTGTGGCTTTGTCATTTTTTAAATTGAAATCACCCCAAACAAGGCAAGTTGCCACTGTAGACGTAAGGGGCTACAGAGAAATAGGGTGACATTTTAGGGGGTCTTTAAAAACTGGGAGCTGTGCAGCTAGATGTTTGCTGACATATGTTTTAGATTTCTGCACGTCGAAACAGTCGGGGAAACAGGGAGCAGGGGAAATTCCAAAGGCCAGAAGCTCGACGAAAGAAGCTATGAGAGTAGAAGGCTTTCCAGTATCTGTGGACCTCCACACCAGAGCTACATTCCATTGAAGTACTTGTAAAATAAGCACAAGGATGCACCATTGCGGTGATGGGACAGGGGTTTATGGATAGTGAGGGACCTATTAGATTAGATATGCTATTTTGGACGTTGTCTAAGAGGGATAGACTGGTGAATAGTGTACCAGACCAGATAAGACAACAATACTTTATGCATGGGTGGACGATGGTTTTGTAGAGATAAAGGATAATGACAGGTATGAGAAGTTTTCTAGCACGGTAAAAAGAAAAGGCTTTCTTTGAGGCAGCCTTGGCAATGTCTTCTATGTATTTGTTCCAATCCATGTTACCTGTGAATGTTAGACCGGTGAGTTGAAGCGTTTGACTCCCAGGTAGGTGTTTTTTCTCATGGCAATCGGTTGTTGAAGGAAATGGTCTTTATCTTAGCAGGTTTCAGCAAGATGGGGCAAGCTCACACACCTCAATCGGCTGATAGAGAACGTTGAAGGCGTAATCAGTTTCAAGACTGAATGGATACCTCACTTTGGAGCTACCATAAGGACACACTTTGCATTGACACCGATTACCATCACGAAACTTAGGGAGCCACCAGGAAGTAGGGCAGAGCCATACGTCGGTCAGTTAGTAAAAATGCTATTCACAGATTTGTGTTGGGCCTCAAGAAATGCACAGAGGTCATCACGAACACATTCTCTAGAGTAAAGAAAAGTGTCCAAAGACTCTCCTATTTCTGACTTTTTTTAGATGAGGATTGATAATTTGTATAATTTTGGTTATTTCTCATATTTAGTGTTATCATCACAACGTTTCTTCAGGTGTATCTCTTCGAACTCGGGAATCTGGACGGAATGTCGAACGGAACCCTTTATTTAATCAACGGGGGTAGCATGCTCTTGGTTCGTCAGCCATGACTGGGAGAAGTCTTCAGTAATTCGCAATTCTTTGAATAGCCCGCACCGAAGATTAAACCTTTAACCTTCTGATGACTATCACTTAGAACTGAATTTAATTTAGTACTATATCCACTGCGTCATGGGGCTACTAAGAAAAAAGTCATCCCACTAACCTCATGACCACCGGCTAGCGAAGCAGTTCTATTATTTTGCAAGGAATTAAAACAAACACCGGTTTCAGAATGCTGTAACAAGCCAATAAGCTATGACTAACCAACATCCATTACAACGCCTCGTGACCGAAATAAAATTTACAAACTACAATAATCAAAACATACAAGTAATTGTGCTTTCCATATATTTATAATAAAAAAATGTTCTTCCGTATTTCTAGATATTTTTAACCAACTCCAAACATTAAAATACTTCTTCGTTTCATTTTTTTATCATCGAAAAGTATTCTTCGAGTTACTACAGACTTGGAACATAGTTATTCATTTCTTGAATATTATAACAATTAGCTTACAATCCAAAAAAAAACAGAGCCGAAATATACAAATAATTATACGTGTTATTTATTTTCAAACACAAAAAAAAACACTTCTTGATACTTCCACAGAATGTGCGCCAAATTGATCCTTTTATTGGAGAGAGGGCGATATAATTCTATTAAAAAACTACACAAAAACAGTATAAAAATATAACAATAGTCCTACGTTTTATTTATTTAGAAGAAATATTGATACTACTACAGAATTTGAACAAAACTTCTTTTTTTTAACAATTCGATTAAAAACTAAACAAAAACATAATCAACATATAACAAAACTTAAACGCTTTATTTATTTACCAACAAAAACAATCAAAACTTGGTACTTCTACACATTTTGAACCGAACTGTTTTCCTTTGGGGACATTGCTTAGTAAGATAAACCTTATCCTACCATTATTCTAATGTGTCTTTTAGCGTTCGTTCGTTAAAATTCTGGTTAGTTGGGTTCCAATCCAACAATTGTTTCTTTACATTCACAAAATCTCTTGTGATATATTTGCGTGCAGTCGCTTGTTGACATATTTCATTTCATTCTTTTACATTTCACCCGTGCAAAGCTGGGCGCCGGGTACCCGTTAGTATATATATATGGTATATATATACATATATATATATATATACATGTACATATATACATGTATATATATACATATATATACACATGTATATATATCCATCTCCTATATAAAGGGCAGTTGTCTGTATGTTTGTCTGTTTGTTTGTCTGTTTGTTTGTCTGTTTGTTTGTATGTCCAGATACTCCTCCGAGAGGACCCAACAAACAGTCACACGGTTGACATCATTATAACCGGCCAGCCCCGGGACGTATAATATCTCAGAACCGGAAAAAAAAATGGACTCTTCGAGGGTCGACTGAGCACTTTTCTCCAATGGGGGGGTGCCTTTTTCCTCGATTTTCAACGTTGTTTAGTACTAATTTGAGAAAAAAACAAAGAATTTGAGAAATAATGCACCGTCATGATTTTAACAGGAAATGACGTCAGAGGAAATCCCTAACGGCTCTTTTTTGAACATGAGTTTATAGTGAAGCAAGTGTTGCTTAATAACAAACGGCACTTTTTTGAACACGAGTCCATAGTCAAGCATGGGTTGCTTACTTACTAACGGCACTTTTTTGAACATGAGTCCATAGTGATGCAAGGGTTGCTTAACTCCAAACGGCACTTTTTGATACATGCGTTTATAGTGACGCAAGTGTTGTTTAATCAATAACGGCACTTTTTTTAACATGAGTTCATAGTGAAGCAAGGGTTGCTTAATCCTAACCACATTTTTTCTGTTGACATGATAACATCCTCCTAGGTATTACCTCCTCCTTTTTGAGAGGTGTGAAGTTAGTGTAGTATCAGTAAAATTAAAGTAATAAATAATTATGCTCCCCCACTGTTTTCACTAATATTTGTATGCTCCCCCATTGTTTTCACTAATATTTCTATACATATTGTATACATATTGAAAACTTGGGGTGGGTGTGGGTGGTATCGGCATTCGCCGGTGTGAGCGCCTCAGGAGAAATTTGGGGAAGAGGGGGTATCGGCATTCGGCGGTGGGGCGCCTCAGGCCAAATCTGGGGAGGGTGAGTGTCGGCATTCGGCGGTGGGGCGCCTCAGGCGAAATTCGGGGAGGAGTGTCGGCATTCGCCAGTATGAGCGCCTCAGGCCGAATTTGGGGGAGTGTCGGCATTCGCCGGTGTGAGCAACTCAGGCCGAATTTGGTGGAGTGTCGGCATTCGCCGGTGGTGCGCCTCAGGCCAAATTTGGAGATGTGGGATTGTCGGCATAATGCAAAGTCACGATTTTAGCAGGAAATGACGTCAGAGGAAATCCCTAACGGCACTTTTTTGAACATGAGTGTATAGTGAAGCACAGGTTGCCTTATCCCAACGAAACATAAGTTTTATTGAAGCAACTGTTGCTTAATCCCTAACGGCATTTTTTTGAACATGAGTCCATAGTGAAGCAAGGGTTGCTTAATTCCTAACGGCACTTATTTGAACATGAATCCACAGTGAAGCCAGGGTTGCTTAATCAATAACGGCACTTTTTTGAACACGAGTTTGTAGTGAAGCCAGGGTTGCTTAATCCTAACTGCATTTCTTCTGTTGACATGATACCATCCTCCCAGGTATAACCTCCTTCTTTTTGAGAGGTGTGAAGTTAGTGTAGTATCAGTAAAATTAAAGTAATAAATAATTATGCTCCACCATTGTTTTCACTAATATTTGTATACATATTAAATAACGTCTCAATAAGTAAAGTAATAAGAGAAATAATTATGCTCCACCATTGTTTTCACTAATATTTGTATACATGTTAAATAACGTCTCAATAAGTAAAGTAATAAGAGAAATAATTATGCTCCGCCATTGTTTTCACTAATATTTGTATACATATTAAATAACGTCTCAATAAGTAAAGTAAGAAGAGAAATAATTATGCTCCGCCATTGTTTTCACTAATATTTGTAACTTAAAATATTTCTCCGGGTTGAAGGAGAGTGAAAAATTGTTTGGGATGGGAGGAGGGGGGCGTGAGAGATTGAGTGGTCGGGGAAAATTTTAGGGGTCAGGCCGACATTTTTAGGGGTCAGGCCGAACTTTTTAGGGGTCAAGCCAAATTTTTTGGTTTTTTTTTTTTTTGAAGTCAAAATATTTCTCAGGGTTGAGGGAGAGTGAAAAATTACGGGGTTGAAGAGATTCAGGGGTCGGGGAAAATTTTAGGGGTCAGACCAAATTTTTTTGTATTTTTTTGTTTTTAAGTCAAAATATTTCTCATGGTTCGGGGAGAGTGAAAAATTAGGGGGCTGGAAAGATTGAGGGGGTCGGAGAAATTTTAGGGGTCAGGCCGAACTTTTTAGGGGTCAGGCGAAATTTTTTTCTTTTTTTTTGTTGTTTTGTAACTCAAAATATTTCTGATGGTTGGGTTTGAGTTAAATATTAGAGGGCTGGAGAGATTGAGGGGTCGGGGAAAATTTTAGGGGTCACGCTGAACTTTTTAGAGGTCAGGCCAAATTTTTTTTTTTTTTTTTTTTTTTTGAACTAAAAATATTCTTCAGGGTTGGGGGAGAGTTAAAAATTAGTTGGGATGGGGGGCTGGAGAGAATGAGGAGTCGGGGTAAATTTTAGGGGTCAGGCCAATTTTTTTTTTTTTTGAACTATAAATATTTCTCAAGGTTTGGGAAAAGTGAAAAATTAGGGGCCTTGAGAGATTGAGGGGTCGGGGAAAATTTTAGGGGTCAGGCCGAATCTATTAAGGGTCAGGCCAAATTTTTTCTTTTTTAATGTTTTGAACTCAAAATATTTCTCAGGGTTGAGGGAGAGTGCAAAATTAGGCGGCTGGAGAGATTGAGGGGTCGGCCAAAATTTTAGGGGTCAGGCCGAACCAATTTTTTTCTTTTTTTTTGTTTTGAACTCAAAATATATCTCAGGGTTGGGGGAGAGTGAAAAATTAGGGGGCTGGAGAGATTAGAGGGTCGGGGGAAATTTTAGGGGTCAGGACGAACTTTTTAGGGGTCAGGCCAAATTTTTTTTTTTTTTGGTTTTGAACTCAAAATATTTCTCATGGTTGGGGGAGAGTGAACAATTAGGGGGCTGGAGAGATTGAGTGGTCGGGGAAAATTTTAGGGGTCAGGACGAACTTTTTTAGGGGTCAGGCAAACATTTTTTTGTTTTTTTTTGTTTTGAACTCAAAATATTTCTCATGGTTGGGGGAGAGTGAAAAATTAGTTGGGAGGGGGGTCTTGAGAGAGTTAGGGTTCGGGGATAATTTTAGGGGTTAGGCCGAACTTTTTAGGGGTCAGGACAAATTTTTTTCTTTTTTTTTGTTTTGAACTCAAAATATTTCTCATGGTTGGGGGAGAGTGAAAAATTAGGGGGCTGGAAAGATTTAGGGGTCGGGGAAATTTTTAGGGGTCAGGACGAACTTTTTAGGGGTCAGGCCAAATTTTTTTCTTTTTTTTGGTTTTGAACTCAAAATATTTCTCAGGGTTGGGGGAGAGTGAACAATTAGGGGGCTGGAGAGATTGAGTGGTCGGGGAAAATTTTAGGGGTCAGGACGAACTTTTTAGGGGTCAGGCCAACATTTTTTTGTTTTTTTTTGTTTTGAACTCAAAATATTTCTCATGGTTGGGGGAGAGTGAAAAATTAGAGGGATAGAGAGATTTAGGGGTCGGGGAAAATTTTAGGGGTCAGGCGGAACTTTTTAGGGGTCAGGCCAAATTTTTTTCTTTTTTTTGTTTTGAAGTCAAAATATTTCTCATCGTTGGGGGAGAGTGAAAAATTAGGGGCCTGGAGAGATTGAGGGGTCGGGGAAAATTTTAGGGGTCAGGCCGAATCTATTAAGGGTCAGGCCAAATTTTTTCTTTTTTTATGTTTTGAACTCAAAATATTTCTCAGGGTTGAGGGAGAGTGCAAAATTAGGCGGCTGGAGAGATTGAGGGGTCGGCCAAAATTTTAGGGGTCAGGCCGAACCAATTTTTTTCTTTTTTTTTGTTTTGAACTCAAAATATTTCTCAGGGTTGGGGGAGAGTGAAAAATTAGGGGGCTGGAGAGATTAGAGGGTCGGGGGAAATTTTAGGGGTCAGAACGAACTTTTTAGGGGTCAGGCCAAATTTTTTTTTTTTTTTTGGTTTTGAACTCAAAATATTTCTCATGGTTGGGGGAGAGTGAACAATTAGGGGGCTGGAGAGATTGAGTGGTCGGGGAAAATTATAGGGGTCAGGACGAACTTTTTAGGGGTCAGGCAAACATTTTTTTGTTTTTTTTTGTTTTGAACTCAAAATATTTCTCAGGGTTGGGGGAGAGTGAAAAATTAGTTGGGAGAGGGGTCTTGAGAGAGTTAGGGGTCGGGGATAATTTTAGGGGTTAGGCCGAACTTTTTAGGGGTCAGGACAAATTTTTTTCTTTTTTTTTGTTTTGAAGTAAAAATATTTCTCATGGTTGGGGGAGAGTGAAAAATTAGAGGGCTGGAAAGATTTAGAGGTCGGGGAAAATTTTAGGGGTCAGGACGAACTTTTTAGGGGTCAGGCCAAATTTTTTTCTTTTTTTTGGTTTTGAACTCAAAATATTTCTCAGGGTTGGGGGAGAGTGAAAAATTAGGGGGCTGGAGAGATTTAGGGGTCAGGGAAAATTTTAAGGATCAGGACGAACTTTTTAGGGGTCAGGCCAAATTTTTTTTTTTTTTTGGTTTTGAAGTCAAAATATTTCTCATGGTTGGGGGAGAGTGAAAAATTAGAGGGATAGAGAGATTTAGGGGTCGGGGAAAATTTTAGGGGTCAGGCCGAACTTTTTAGGGGTCAGGCCAAATTTTTTTCTTTTTTTTTGTTTTGAAGTCAAAATATTTCTCATCGTTGGGGGAGAGTGAAAAATTAGGGGCCTGGAGAAATTTTAGGGGTCAACACAAACTTTTTAGGGGTCAGGCCAAATTTTTTTGTTTTTTTTTGTTTTGAACTCAAAATATTTCTCAGGGTTGGGGGAGAGTGAAAAATTAGAGGGCTGGAGAGATTAGAGGGTCGGGGGAAATTTTAGGGGTTAGGACGAACTTTTTAGGGGTCAGGCCAAATTTTTTTTTTTTTTTTTGGTTTTGAACTCAAAATATTTCTCATGGTTGGGGGAGAGTGAACAATTAGGGGGCTGGAGAGATTGAGTGGTCGGGGAAAATTTTAGGGGTTAGGACGAACTTTTTAGGGGTCAGGCCAAATTTTTGTTTTTTTTTGTTTTGAAGTCAAAATATTTCCTATGGTTGGGGGAGAGTGAAAAATTAGGGGCTGGAGAGATTTAAGGGTCGGAGAAAATTTTAGGGGTCACGACGAACTTTTTAGGGGTCAGGCCAAATTTTTTTGTTTGTTTTGGTTTTGAACTGAAAATATTTCTCATGGTTGGGGGAGAGTGAACAATTAGGGGGATGGAGAGATTTAGGGGTCGGGGAAAATTTTAGGGGTCAGGACGAACTTTTTAGGGGTCAGGCCAAATTTTTTTGGTTTTTTTGGTTTTGAACTGAAAATATTTCTCATGGTTGGGAGAGAGTGAAAAATTAGGGGGCTGGAGAGATTTAGGGGTCGGGGAAAATTTTAGGGGTCAGGACGAACTTTTTAGGGGTCAGGCCAAATTTTTTTGTTTTTTTTGGTTTTGAACTCAAAATATTTCTCATGGTTGGGGGAGAGTGAAAAATTGGGGGACTGGAGAGATTTAGGGATCGGGAAAAATTTTAGGGGTCAGGCGGTACTTTTTAGGGGTCAGGCCAAATTTTTTTGTTTTTTTTTGTTTTTAAGTCAAAATATTTCTCATGGTTGGAGGAGAGTGAAAAATTAGGGGGCTGGAGAGATTGAGGGGTCGGGGACAATTTTAGGGATCAGGCCGAACTTTTTAGGGGTCAGGCCAAATTTTTTTGTTTTTTATTGTTTTGAACTCAAAATATTTCTCATGGTTGGGGAAGAGTGAAAAATTAGGGGCTGGAGAGATTTAGGGGTCGGGGAAAATGTTAGGGGTCAGGCCAAATTTTTTAGGGGTCCGCCCAAATTTAGGGGCGGCGATATGTACGTATTTAGCTTCCACACCGGGGCGGGGATAGGTACTTATTTAGCATTCAGCGGTGGTGATAGGTACTTATATAGCATGTGCTCATGGGCGGTAATAAGTATGTATATAGTATGCGCACCGGGGCAGTGATAGGTATGTATTATGCATGCGCACTGAGGCAGCGATCGGTTCATATATAGCACGCGCACATGGGCGGCGAAAGGTACATATTTAAAATTCACACCGGGGCGGCGAAAGGTACATATTTAAAATTCACACCGGGGCGGCGATAGGTACGTATTTTGCATTCACACCGGGGCGGCGATAGGTATGTATTTAGCATTCACACCGGGGCAGCGATAGGTATGTATTTAGCATTCGCACCGGGGTGGCGATATGTACGTATTTAGCTTCCGCACCAGGGCTGCGATAGGTACGTATTTAGAATTCACACCGGGGCGGCGATACGTACGTATTTAGAATTCACACCGGGGCGATGATAGGTATGTATTTAGCATTCGCACCGGGGCGGCGATATGTACGTATTTAGCTTCCACACCAGGGCGGCGATAGGTACGTATTCAGAATTCAGGGGTGGCGATAGCTACGTATATAGCATGTACACATGGGCAGCAATAAGTACGTACATAGCATGCGCTCTGCGGCGGCGATCAGTACATATATAGCACGCGCACCGGGGCGGCGAAAGGTATGTATTTCGCATTCGCACCATGGTGGTGATAGGTACGTATTAAGCATTCGCACAGGGGCGGCTATAGGTACGTATTTAGCATTCGCACCAGGGCGGCTATAGGTACGTATTTAGCATTCGCACCGGGCCGGCGATAGGTACGTATTCAGCATTCACACCAAAGCGGCAATATGTTACTTTTATATGAAATATGTCATACTATTACCCTGGGCAATAGGAGAAATGGTGGGGAAGAAACAGCTTTTGCAAAAGGCAAAATTAGAAAGTAGCGGCGAAATGGGGCGACCAGGGAAGAGAAAGGTAGCAGATAAAGAGACGGCTATAGAGAGAGGGGGCGGACATAGAAGTTTGAATATAAAGATGTTACACACACGATCTTTCTTCAAATATATGTTTTTATGACCCCGAGCAACGCCGGGTAGCCCCGCTAGTCTCTTATATAAAGGGCAGTTGTCTGTTTGTATGTTTGTTTGTTTGTTTGTTTGTATGTCCAGTATCTCCTCAAAAACTACCCGACGACATGTCAAAAAGTTGACATCTACAGGACCGCACAAATCCCGGATGTAAAATATCTAAAAATCGCGAAAATCGATTCACTCGCTGACAGTCAACCGGACAACTTTCCGACAAAAGGTAGCAGTTTTTTTCGTATTTTTCACGAAATTTCAACGTTAATATGTAGTAAATTCGAAATAATCTAATGTATTTATGTACTAATCCGATAAAAATGCCGAGTCACTATAAACATCTCATAATCCCTTGCCGGATGTACCCGGTCTTGCCCTAAATTGTGTCCGGTTGTATCAGATCATCCAATAACTTCTGTCCGGTTGCATCAATAACAACATAGGAATCCTACGTTAAGAGTGTGTAGTGAAACAAGGGTTGCTCAATCACATCCTAACCTGTCCAATAATCCCTTGCCGGATGTACCCGGTCTTGCTCTAAATTGTGTTCGGTTATATCAGGTCATCATGACGTCAGAGAGTGGCAGATAATTTGAAAAATAATGCAAAGTGGCGGGAATAAATTCACTCACACTACAACCTTTTAATAGACGCTAATATTCCTCTCACTCCCTTCCGTTATCATGATAGGCATTACCTCCTCCTTTAATGCCAAATGGGGGGGGTGACGGAATTCGCCGGTGTGAGCGCCTCAGGCCAAACTTTTTCTTTGGGGGGGGGGGGGGTCTTAAGCAAATCTATAATAAAGACCAATGTGCATTTATTTGTATCTATAATAAAGACCAATGTGCATTTATTTGTATCTATAATAAAGGCCAATGTGCATTTATTTGTATCTATAATAAAGGCCAATGTGCATTTATTTGCATCTATAATAAAGACCAATGTGCATTTATTTGTATCTATAATAAAGACCAATGTGCATTTATTTGCATTTATTTGCATCTATAATAAAGGCCAATCTGCATTTATTAGTATCTATAATAAAGACCAATGTGCATTTATTTGCATCTATAATAAAGACCAATGTGCATTTATTTGTATCTATAATAAAGACCAATGTGCATTTATTTGCATCTCTTATATAAAGGGCAGTTGTCTGTTTGTATGTTTGTTTGTTTGTTTGTTTGTTTGTATGTCCAGTATCTCCTCAAAAACTACCCGACGACATGTCAAAAAGTTGACATCTACAGGACCGCACAAATCCCGGATGTAAAATATCTAAAAACCGCGAAAATCGATTCACTCGCTGACAGTCAACCGGACCACTTTCCGACAAAAGGTAGCAGTTTTTTTCGTATTTTTCACGAAATTTCAACGTTAATATGTAGTAAATTCGAAATAATCTAATGTATTTATGTACTAATCCGATAAAAATGCAGAGTCATTGTAAACATCCCATAATCCCTTGCCGGATGTACCCGGTCTTGCCCTAAATTGTGTCCGGTTGTATCAGATCATCCAATAACTTCTGTCCGGTTGCATCAATAACAACATAGGAATCCTACGTTAAGAGTGTGTAGTGAAACAAGGGTTGCTCAATCACATCCGCACCTGTCCCATAATCCTTTGCCGGATGTACCCGGTCTTGCTCTAAATTGTGTCCGGTTATATCAGGTCATCATGACGTCAGAGAGTGGCAGATAATTTGAAAAATAATGCAAAGTGGCGGGAATAAATTCACTCACACTACAACCTTTTAATAGACGCTAATATTCCTCTCACTCCCTTCCGTTATCATGATAGGCATTACCTCCTCCTTTAATGCCAAATGGGTGGGGGGGGTGACGGCATTCGCCGGTGTGAGCGCCTCAGGCCAAACTTTTTCTTTGGGGGGGGGGGTATTAAGCAAATCTATAATAAAGACCAATGTGCATTTATTTGTATCTATAATAAAGACCAATGTGCATTTATTTGTATCTATAATAAAGGCCAATGTGCATTTATTTGCATCTATAATAAAGACCAATGTGCATTTATTTGTATCTATAATAAAGACCAATGTGCATTTATTTGCATTTATTTGCATCTATAATAAAGGCCAATGTGCATTTATTTGTATCTATAATAAAGACCAATGTGCATTTATTTGCATCTATAATAAAGACCAATGTGCATTTATTTGTATCTATAATAAAGACCAATGTGCATTTATTTGCATCTATAATAAAGGCCAATGTGCATTTATTTGTATCTATAATAAAGAGATTATTTTTAGGGGTCATGCCAAATTTTTTAGGGGTCCGGTCAAATTTTTTTTCTTCTTTTTTTGAACTTAAAATAATTCTCTGGGTTGTGGGACAATGAAAAAAAAATTGGGGGGGGGCTGGAGAGATTAGGGGGTAGGGGAAAATTATAGGGGTCAGGCCAAATTTTTTAGGGGTCCGGCCAAATTTTTTTGTTTTTTTTTGTTTCGAAGTCAAAATATATCTCATGGTTGGGGGAGAGTGAAAAATTAGGGGGCTGGAGAGATTTAGGGGTCGGGGAAAATTTTAGGGGTCAGGACGAACTTTTTAGGGGTCAAGCCAAATTTTGTTGTTTTTTTTTGTTTTGAAGTCAAAATATATCTAATGGTTGTAAGAGAGTGAAAAATTAGGGGGCTGGAGAGATTTAGGGGTCGGGGAAAATTTTAGGGGTCAAGACGAACTTTTTAGGGGTCAGGCCAAATTTTTTTTTTGTTTTTTGTTTTTTTGTTTTTTGAAGCCAAAATATTTCTCAGGGTTGGGGGAGAGTGAAATATTAGGGGGTTGGAGAGATTTAGGGGTCGGGGAAAATTTTAGGGGTCAGGACGAACTTTTTAGGGGTCAGGCCAAATTTTTTCGTTTTTTTTTGTTTTGAAGTCAAAATATATCTCATGGTTGGGGGAGAGTGAAAAATTAGGGGGCTGGAGAGATTTAGGGGTCGGGGAAAATTTTAGGGGTCAGGACGAACTTTGTAGGGGTCAGGCCAAATTTTTTTTTTTTTTCTTTTTTTTTTGTTTTGAAGTCAAAATATTTCTCAGGGTTGGGGGAGAGTGAAAAATTAGGGGGCTGGAGAGATTTAGGGGTCGGGGAAAATTTTAGGGGTCAGGACGAACTTTTTAGAGGTCAGGCCAAATTTTTTTGTTTTTTTTTGTTTTGAAGTCAAAATATTTCTAATGGTGGGAGGAGAGTGAAAAATTAGGGGGCTGGAGAGATTTAGGGGTCGGGGACAATTTTAGGGGTCATGACGAACTTTTTAGGGGTCAGGCCAAATTTTTTTTTGTTTTTTTTGTTTTTTTTTTGTTTTGAAGTCAAAATATTTCTCAGGGTTGGGGGAGAGTGAAAAATTAGGGGGCTAGAGAGATTTAGGGGTCGGGGAAAATTTTAGGGGTCAGGACGAACTTTTTAAGGGTCAGGCCAAATTTTTTTGTTTTTTTTTTGTTTTGAAGTCAAAATATTTCTCAGGTTTGGGGGAGAGTGAAAAATAAGGGGTCTGGAGAGATTTAGGGGTCGGGGAAAATTTTAGGGGTCAGGACGAACTTTTTAGGGGTCAGGCCAAATTTTTTTTTGTTTTTTTGTTTTTTTTTTGTTTTGAAGTCAAATTATTTCTCATGGTTGGAGGAGAGTGAAAAATTAGGGGGCTGGAGAGATTTAGGGGTCGGGGACAATTTTAGGGGTCAGGACGCACTTTTTAGGGGTCAGGTAAAATTTTTTTGTTTTTTTTTGTTTTGAAGTCAAAATATATCTCATGGTTGGGGGAGAGTGAAAAATTAGGGGGCTAGAGAGATTTAGGGGTCGGGGACAATTTTAGGGGTCAGGACGAACTTTTTAGGGGTCAGGCCAAATTTTTTTTTGTTTTTTTGTTTTTTTTTGTTTTGAAGTCAAAATATTTCTCAGGGTTGGGGGAGAGTGAAAAATTAGGGGGCTGGATAGATTTAGGGGTCGGGGAAAATTTTAGGGGTCAGGACGAACTTTTTAGGGGTCCGGCCAAATTTTTTTTTTTTTTTTTTTTTTTTTTTATTTTGAAGTCAAAATATTTCTCAGGGTTGGGGGAGAGTGAAAAATTAAGGGGCTGGAGAGATTTAGGGGTCGGGTAAAATTTTAGGGGTCAGGACGAACTTTTTAGGGGTCAGGCCAAATTTTTTTGTTTTTTTTTGTTTTGAAGTCAAAATATATCTCATGGTTGGGGGAGAGTGAAAAATTAGGGGGCTGGAGAGATTTAGGGGTCGGGGAAAATTTTAGGGGTCAGGACGAACTTTTTAGGGGTCAGGCCAAATTTTTTTTTTTTTCTTTTTTTTTTTGTTTTGAAGTCAAAATATTTCTCAGGGTTGGGGGAGAGTGAAAAATTAGGGGGCTGGAGAGATTTAGGGGTCGGGGAAAATTTTAGGGGTCAGGACGAACTTTTTAGGGGTCAGGCCAAATTTTTTTGTTTTTTTTTGTTTTGAAGTCAAAATATTTCTAATGGTGGGAGGAGAGTGAAAAATTAGGGGGCTGGAGAGATTTAGGGGTCGGGGACAATTTTAGGGGTCAGGACGAACTTTTTAGGGGTCAGGCCAAATATTTTTTTGTTTTTTTTTTTTTTTTTGTTTTGAAGTCAAAATATTTCTCAGGGTTGGGGGAACGTGAAAAATTAGGGGGCTAGAGAGATTTAGGGGTCGGGGAAAATTTTAGGGGTCAGGACGAACTTTTTAAGGGTCAGGCCAAATTTTTTTGTTTTTTTTTTGTTTTGAAGTCAAAATATTTCTCAGGTTTGGGGGAGAGTGAAAAATAAGGGGTCTGGAGAGATTTAGGGGTCGGGGAAAATTTTAGGGGTCAGGACGAACTTTTTAGGGGTCAGGCCAAATTTTTTTGTTTTTTTTTGTTTTGAAGTCAAATTATTTCTCATGGTTGGAGGAGAGTGAAAAATTAGGGGGCTGGAGAGATTTAGGGGTCGGGGACAATTTTAGGGGTCAGGACGCACTTTTTAGGGGTCAGGTAAAAATTTTTTGTTTTTTTTTGTTTTGAAGTCAAAATATATCTCATGGTTGGGGGAGAGTGAAAAATTAGGGGGCTAGAGAGATTTAGGGGTCGGGGACAATTTTAGGGGTCAGGACGAACTTTTTAGGGGTCAGGCCAAATTTTTTTTTGTTTTTTTGTTTTTTTTTGTTTTGAAGTCAAAATATTTCTCAGGGTTGGGGGAGAGTGAAAAATTAGGGGGCTGGAGAGATTTAGGGGTCGGGGAAAATTTTAGGGGTCAGGACGAACTTTTTTATCTAATGTATTTATGTACTAATCCGATAAAAATGCCGAGTCATTGTAAACATCCCATAATCCCTTGCCGGATGTACCCGGTCTTGCCCTAAATTGTGTCCGGTTGTATCAGATCATCCAATAACTTCTGTCCGGTTGCATCAATAACAACATAGGAATCCTACGTTAAGAGTGTGTAGTGAAACAAGGGTTGCTCAATCACATCCGCACCTGTCCCATAATCCCTTGCCGGATGTACCCGGTCTTGCTCTAAATTGTGTCCGGTTATATCAGGTCATCATGACGTCAGAGAGTGGCAGTTTTTTTTCCCTCTTACACTTTCTTTCATAATTATTAATAGACGCTAATATTTTCCTCCCCCCTCCCTCCCTGTGGCCGTTCTGTTATCATGATAGGAATTACCTCCTCCTTTCAGGCCAAATTGGGGGGTGGGGGGTGGGGGTTACGGTATTCGCTGGTGTGAGCATTACCTCCTCCTTTCTTGAGAAGTGTTGAGGTAGGGTAGTATCGGTTCCGTTGTCATGATGCACTGATCCCATGCATTACCACCTCCTTTTTTGAGAAATGTTGAGGTAGGGTCGTATCGGTTCCGTTGTCATGATGCTCTAATCCCATGCATTATCTCCATTACCTCCTCCTTTCTTGAGAAGTGTTGAGGTAGGGTAGTATCGGTTCCGTTGTCATGATGCACTGATCCCATGCATTACCGCCTCCTTTTTTGAGAAATGTTGAGGTAGGGTCGTATCGGTTCCGTTGTCATGATGCTCTAATCCCATGCATTATCTCCTCCTTTTTTTAGAAGTGTTGAGGTAGGGTCGTATTGGTTCCGTTGTCATGATGAACTATTCCCATGCATTATCTCCTCCTTTTTTGAGAAGTGTTGAGGTAGGGTCGTATCGGGTCCGTTGTCATGATGCACTATTCCCATGCATTATCTCCTCCTTTTTTGAGAAGTGTTGAGGTAGGGTCGTATCGGGTCCGTTGTCATGATGCACTATTCCCATGCATTATCTCCTCCTTTTTTGAAAAGTGTTGAGGTAGGGTCGTATCGGTTACGTTGTCATGATGCACTCATCCCATGCATTATCTCCTCCTTTTTTGAGAAGTGTTGAGGTAGGGTCGTATCGGTTACGTTGTCATGATGCACTCATCCCATGCATTATCTCCTCCTTTTTTGAGAAGTGTTGAGGTAGGGTCGTATCGGTTCCGTTGTCATGATGCACTCATCCCATGCATTATCTGCTCCTTTTTTGAGAAGTGTTGAGGTAGGGTCGTATCGGTTCTGTTGTCATGATGCACTATTCCCATGCATTACCTCCTCCTTTTTTGAGCAGTGTAGAGGTAGGGTATGTGTGGGTACCCTGCGACCTGACGAAGTATGTGTGGGTACCCTGCGACCCCACGAAGTATGTGTGGGTACCCTGCGACCGCACGAAGTATGTGTAGGTACCCTGTGACCGTACGAAGTATGTGTAAGTACCCTGCGACCGCACGAAGTATGTGTGGGTACCCTGCTGCCTGACGAAGTATGTGTGGGTACCCTGCGACCGCACGAAGTATGTGTGGGTACCCTGCGACCGCACGAAGTATGTGTAAGTACCCTGTGACCGTACGAAGTATGTGTAAGTACCCTGCGACCGCACGAAGTATGTGTGGGTACCCTGCTGCCTGACGAAGTATGTGTGGGTACCCTGCGACCGCACGAAGTATGTGTCGGTACCCTGCGACCGCACGAAGTATGTATAGGTACCCTGCGACCGCACGAAGTATGTGTGGGTACCTTGCGACCGCACGAAGTATGTGTCGGTACCCTGCGACCGCACGAAGTATGTATAGGTACCCTGCGACCGCACGAAGTATGTGTGGGTACCCTGCGACCGGACGAAGTATGTATAGGTACCCTGCGACCGCACGAAGTATGTGTGGGTACCCTGCGACCGGACGAAGTATGTGTGAGTACCCTGCGACCGCACGAAGTATGTGTGGGTACCCTGCGACCGCACGAAGTATGTGTGGGTACCCTGCTGCCTGACGAAGTATGTGTGGGTACCCTGCGACCGGACGAAGTATGTATAGGTACCCTGCGACCGCACGAAGTATGTATAGGTACCCTGCGACCGCACGAAGTATGTGTGGGTACCCTGCGACCGCACGAAGTATGTGTAGGTACCCTGTGACCGTACGAAGTATGTGTAGGTACCCTGCGACCGCACTAAGTATGTGTGGGTACCCTGCTGCCTGACGAAGTATGTGTGGGTACCCTGCGACCGCACGAAGTATGTGTGGGTACCCTGCGACCGGACGAAGTATGTATAGGTACCCTGCGACCGCACGAAGTATGTGTAGGTACCCTGCGACCGGACGAAGTATGTGTGGGTACCATGCGACCGCACGAAGTATGTATAGGTACCCTGCGACCGGACGAAGTATGTGTGGGTACCCTGCGACCAGACAGAAGTATGTGTGGGTACCCTGCGACCGCACGAAGTATGTGTGGGTACCCTGCGACCGCACGAAGTATGTGTGGGTACCCTGCGACCGGACGACGTATGTGTGGGTACCATGCAACCGGACGAAGTATGTATAGGTACCCTGCGACCGGACGAAGTATGTGTGGGTACCCTGCGACCGGACAGAAGTATGTGTGGGTACCCTGCGACCGCATGAAGTATGTGTGGGTACCCTGCGACCGCACGATTTATGTGTGGGTACTCTGCTGCCTGACGAAGTATGTGTGGGTACCCTGCGACCGGACGAAGTATGTATAGGTACCCTGCGACCGCACGAAGTATGTATAGGTACCCTGCGACCGCACGAAGTATGTGTGGGTACCCTGCGACCGCTCGAAGTATGTGTAGGTACCCTGTGACCGTACGAAGTATGTGTAGGTACCCTGCGACCGCACAGAAGTATGTGTGGGTACCCTGCTGCCTGACGAAGTATGTGTGGGTACACTGCGACTGCACGAAGTATGTGTGGGTACCCTGCGACCGGACGAAGTATGTATAGGTACCCTGCGACCGGACGAAGTATGTGTGGGTACCCTGCGACCGGACGAAGTATGTGTGGGTACCCTGCGACCGGACGAAGTATGTATAGGTACCCTGCGACCGCACGAAGTATGTATGGGTACCCTGCGACCGGACGAAGTATGTATAGGTACCCTGCGACCGCACGAAGTATATGTGGGTACCCTGCGACCGCACGAAGAATTTGTGGGTACCCTGCGACCAAACGAAGTATGTATAGGTACCCTGCGACCGCACGAAGTATTTGTGGGTACCCTGCTGCCTGACGAAGTATGTGTGGGTACCCTGCGACCGGACGAAGTATGTGTGGGTACCCTGCGACCGGACGAAGTATGTGTGGGTACCCTGCGACCGGACGAAGTATGTGTAGGTACCCTGCGACCGGACGAAGTATGTGTGAGTACCCTGCGACCGGACGAAGTATGTGTGGGTACCCTGCGACCGCACGAAGTATGTGTGGGTACCCTGCGACCGGACGAAGTATGTGTGGGTACCCTGCGACCAAACGAAGTATGCGTGGGTACCCTGCGACCGCACGAAGTATTTGTGAGTACCCTGCTGCCTGACGAAGTATGTGTGGGTACCCTGCGACCGGACGAAGTATGTGTGGGTACCCTGCGACCAAACGAAGTATGTGTGGGTACCCTGCGACCGCACAAAGTATTTGTCGGTACCCTGCTGCCTGACGAAGTGTGTGTGGGTACCCTGCGACCGTACGAAGTATGTGTGGGTACCCCTGCGACCCCACGAAGTATGTGTGGGTACCCTGCGACCGGACGAAGTATGTGTGGGTACCCTGCCACCGGACGAAGTATGTGTGGGTACCCTGCGACCGCACGAAGTATGTGTGGGACCTCTGCGACCGGACGAAGTATGTGTGGGTACCCTGCGACCGGACGAAGTATGTGTGGGTTACCTGCGACCGCACGAAATATGTATAGGTACCCTGCGACCGCACGAATTATGTGTGGGTACCCTGCGACCGCACAAAATATATGTGGGTACCCTGCGATCGCACGAATTATTTGTGTGTACCCTGCGACTGCACGAATATGTGTGGGTACCCTACGACCGGACGAAGTATGTGTGGGTACCCTGCGACCGCACGAAGTATGTGTGGGTACCCTGCGACCGCACGAAGTATGTGTGGGTACCCTGCGACCGCACGAAGTATGTGTGGGTACCCTGCGACCGGACGAAGTATGTGTGGGTACCCTGCGACTGGACGAAGTATGTGTGGGTAACCTGCGATCGGACGAAGTATGTGTGGGTACCCTGCGACCGGACGAAGTATGTGTGGGTACCCTGCGACCGGACAAAGTATGTGTGGGTAACCTGCGACCGCACGAAATATGTATAGGTACCCTGCGACCGCACGAATTATATGTGGGTACCCTGCGACCGCACGAAATATGTGTGGGTACCCTGCGATCGCACGAATTATTTGTGTGTACCCTGCGACCGCACGAATATGTGTGGGTACCCTGCGACCGCACAGAAGTATGTGTCGGAACCCTGCGACAGCACGAATTATGTGTGGGTACCCTGCTGCCTGACGAAGTATGTGTGGGTACCCTGCGACCGCACGAAGTATGTGTGGGTACCCTGCGACCGGACTAAGTATGTGTGGGTACCCTGCGACCGGACGAAGTATGTGTGGGTACCCTGCGACTGGACGAAGTATGTGTGGGTACCCTGCGACCATACGAAGTATGTGTGGGTACCCTGCGACCGCACGAAGTATGTGTGGGTACCCTGCGACCGGACGAAGTATGTGTGGGTACCCTGCGACCAAACGAAGTATGTGTGGGTACCCTGCGACCGCACGAAGTATTTGTGGGTACCCTGCTGCCTGACGAAGTATGTGTGGGTACCCTGCGACCCCACGAAGTATGTGTGGGTACCCTGCGACCGGACGAAGTATGTGTGGGTACCCTGCGACCGGACGAAGTATGTGTGGGTACCCTGCCACCGGACGAAGTATGTGTGGGTACCCTGCGACCGCACGAAGTATGTGTGGGACCTCTGCGACCGGACGAAGTATGTGTGGGTACCCTGCGACCGGACGAAGTATGTGTGGGTAACCTGCGACCGCACGAAATATGTATAGGTACCCTGCGACCGCACGAATTATGTGTGGGTACCCTGCGACCGCACAAAATATATGTGGGTACCCTGCGATCGCACGAATTATTTGTGTGTACCCTGCGACTGCACGAATATGTGTGGGTACCCTGCGACCGGACGAAGTATGTGTGGGTACCCTGCGACCGCACGAAGTATGTGTGGGTACCCTGCGACCGCACGAAGTATGTGTGGGTACCCTGCGACCGCACGAAGTATGTGTGGGTACCCTGCGACCGGACGAAGTATGTGTGGGTACCCTGCGACTGGACGAAGTATGTGTGGGTAACCTGCGATCGGACGAAGTATGTGTGGGTACCCTGCGACCGGACGAAGTATGTGTGGGTACCCTGCGACCGGACAAAGTATGTGTGGGTAACCTGCGACCGGACAAAGTATGTGTGGGTAACCTGCGACCGCACGAAATATGTATAGGTACCCTGCGACCGCACGAATTATATGTGGGTACCCTGCGACCGCACGAAATATGTGTGGGTACCCTGCGATCGCACGAATTATTTTTGTGTACCCTGCGACCGCACGAATATGTGTGGGTACCCTGCGACCGCACAGAAGTATGTGTGGGTACCCTGCGACAGCACGAATTATGTGTGGGTACCCTGCTGCCTGACGAAGTATGTGTGGGTACCCTGCGACCGCACGAAGTATGTGTGGGTACCCTGCGACCGGACTAAGTATGTGTGGGTACCCTGCGACCGGACGAAGTATGTGTGGGTACCCTGCGACTGGACGAAGTATGTGTGGGTACCCTGCGACCATACGAAGTATGTGTGGGAACCCTGCGACCGCACGAAGTATGTGTGGGTACCCTGCGACCGGACGAAGTATGTGTGGGTACCCTGCGACCAAACGAAGTATGTGTGGGTACCCTGCGACCGCACGAAGTATTTGTGGGTACCCTGCTGCCTGACGAAGTATGTGTGGGTACCCTGCGACCCCACGAAGTATGTGTGGGTACCCTGCGACCGGACGAAGTATGTGTGGGTACCCTGCGACCGGACGAAGTATGTGTGGGTACCCTGCGACCGGACGAAGTATGTGTGGGTACCCTGCGACCGGACGAAGTATGTGTGGGTACCCTGCGACCAAACGAAGTATGTGTGGGTACCCTGCGACCGGACGAAGTATGTGTGGGTTCCCTGCGACCGCACGAAGTATGTGTGGGTACCCTGCGACCGGACGAAGTATGTGTGGGTACCCTGCGACCGGACGAAGTATGTGTGGGTAACCTGCGACCGCACGAAGTATGTGTGGGTACCCTGCGACCGGACGAAGTATGTGTGGGTAACCTGCGATTGCACGAAATATGTATAGGTACCCTGCGACTGCACGAATTATGTGTGGGTACCCTGCGACCGCACGAAATATGTGTGGGTACCCTGCGATCGCACAAATTATTTGTGTGTACCCTGCGACCGCACGAATATGTGTGGGTACCCTGCGACAGCACAGAAGTATGTGTGGGTACCCTGCGACAGCACGAATTATGTGTGGGTACCCTGCCACCGGACGAAGTACGTGTGGGTACCCTGCGACCGGACGAAGTATGTGGGGGTACCCTGCGACTGGACGAAGTATGTGTGGGTACCCTGCGATAGGACGAAGTAATGTGGGTACCGTGCGACCTGACGAAGTATGTGTGGGTACCGTTCGACCAAACGAAGTATGTGTGGGTACCCTGCGACCGCACGAAGTATGTGTGGGTACCCTGCGACCGGACGAAGTATGTGTGGGTACCCTGCGACCAAACGAAGTATGTATAGGTACCCTGCGACCGCACGAAGTATTTGTGGGTACCCTGCTGCCTGACGAAGTATGTGTGGGTACCCTGCGACCGGACGAAGTATGTGTGGGTACCCTGCGACCGGACGAAGTAATGTGGGTACCCTGCGACCGGACGAAGTATGTGTGGGTACCCTGCGACCGGACGAAGTATGTGTGGGTACCCTGCGACCGGACGAAGTATGTGTGGGTACCCTGCGACCGCACGAAGTATGTGTGGGTACCCTGCGACCGGACGAAGTATGTGTGGGTACCCTGCGACCGCACGAAATATGTATAGGTACCCTGCGACCGCACGAAATATGTGTGGGTACCCTGCGACCGCACAAAATATGTGTGGGTACCCTGCGATCGCACGAATTATTTGTGGGTACCCTGCGACCGCACGAATATGTGTGGGTACCCTGCGACCGCACGAAGTATGTGTGGGTACCCTGCGACCGCACGAAGTATGTGTTGGTACCCTGCGACCGGACGAAGTATGTGTGGGTACCCTGCGACCTAACAAAGTATGTGTTGGTACCCTGCGACCAAACGAAATATGTGTGGGTACCCTGCGACCGAACGAAGTATGTGTAGGTACCATGCGACCTGACGAAGTATGTGTGGGTACCCTGCGACCTGACGAAGTATGTGTGGGTACCCTGCGACCGGAAAAAGTATGTGTGGGTACCGTGCGACCTGACGAAGTATGTGTGGGTACCCTGCGACCGAACGAATATGTGTGGGTACCCTGCCACCGCACGAAGTATGTGTGGGTACCCTGCGACCGCACGAAGTATGTGTTGGTACCCTGCGACCGGACGAAGTATGTGTTGGTACCCTGCGACTGGACGAAGTATGGGGGGGTACCCTGCGACCGGACGAAGTATGTGTGGGTACCCTGCGACCTAACAAAGTATGTGTTGGTTCCCTGCGACAGGACGAAGTATGTGTGGGTACCCTGCGACCGGACGAAGTATGTCTGGTTACTATGCGACCTGACGAAGTATGTGTGGGTACCCTGCGACCTGACGAAGTATGTGTGGGTACCCTGCGACTTGACGAAGTATGTGTGGGTACCGTGCGACTTGACGAAGTATGTGTGGGTACACTTCGACATGACGAAGTATGTGTTAGTACCCTGCAACCGGACGAAGTATGTGTGGGTACCCTGCCACCGGACGAAGTATGTGTTGGTACCCTGACGTCAGAGAGTGGCAGGAAGAAATTCACTCACACTACAACCATTTTTTTCTTTCTTTCTTTTTTCCCGCTCCATCCCACACTTTCTTTCTTAATTATTAATAGACGCTAATATTCCCCCCCTCCCTATGGCCGTTCTGTTTTCATGATAGGCATTCCCTCCTCCTTTCGGGGGTGTGTCGGCATTCGCCGGTGTGAGCGCTTCAGGTGAAATTTTGGGGAGGGGTGGGGGTGGTATCAGCATACACCGGTGGGACGCCTAAGGGAACATTTGGGGGAGGAGGAGTGTCGGCATTCGCCGGTGTGAGCGCCTCAGGCCAAATCTAAGGAGGGGGAATGTCGGCATACGGCGGCTCAGGCCAATCTGGGGAGGGGAGGAGGGAAATGTCGGCATTCGGCGGTATGAGCGATCGCCTGTGGGGCGCCTCAGGCGAAATTTGGGGATGGGGCGTATTGGCATACGCCGGTGAGGCAGGCGAAATTTGAGGGAGGGGGGGTGTCAGTATTCGCCGGTGTCAGCGCCTCAGGCGAAATTTGGGGGGAGTCGTCGGTGAGACAATCCCGACCTTGGGGGTATATCAACCGGTACTTTAGGGAAGAGGAAGTGAGCTAAAGGAAAAGGGATTAAAAAATAAAAAGATAATCTGATTTTTGATTCGACAGTGTAAGATCGACACCTATCGGATAGGACTAGATATACACTTGATCTCAAGGCAATAATGCCGAGAACAGATACTACACTTTGATCTTAGCCAAAAGGCCGAGAAACATCCGAAATTCAAAAATTTAATGTGATTTAAAGGGACTATTTATAACCAATCTACACCTGAACAGCGGTCTATCCACTAGACACTGTTCAAATTACATTAATAAATTAACGAGTAATAATAACTATGATTTTCTTTGAACAAACATTGTATAATACTATTTAACAAGTTCTTTAATGAGTTTTGATGAGCAACAATGAATTTTAGACTCCCTAGGCCGTTTTTCTCTAATTCTGTTTAGTGTAGTATCTGTTTGGATTATGCACTCCATAATCGTCTTGGCTTCATTCCGCCGGTCTATGGAAAAATGATTCACTCGCTGACAGTCAACCGGACCACTTTCCGACAAAAGGTAGCAGTTTTTTCGTATTTTACACTACTTTTTCAACGTTAATATGTAGTAAATTCGAAATAATCTAATGTATTTATGTACTAATCCGATAAAAATGCAGAGTCACTGTAAACATCCCATAATCCCTTGCCGGATGTACCCTGTCTTGCCCGACATTCAGCCCGGTTGTATCAGATCATCCAATAACTTCTGTCCGGATAAATCAATAACAACATAGGAATCCTACGTTATAAGTGTGTAGTGAAACAAGGGTTGCTCAATCACATCCGCACCTGTCCAATAATCCCTTGCTGGATGTACCCGGTCTTGCCCTATATTGTGTCCGGTTATATCAGGTCATAGTACTCGGCGTTGTCCGGGAAAAAAGTGCTCAATGTCCTAGATAGAGCTACTGTAGATAGGTTTGCATCATATCTTAACAGCATCTACGCTGAAAAGGATGGGGGGATCGATAAGAGTTATTTCAGTAGTGCTCAGGAGGCCTCTTTGATTTTCAAATACTCGGCGTTGTCCGGGAGAAAAGTGCTCAATGTCCTAGATAGAGCTACTGTAGTGATAGGTTTGGAAAATATTTTAAAGCCATCTTCGTTCCCCTTTGGACTATTTGGCAGATCAAAAGGAGGGATACCTAAGTGATTTCAGTAGTCCTCAGGAGGCCTCTTTTGTTATCAAAGTACTCGGCGTTGTCCGGGAGAAAAACGCTCAATGTCCTAGATAGAGCTACTGTAGTGATAGGTTTGGAAAATATTTTAACGCTATCTTCGTTCCCCTTTGGACTATTTGGCAGATCAGAAGGAGAGAGGATACCTATGTGATTTCAGTAGTCCTCAGGAGGCCTCCTTGATTATCAAAGTACTCGGCGTTATCCGGGAGAAAATTGCTCAATGTCCTAGATAGAGCTACTGTAGTGATAGGTTTGGATAATATTTTAACAGCATCTACGCTGAAAAGGATGGGGGAATCGATATAAGTTATTACAGTAGTTCTCAGGAGGCGTCTTTGATTATCAAAGTACTCGGCGTTGTCCGGGAGAAAAGTGCTCAATATCCTAGATAGAGCTACTGTAGTGATAGGTTTGGAAAATATTTTAACGCTATCTTCGTTCCCCTTTGGACTATTTGGTAGATCAGAAGGAGAGAGGATACCTAAGTGATTTCAGTAGTGCTCAGGAGGCCTCCTTGATTTTCAAAGTACTCGGCGTTATCCGGGAGAAAATTGCTGAATGTCCTAGATAGAGCTACTGTAGTGATAGGTTATGATAATATTTTAACAGCATCTACGCTGAAAAGGATGGGGGAATCGATAAGAGTTATTTAAGAAGTGCTCATGAGGCCTCCTTTATGTAAAAATTACTCGGTGTTGTCCGGGAGAAAAGTGCTCAATATCCTAGATAGAGCTACTGTAGTGATAGGTTTTGAAAATATTTTAACGCCATCTTCGTTCCCCTTTGGACTATTTTGCAGATCAAAAGGAGGGATACCTAAGTGATTTCAGTAGTGCTCAGGAGGCCTCCTTGATTTTCAAAGTATTTGGCGTTGTCCGGGAGAAAAGTGTTCAATGTCCTTGATCGAGCTACTGTAGTGATAGGTTTGGATAATATTTTAACAGCACCTACGCTGAAAAGGATGGGGGAATCGATAAGAGTGATTTCAGTAGTGCTCAGGAGGCCTCCTTGATTTTCAAAGTACTCGGCGTTGTCCGGCAGAAAAGTGCTCAATATCCTAGATAGAGCTACTGTAGTGATAGGTTTGGAAAATATTTTAATGCCATCTTCGTTCCCCTTTGAACTATTTGGCAGATCAGAAGGAGAGAGGATACCTAAGTTATTTCAGTAGTGCTCATGAGGCCTCTTTTATTTTTAAAGTACTCGGCGTTGTCCGGGAGAAAATTGTTCAATGTCCTAGATAGAGCTACTGTAGTGATTGGTTTGGATAATATTTTAAGAGCATCTACGCTGAAAACCTATTTAGCATTCGCACCGCGACAGCAATAGGTACGTATTTAGCATTCAGCGGTGGCATTAGGAAGTATATAGCATGTGCACATGGGCGGCAATAAATACGTATATAGCATGCGCATCGGGAGTATAAAAAAAATTGGGGGGAAGGCAAAACATTTATTTTGTCTTTTATCTTTTTCATTGAAAATATTTATGTGTATGGGGGAGAATGAAAAAAAAAAATTTTCGGGGGGGGGGCTAAAAAAAATTTTTTTTTTCTTTTTTAAAATAAAAATATTTCTATGTATGGGGGGAACATAAAATTTTTGGGGTGTAAGGGTGGTCAAAAAATTTTCTTTTTTTTTTCCTTTAAATTAAAAATATTTCTAAGTATGTGGGAGGATAGAAAAAAAATTTTCTTGTGGGGAGACAAAAAAATGTATTTTTTTCTGTTTGTAACTAAAAATATTTATATTTATGATAGTGACAATACATAAATGAACACTATTTTGTTTTTCTAACACGACATGGCCGAATAAATATAAGTTCTTACGTATGCGAACTGGGCTGGAGATTGGTACATATATAGTATGTGTACCCTTGCAGAGATAGGTAAGTATGTAGTATGCGCACCAGAGCCACGATAGGTACGAATATAGTATGCACACCGGGCAGGCGATAGGTTTATATATAGTATGTGTACCGGGGTGGCAATAGGTACTATATAGTAGTGCATAGGGGTGGCTATAGCTACGTATTTAGCATTCGCACCGGGGTTGCGATAGGTATGTATTCAGCAATCGCACCGGGGTTGCGATATGTACATATTTAGTATTCGCACTGGGGCAGTGATAGGTACATATGGTGTATGAACACCTGGGCGGCAATATGTACGTATTTAGCATTCATCCCTGGGCGGAGATAGGTACTTATTTAGCATTCAGCGGTGGCGATAGGTACGTATATAGCATGTGCACATGGGCGGCAATAAGTATGTGATAGGTATGTATTATGCATGCGCACTGGGGCAGCGATCGGTTCATATATAGCACGCGCACCGGGGCAGCGATAGGTATGTATATAGCACGCGCACCGGGGCGGCGAAAGGTACGTATTTAGCATTCACACCGGGGCGGCGATATGTATGTATTTAGCATTCACACCGGGGCGGCAATAGGTATGTATTTAGCATTCACACCGGGGCGGCGATAGGTATGTATTTAGCATTCACACCGGGGCGGCGATAGGTATGTATTTAGCATTCGCACCGGGGCGGCGATAGGTATGTATTTAGCATTCGCACCGGGGCGGCGATAGGTATGTATTTAGCATTCGCATCGGGGTGGCGATATGTACGTATTTAGCTTCCGCACCGGGGCGGCGATAGGTACGTATTTAGAATTCACACAAGAGCGGCAATAGGTACGTATTTAGAAATCACACTGGGGCGGCGATATGTATGTATTTAGCATTCGTACCGGGGCGGCGATATGTACGTATTTAGCTTCCACACCGGGGCGGCGATAGGTACATATTCAGAATTCACGGGTGGCGATAGCTACATATATAGCATGTACACATGGGCAGCAATAAGTACGTACATAGCATGCGCACCGGGGCGGCGATCAGTACATATATATCACGTGCACCGGGGCGGCGATCAGTACATATATATCACGTGCACCGGGGCGGCAATAGGTACGTATATAGCACGTGCACCAGAACGGCGAAAGGTATGTATTTCGCATTCGCACCAGGGTGGTGATAGGTACGTATTTAGCATTCGCACCGGGGCGGCTATAGGTACGTATTTAGCATTCGACACCAGGGCGGCTATAGGTACGTATTTAGCATTCGCATCGGGCCGGAGATAGGTACGTATTTAGCATTCGCACCAAAGTGGTGATAGGTACGTATTTAGAAATTCGCACCAATGCGGCAATATGTACATATTAATTATTCCCACTAGGGCAGCGATAGGTACTTATATAGCATAGCAGGCGATAAGTACTATTTAGCATTCGCACCGGGGCGGCGATAGGTACTTAAATAGTATCTGAACTGGGGCGGCGATAGGTACGTATATAGTATGTGCACTGGGGCGGCGATAGGTACGTATATAGTATGCGCACCGGGGTGATGATAGATACGTATATAGCATGAACACCGGGGTGGAGATAAGTACCTATATAGAAGGCACAGATAGAGGTGTTACTTTTTATAGAAATATATCATACTATTGCCCTGGGCAACGTAGGAGAAATGGTGGGGAAAGAACAGCTTTCGCAAAAGGCAAAATTAGAAAGTAGCGGTGAAATGCGGCGACCAGGGAAAAGAAAGGTAGAAAGATAAAGAGACGGCTATAGAGAAGGGGGGGGGGAGAAATAGAAGTTTGTATATAAAGATGTTACACACACGATTTTTCTTCAATTATATGTTTTAATGACCCCGAGCAACGCCGGGTAGCCCCGCTAGTCTATAATAAAGGCCAATGTGCATTTATTTGTATCTATAATAAAGAGATTATTTTTAGGGGTCATGCCAAATTTTTTAGGGGTCCAGTCAAATTTTTTTTCTTCTTTTTTTGAACTTAAAATAATTCTCAGGGTTGTGGGACAATGAAAAAAAAAATTGGGGGGGGGGGGGCTGGAGAGATTAGGGGGTAGGGGAAAATTTTAGGGGTCAGGCCAAATTTTTTAGGGGTCCGGCCAAATTTTTTTGTTTTTTTTTGTTTCAAAGTCAAAATATATCTCATGGTTGGGGGAGAGTGAAAAATTAGGGGGCTGGAGAGATTTAGGGGTCGGGGAAAATTTTAGGGGTCAGGACGAACTTTTTAGGGGTCAAGCACAATTTTGTTGTTTTTTTTTGTTTTGAAGTCAAAATATATCTAATGGTTGTAAGAGAGTGAAAAATTAGGGGGCTGGAGAGATTTAGGGGTCGGGGAAAATTTTAGGGGTCAAGACGAACTTTTTAGGGGTCAGGCCAAATTTTTTTGTTTTTTTTGTTTTTTTTTTGTTTTGAAGTCAAAATATATCTCATGGTTGGGGGAGAGTGAAAAATTAGGGGGCTGGAGAGATTAAGGGGTCGGGAAAAATTTTAGGGGTCAGGACGAACTTTTTAGGGGTCAGGCCAAATTTTTTTTTTTTTTTTTTTTTTTTTTTTTTTGAAGCCAAAATATTTCTCAGGGTTGGGGGAGAGTGAAATATTAGGGGGTTGGAGAGATTTAGGGGTCGGGGAAAATTTTAGGGGTCAGGACGAAATTTTTAGGGGTAAGGCCAAATTTTTTTGTTTTTTTTTGTTTTGAAGTCAAATTATTTCTCATGGTTGGAGGAGAGTGAAAAATTAGGGGGCTGGAGAGATTTAGGGGTCGGGGACAATTTTAGGGGTCAGGACGAACTTTTTAGGGGTCCGGCCAAATTTTTTTGTTTTTTTTTGTTTTTTTTTTATTTTGAAGTCAAAATATTTCTCAGGGTTGGGGGAGAGTGAAAAATTAAGGGGCTGGAGAGATTTAGGGGTCGGGGAAAATTTTAGGGGTCAGAGCGAACTTTTTAGGGGTCAGGCCAAATTTTTTTGTTTTTTTTTGTTTTGAAGTCAAAATATTTCTCAGGGTTGGAGGAGAGTGAAAAATTAGGGGGCTGGAGAGATTTAGGGGTCG
The DNA here is from genome assembly GCA_963556195.1 of Sepiola atlantica. Lineage (NCBI taxonomy): Eukaryota > Metazoa > Mollusca > Cephalopoda > Sepiida > Sepiolidae > Sepiola > Sepiola atlantica. The sequence goes on from OY744530.1 coordinate 6,305,481, forward strand.
GGGAAAATTTTAGGGGTCAGGCGGAACTTTTTAGGGGTCAGGCCAAATTTTTTTGTTTTTTTTTGTTTTGAAGTCAAAATATATCTAATGGTTGTAAGAGAGTGAAAAATTAGGGGGCTGGAGAGATTTAGGGGTCGGGGAAAATTTTAGGGGTCAGGACGCACTTTTAAGGGGTCAGGTAAAATTTTTTTGTTTTTTTTTGTTTTGAAGTCAAAATAAATCTCATGGTTGGGGGAGAGTGAAAAATTAGGGGGCTAGAGAGATTTAGGGGTCGGGGACAATTTTAGGGGTCAGGACGAACTTTTTAGGGGTCAGGCCAAATTTTTTTTTTTGTTTTTGTTTTTTTTTGTTTTGAAGTCAAAATATTTCTCAGGGTTGGGGGAGAGTGAAAAATTAGTGGGCTGGAGAGATTTAGGGGTCGGGGAAAATTTTAGGGGTCAGGACGAACTTTTTAGGGGTCCGGCCAAATTTTTTTGTTTTTTTTTGTTTTTTTTTATTTTGAAGTCAAAATATTTCTCAGGGTTGGGGGAGAGTGAAAAATTAAGGGGCTGGAGAGATTTAGGGGTCGGGGAAAATTTTAGGGGTCAGGACGAACTTTTTAGGGGTCAGGCCAAATTTTTTTGTTTTTTTTTGTTTTGAAGTCAAAATATGTCTCAGGGTTGGAGGAGAGTGAAAAATTAGGGGGCTGGAGAGATTTAGGGGTCGGGGAAAATTTTAGGGGTCAGGACGAACTTTTTAGGGGTCAGGCCAAATTTTTTTGTTTTTTTTTGTTTTGAAGTCAAAATATATCTCATGGTTGGAGGAGAAAGAAAAATTAGGGGGCTGGAGAGATTTAGGGGTCGGGGAAAATTTTAGGGGTCAGGACGAACTTTTTAGGGGTCAGGCCAAATTTTTTTGTTTTTTTTTGTTTTGAAGTCAAAATATTTGTCATGGTTGGGGGAGAGTGAAAAATAAGGGGGCTAGTGAGATTTAGGGGTCGGGGAAAATTTTAGGGGGCAGGACGAACTTTTTAGGGGTCAGGCCTAATTTTTTTGTTTTTTTTTGTTTTGAAGTCAAAATATTTCTCAGGGTTGGGGGAGAGTGAAAAATTAGGGAGCTGGAGAGATTTAGGGGTCGGGGAAAATTTTAGGGGTCAGGACGAACTTTTTAGGGGTCAGGCCAAATTTTTTTGTTTTTTTTTGTTTTGAAGTCAAATTATTTCTCATGGTTGGAGGAGAGTGAAAAATTAGGGGGCTGGAGAGATTTAGGGGTCGGGGAAAATTTTAGGGGGCAGGACGCACTTTTTAGGGTTCAGGCCAAATTTTTTTGTTTTTTTTTTGTCTTGAAGTCAAAATATATCTCATGGTTGGGGGAGAGTGAACAATTAGGGGGCTAGAGAGATTTAGGGGTCGGGGACAATTTTAGGGGTCAGGACGAACTTTTTAAGGGTAAGGCCAAATTCTTTTGTTTTTTTTTGTTTTTTTTTGTTTTGAAGTCAAAATATTTCTCAGGGTTGGGGGAGAGTGAACAATTAGGGGGCTGGAGAGATTTAGGGGTCGGGGAAAATTTTAGGGGTCAGGACGAACATTTTAGGGGTCAGGCCAAATTTTTTTGTTTTTTTTTGTTTTGAAGTCAAAATATTTCTCATGGTTGGAGGAGAGTTGAAAATTTAGGGGGCTGGAGAGATTTAGGGGTCGGGGAAAATTTTAGGGGTCAGGACGAACTTTTTAGGGGTCAGGCCAAATTTTTTTGTTTTTTTTTGTTTTGAAGTCAAAATATATCTCATGGTTGGAGGAGAAAGAAAAATTAGGGGGCTGGAGAGATTTAGGGGTCGGGGAAAATTTTAGGGGTCAGGACGAACTTTTTAGGGGTCAGGCCAAATTTTTTTGTTTTTTTTTGTTTTGAAGTCAAAATATTTCTCATGGTTGGGGTAGAGTGAAAAATAAGGGGGCTAGAGAGATTTAGGGGTCGGGGAAAATTTTAGGGGTCCGGACGAACTTTTTAGGGGTCAGGCCTAATTTTTTTGTTTTTTTTTGTTTTTTTTGTTTTGAAGTCAAAATATTTCTCAGGGTTGGGGGAGAGTGAAAAATTCGGGAGCTGGAGAGATTTAGGGGTCGGGGAAAATTTTAGGGGTCAGGACGAACTTTTTAGGGGTCAGGCCAAATTTTTTTGTTTTTTTTTGTTTTGAAGTCAAATTATTTCTCATGGTTGGAGGAGAGTGAAAAATTAGGGGGCTGGAGAGATTTAGGGGTCGGGGAAAATTTTAGGGGGCAGGACGCACTTTTTAGGGTTCAGGCCAAATTTTTTTGTTTTTTTTTTGTCTTGAAGTCAAAATATATCTCATGGTTGGGGGAGAGTTAAAAATTAGGGGGCTAGAGAGATTTAAGGGTCGGGGACAATTTTAGGGGTCAGGACGAACTTTTTAAGGGTAAGGCCAAATTTTTTTGTTTTTTTTTGTTTTGAAGTCAAATTATTTCTCATGGTTGGAGGAGAGTGAAAAATTAGGGGGCTGGAGAGATTTAGGGGTCGGGGAAAATTTTAGGGGTCAGGACGAACTTTTTAGGGTTCAGGCCAAATTTTTTTCTTTTTTTTTGGTTTTGAACTCAAAATATTTCTCAGGGTTGGGGGAGAGTGAACAATTAGGGGGCTGGAGAGATTGAGGGGTCGGGGAAAATTTTAGGGGTCAAGACGAACTTTTTAGGGGTCAGGCCAAATTTTTTTGTTTTTTTTTGTTTTGAAGTCAAAATATTTCTCATGGTTGGGGGAGAGTGAAAAATTAGGGGGCTGGAGAGATTTAGGGGTCGGGGAAAATTTTAGGGGTCAGGCCGAACTTTTTAGGGTCTGCCCAAATTTAGGGGTGGCGATATGTACGTATTTAGCTTCCACACCGGGGCGGCGATAGGTACTTATTTAGCATTCAGTGGTGGTGATAGGTACTTATATAGCATGTGCACATGGGCGGTAATAAGTACGTATATAGTATGCACACCGGGGCAGTGATAGGTATGTATTTAGCATGCGCACTGAGGCAGCGATCGGTTCATATGTAGCACGCGCACCGGGGCGGCGATAGGTACATATATAGCACGCGCACAGGGGCGGCGAAAGGTACATATTTAAAATTCACACTGGGCGGCGAAAGGTACATATTTAAAATTCACACCGGGGCGGCGATAGGTACGTATTTAGCATTCACGCCGGGGCGGCGATAGGTATGTATTTAGCATTCACACCGGGGCAGCGATAGGTATGTATTTAGCATTCACACCGGGGCAGCGATAGGTACGTATTTAGCTTCCGCACCGGGGCGGCGAAAGGTATGTATTTCGCATTCGCACCGTAGTGGTGATAGGTACGTATTTAGCATTCGCACTGGGGCGGCTATAGGTACGTATTTAGCATTCGCACCAGGGCGGCTATAGGTACGTATTTAGCATTCGCACTGGGCCGGCGATAGGTACGTATTTAGCATTCACACCAAAGCGGCAATATGTACATATTAATTATTCGCACTAGGGCAGCGATAGGTACTTATGTAGCATGCATACCGGGGCGCAATTGGTATGTCTTTAGTATTCGCACTAGGGCAGCGATAGGTACTTATGTAGCATGCACACCGGGGCGCAATAGGTATGTATTTAGCATTCACACCGGGGCAACGATAGGTACTATTTAGCATTCGCAACGGGGCGGCGATAGGTACTTAAATAGTATCTGCACCGGGGCGGCGATAGGTACGTATATAGTATGTGCACTGGGGCGGCGATAGGTACGTATATAGTATGCGCACCGGGGTGATGATAGATACGTATATAGAATGAACACCGGGGTGGAGATAAGTACCTATATAGAAGGCGCAGATAGAGGTGTTACTTTTTATAGAAATATGTCATACTATTACCCTGGGCAATAGGAGAAATGGTGGGGAAGAAACAGCTTTTGCAAAAGGCAAAATTAGAAAGTAGCGGCGAAATGGGGCGACCAGGAAAGAGAAAGGTAGCAGATAAAGAGACGGCTATAGAGAGAGGGGGCGGACATAGAAGTTTGAATATAAAGATGTTACACACACGATCTTTCTTCAAATATATGTTTTTATGACCCCGAGCAACGCCGGGTAGCCCCGCTAGTATATATATATATATATATAACATATATACATATAACATATATATATTTATATATATATATGTATATATATATACATATATGTATACATATATACATATATATACATATATATACATATATATACATATATATATATGATACAAATATGTATACATATATATACATATATATATATATATATATATATATATTATACACATATATATATATATGTATATATATGTCTATATATACATATATATATATATGTGTGTATATATAGACCTGTATTTATGTACATATATATATATATATACATATATATACATATATATATATACATATACATCTATAAACATATATTTACATATACATACATATATATACATATATATATATACATATTTACATATATGTATATACAAATATACATATATATATATATATACATATATATATATATATATATATATATATATATAATTCTCTCCTACCCTGATATTGCGCATTTGGGGATTTCTTCCTCCCACCACTGTATCTAATGTACACATATTGACTCCATTATGACATCATACTTATTCGGAGTAAAGCCCTGACTTAGGTGTAAAGTGTCTTGTTACCTTGAAGACTTCTAACACCAAGATTATCTCCTTTCACAGCCAACGCACGACATTTTGTTTTACCTTAGTTGAAATAGATGGCTCGCTTTTTAATGAAGCACCCTCCTTTGATAAGCTCATAGGACTTAGCAGGTTTGAAAGTCGCTAGAAAAGTTGTTTGATTATTCTATCGCTCCAGAAAGTACCTGCCAATTGATGCAAGTTTCTACTTTTATAGGAGTCAGATACAAACCAAGATAGCCATGCTGCCACGTATGTCAAGGTGACGTTCGGAGCGTTCTTTATTGCCTTCACAGACTACAAAATCGACTTCGCAATCAAGTGGAAGGTAATCTCTTCTCTTTCTTACAACTTTCTCACAGATAAGATTTTGCTAGTCTTTCTCTACTCTGTTGCCACTTTAAATCTCTCGTTCCCATGTTAACATTCACAGCTAGAACTCGTTTTTTTACCACTAGTGCAAAGAACTTTCATTTTTTCATCTGTCTACCTAAACCTAAACTGAACTTCCATTTCCTTACAAGAATCACGAATTTGTGTGACACGGTATCACAGGACTACTTCTCTGCAGACTACAACATTGTCGTCTTCAAGACGAATGTCAACAAATACTTCTCGGCTTTTTTAAATAACCATTTTATTTTCATTTCTTCAATCGTTTTAAATCCTCTTATAGTATTGTTCACAATCAAACTGACAGTCTTAGTAAGCCTTATCCTTGAGTTGCATTTGGCCATGAGAAATTGTGAATAAACTTTCGCCTGGATATCTTGAACAACCAATTTTTGATGTCCATTTGTTTTGTATTCAAGATAATAAAACAGAGAAACAACTTCAAAGGAAATGTAATTTTCGTATAAACCCATCAAATCGAGATATCAATGTCGGCGCATTTTTATGAATTCTTTCTTCAAATGAGCAAATAGAGACAAGTTTCTTGACCTCCGAAGTAATTCTCGTATAACTTATGGCCAGGTCGATGTTTTTTTTTTTAGATAATTGTATTTTTGTATTGCCATCACTTGCAGCCGAAGGATCCGATAGTCTAGCTGCTCTCTGATTGGGAAAGTTGAAGCATAAATTAGCTTTTCTTTTCTTACGTGAATGAATTTACCAGTCGGAATTTCAAATGTTATCGAAAGAAAATAGTTTCTATGATAATTTAATTTATCACGTCGAAGGAAGTTAAGTTCAATTTGTCAAGTGATTCGATTTTGTAATGCTATCCGAACGTATTTAATAATAACTCAGACGACTAACATGCAAATACAAAAGGGTTCATTGATTTATGTGAACAATGAAATAAGTTGTTACAAGTTGGGTAACTGCCTTGTAATGTGCACGGAAAACAACCTGACTGTACTTGTATTACTGCCTTACTCCTCAAAGCTAGCATCGTTCACGTTCATATCTTCCTCAGTGTAATGCATTGTATGAGAACGTATTTAGGGTTAAGGTTTGGGTTAGAGTTAAGGTTAGGGTTAGTGTTGTTTTTTTAATGATATTTCACCCCAAACAAGGCAGGTCGCCACTGTAGACGTAAAGGGGCTAATGAGTATTAGGTAGTAGGTTTTGGGTGGCATCCTAAGTTAACAGCTGTGCAGCGATATGTATGTTTACATTAGTTTTAAACCTCTGCAGGTCGGTACAGTCGGGAAACAGAGAACAGGGAGGGAGTTCCAGGGGCCGGCAGCACGAGGAGAGAAGCTATTGAAGTAGAAGGCTCTCCGGCATCTGGGGACCTCCATAGTGAATGGATGTGACCTAGCTGATTGTCGGGTTGGTCTAGTGTACTGGCGTCGAAGGGGCACTAGAGCAGCTAGTGCATCGGAGCACAATCCATTGAAGTATTTATAAAACAAGCACAAGGATGCAACATTGCGGCGAGGGTACAGGGGTTGGAGCTTGGTAGATAGTGTGGACTTATTTAGTTGGCGACTCTTTTTTTACCTTGTCTAAGAGGGAGAGACTAGTAGATGATGCACCGGCCCAGATGTGACAACACTACTTCATATATGGGCGGATGGTGGCTTCAGACTTCTTCAATGTATTTGTTCCAATTCATGTTATCTGTGAATGTCACGCCGAGTAGTTTGAAGGTTGAACACTCGGGTAGGGTGTTATTTGCCATGACAATCTGTGGTTGAAGAGGTTTCTTGTAGTTATTGAAGCAAAGGAGCTTTGTTTTTGCGGCATTAAAAGTTACCAGTGTTAGGGTTAGGGCTATGGTTTGCGTTAGGGTTAGAGTTAGTGTTATGGTTAGTGTTATGATTAGGGGTATGGTTAGGGGTTGGGTGTGGCTAGTGCATTGTATGAGAACGGGGGTTTCAGTATATTCTCTACAATACTTGAATTGTCAATCAAGATTTAAAATCTTTGATGAATCGGAGTTTAAATACAAAGTACTAGAGCAGAGTTTTAGGTAAACTTCTGGCATCGTCGGGTTAGAGTTAAAGTTAGTGTCATTGTTAGGGCAAGGGTTAGGGTAAGAGTTAGTGCTAGGGTTAGAGTTAGGGTTATAGTTATTTTTTTTATTTTTTTTATCATAGTTCACCCCAAACAAGGCACGCCGCCACTGTAGACGTAAGGGGCTACTGAGAAAAAAAGGGTAAATTTTTTTTTTAGGGGGGGGGGGCTTCAACCGAAATTCAGAGTTACGCAGCGAGATGTCTATTTACATTAGTTTTTAATTTCTGCATGTCAGCAACGTCAGGAAAGCAGGGAGCAGGGAGGGAGTTCCAGAGTCCAGCAGCACGAGGAAAGAAGCTTTTGGAGTAGAAAGCTCTTCGGCATCTGGGGACCTCCACAGTGTATGGATGGGATTTGGCAGATTGTTATGGTTAGTGTTAGGGTTAGGGTTGGGCTTAGTGCATTGTATGAGAACATACGGTAGTTTCAGTATCCTCTCTACAATACTTGAATTGTCGGTCAAGATTTAAAATCTTTGATGAATCAAAGGTGAAATACAAATAACAAGAGCAGAGTTTTAGACTAAGCTGAGGGAGCTAGTAAGAGTAATTTAGACATAGACTTTTCAGAAAATCAAATCCTTCAAATTGATTATAAAACCACAGTCAACAGTTTCGACTACTCACTCTTGTAAGAATATATGGGATTCGTTTTTCACGTGACTGATTTTAATCAGTTGAATATAAACAAATAAGTTAGTCATTCAGCTTTTAAAATGACGCATAGATTAATAATGTTTAGTAGCTGTTAACATACCGAACGGGTTTAGAATCCGGTGCGGGAATGCAAAGATACCGAACGCGGACCTTTCATTTTAACTTCTGTCGCACTTATTAACCTAATAGAGAAGGTTGTGGTAACGCATATTAATACATAACAAACGTTGACATGTTTTGATAATATGGTAGTGTGTACGTTGGGGAAGGTGGATGAACTGTGGTAGGGTTTTGTTTCTAAGGATAGGAGAACATCAAAGAGACTGGCGGTAAGATAGCATGGGCGGACTTTTGATTGTTTTGTCGTATTGTCTGCATAATTTGATAAGTGGCGGGAATTAGTTTGAAGAGATGCAATCGTTTCCGCTGCCCTAGATAGACTTGCCGACACACAGACGCACTCACAAAGACATAAACAAATAGATTGAATACATATATATATATATATATATATACATATATTTATACATATATATATATATATATATATATATATACATATATATATATGTAAATAACATACACACACACACATGATGTATATCTTTATAATCGCACATAGACACACATATGTGTATTACTGTTTGCATGCACATATATTTGTAATTATTAGAATGTTGTCAGATATTTCGAATTACATTTCAAAGTTGACTAACGTTTGTATTTTTAATGTTTTAAACAAAATTGTGTGTACTCTTTAATGAATTTTGAATAATTTCTTTCATAATGTAATTTTAATTGTATAAACTCTCTGCATGAGTTCAAACAAGATAATGCTATATATATATATATATATATATATATATATACTGAAAATAATAATACAGCCGTCAAATCATAGCTATATATGCATGTTCCTTCTTGTTGAACACCGTTAAGACGGCTGACTGTCGTTGCCTGCTCGGAATAATAAGACTTATTTCTCACCAATTCGTATAGTTATCTAGAATGGCCTCATCGGTTAGGGCGTCGAGATTTGGAGTTAAAGGTTTAAATGATTCTTTCTACACTAATGATTCTGAAAGCATGAAACGTATACGTCTGTAGGTAATAAAATATTTATTATTTAATAATTATATATATATATATTAAGCGGCGTCGAGTCTGGCCAGTACTGAATGGGTGACCATTTATGAATACCAGGTGCTGTATGTGCTCTCTGCTTATCTCGGCATTGTTTCCAATCGTCTTGTATTACTACTTGCCATTGGAATCAAGCAATGCCGACTCAGGAGAGCGTTTGTTGAGATTGCGCAACCCTTGCTATTACAAATTCACGCGCGGGCAGCCCCATGTGGGGCACTCATACGTCGAAATCGACGGGACAGTCTATCATATATATATATATATATATATATATATATATATATATATATATATATATATATATTAATAAGAAAAATATAAACGCGGGCATGCTTGCATTAACACAAAAGAGAAATTCTCTTTTCTCTAAAAGATAAAAATTTCACGCGGAAGCGAACTATGCGGTAAGACAAACAAGCCTAAAAACTTGGCCTGGGAAAACCTAGTCCAGATAAGGCAAGAGCCAAAATATGTATGCACATATGTAGCCACAGGTGTTTGCATGAATTGCATATTAGACTGCTACAGAAGGTATTGTCGTGTTTCCCACTAGATTGCAAGGTAAATCCCTCTGCCTGGTTTTCGTGAAAATAACATACGTTAGGTAGAGTCGAAAATCAACCGGCGTCAAGGTAAAGAAAGAGGTTTCTTCGTACGACAAGGGAAAGAACAATAATGCCAAAGGACTTTTGCTAACAAGGAAACATTTAATCATATATATGTGTGTATACCCAACTTACACCAGCTGGTGGTGACGAATAAAAGAAACAGAGTTTCTCGAGCACGTCTTTGTCTCTATCGTTGTGTAATGTTTGATGCTACCGGGTCCCCCGAAAGAACGGGTACAGCAACACAAACATCGACTAAGAATACTAAAGGCAACATTTATTAAAAACTGACCACCTGATATTTACAAAATAGCTTTTATTACCGATACTATATTAAACGTATTCCATAATAAAAAATAATGAAGTAATTAATATACAAATTTAAATTAAAAAATTAAATAAAATACACAAAATAAATAACAAAAGTAATAGATACACAAATTAAAAAATAATAAAGTAATAAATATACAAATATAAATTAAATAAATAAAATAAAATACACAAGATAAATAAACAAAAGTAATAGATACACGAATTAAAAAATAATAATGTAATAAATTAACAAATATCAAATTAAAAAATAAAATAAAATACTAAAAATAAATAAACAAAAGTAATAGATACACGAATTAAAAAATAATAATGTAATAAATTAACAAATATCAAATTAAAAAATAAAAAAAAATACTAAAAATAAATAAACAAAAGTAATAGATACACGAATTAAAAAATAATAATGTAATAAATTAACAAATATCAAATTAAAAAATAAAATAAAATACTAAAAATAAATAAACAAAAGTAATAGATACACGAATTAAAAAATAATAATGTAATAAATTAACAAATATCAAATTAAAAAATAAAATAAAATACTAAAAATAAATAAACAAAAGTAATAGATACACGAATTAAAAAATAATAATGTAATAAATTAACAAATATCAAATTAAAAAATAAAATAAAATACTAAAAATAAATAGACAAAAGAAATAGATACACAAATTAAAAAAATAATAAAGTAATAAATATACAAATATCAATTTTAAAAATAAAATAAAATACACAAGATAAATAAACAAAAGTAATAGAAACACAAATTAAAAAATAATAAAGTGATAAATATACAAATTAAAATTAAAAAATAACATAAAATGCAAAAAAAATAAACAAAAGTAATAGATACACAAATTATAAAATAATAAATACAAATATAAATTAAAAAATAAAATACAAAAAATAAATCAACAAAAGTAATAGATACACAAATTGAAAAAATGAAATAATAAATATACAAATGTGAATAAAAAAAATAAATAAAATACAAAAAATTAATTAACAAAAGTAATAGATACACAAATTAAAAAATAATAAAGTAATAAATATACAAATATGAATTAGAAAAATAAAAATTAAATAACCAAAAAATAAACAAAAGTAATAGATACACAAATTAAAAAAATAATTAAGAAATGAATATACAAATATAAATTAAAAAATGAAATACATTACAAAAAATAAATAGACAAAAGTAATAGTTACACAAATTAAAAAAATAATAAAGTAATAAATATACAAATATGAATTAAAAAATAAAATACACAAAATAAATAAACAAAAGTAATAGATACACAAATTAAAAATAATAAATTAACAAATATACAAATATAAATTTAAAAAATAAAATTAAATTAAAAAAATAAATAAACAAAAGTAATAGATACACTAATTAAAACATAATAAATTAACAAATATACAAATATAAATTTTAAAAATAAAATAAAATACAATAAAAAAAGTAATTGATACACATATAAAAAAATAAAACATTAACAAATATAGAAATATGAATTAAAAAATAAAATAAAATACCAAAAATAAATAAACAAAAGTTATAGATACACAAATTAAGAAATAATGAAGTAATACATATACAAATATAAATTAAAAAATAAAATAAAATACTAAAAATAAATAAACAAAAGTAATAGATACACGAATTAAAAAATAATAATGTAATAAATTAACAAATATCAAATTAAAAAATAAAATAAAATACTAAAAATAAATAAACAAAAGTAATAGATACACGAACTAAAAAATAATAATGTTATAAATTAACAAATATCAAATTAAAAAATAAAATAAAATACTAAAAATAAATAAACAAAAGTAATAGATACACGAATTAAAAAATCATAATGTAATAAATTAACAAATATCAAATTAAAAAATAAAATAAAATACTAAAAATAAATAGACAAAAGAAATAGATACACAAATTAAAAAAATAATAAAGTAATAAATATTAAAATATCAATTTTACAAATAAAATAAAATACACAAGATAAATAAACAAAAGTAATAGAAACACAAATTAAAAAATAATAAAGTGATAAATATACAAATTAAAATTAAAAAATAACATAAAATACAAAAAAAATAAACAAAAGTAATAGATACACAAATTATAAAATAATAAATACAAATATAAATTAAAAAATAAAATACAAAAAATAAATCAACAAAAGTAATAGATACACAAATTGAAAAAATGAAATAATAAATATACAAATGTGAATAAAAAAAATAAATAAAATACAAAAAATTAATTAACAAAAGTAATAGATACACAAATTAAAAAATAATAAAGTAATAAATATACAAATATGAATTAGAAAAATAAAAATTAAATAACCAAAAAATAAACAAAAGTAATAGATACACAAATTAAAAAAATAATTAAGAAATGAATATACAAATATAAATTAAAAAATGAAATACATTACAAAAAATAAATAGACAAAAGTAATAGTTACACAAATTAAAAAAATAATAAAGTAATAAATATACAAATATGAATTAAAAAATAAAATACACAAAATAAATAAACAAAAGTAATAGATACACAAATTAAAAATAATAAATTAACAAATATACAAATATAAATTTAAAAAGTAAAATTAAATTAAAAAAATAAATAAACAAAAGTAATAGATACACTAATTAAAAAATAATAAATTAACAAATATACAAATATAAATTTTAAAAATAAAATAAAATACAATAAAAAAAGTAATTGATACACATATAAAAAAATAAAACATTAACAAATATAGAAATATGAATTAAAAAATAAAATAAAATACCAAAAATAAATAAACAAAAGTTATAGATACACAAATTAAGAAATAATGAAGTAATACATATACAAATATAAATTAAAAAATAAAATAAAATACCAAAAAAAAAGAAACAAAGGTAATAGATACACAAATTATGAAATAATAAATATAAATATAAATGAAAAAATGAAATACAAAAAATAAATCAACTAATGTAATGGATACACAAATTAAAAATAATAAAATAATAAATATACAAATGTAAATTTAAATAATGAAATAAAATACAAAAAATAAACAAAACAAAAGTAATAGATACACAAATTAAAAAAATAATAAAGTTATGAATATACAAATATAAATTAAAAAATAAAATAAAATACAAAAAATAAATAAACAAATGTAATAGATACACAAATTATAAAATAATAAATTAACAAATATACAAATTTAAATTGAAAAATAAAATACAAAAAATAAATAAACAAATGTAATAGATACAAAAATTAAAAAATAAATAATAGACTTAACCACACCCATTTCTTTTCTTTAACTCTCCCTCTCCCCCTACCAAAAACTTACAATAAAAGTATAAAAAAACACAATTAGTCAAGTCTTCTTAAAAATAAAAAAACACTACTCCTGATGAGAACAACAAAGGTTTAAAGCGCTCGAGTGATGGCCGAATAAAGAATACTCGGAAACATGCTATACCAGTTACCTCCGGAGACAACAAAGCTTATTTGACGCATCGAGAATACCACTAAGAAATCAACAAACACGAAAATGTCACGTCATTCAAAAACGCCCGTTTAAATATATATATATATATATATATATATATATATATATATATATATATATATATATATATATATATATATATATATATATATATTAAAGTGAAATGTTTTGAAAATCAACAATCGTTTTTTCAAAATATTTCACTTTAATACATTCTAATCCGTGCTTCAAAGATGTTAATTTCCTTAATATATATATATATATATATATATATATATATATATATATATATATATATATGTTTATATATATATATATATATATATATATATATATATATATATATATATATATATATATATATATATATATATAAGGAGTAAGGCTACCAACATTTGTAAAAAGTATTTTTCAACATTTATTGATTATTTTGTTAAAAAGTATAAAATGATAAAATAACAAAATAATAAATAAATGTTGAAAAAAACTTTTTACAAATGTTGGTAGCCTTACTCATTTACATATATACGTTTCTCTCGTTGGAACTGCACTAATGCTGCAATACCCTCTTATTTATATATATATATATATATATATATATATATTCTTCGGAGCGGGTAAATCTTTGAATCTTTTTGGCCAGGATTTCATTGAATGTTTTGCTCCACTTTTCAAACTTTGAGTAGTGGTAGCAAAACAATAGTAGCTTCTTTGTGCAACAGTCCATGGTTGGGATTTTAAGCCTCTTCTGTTTCTTTTTGTTGTTGTTGCTGCATTTCATGTCTCAAAACCTGATGGCTGACCCTTTTTGGCCTCTGTCATGGCTGGGGCACTATTTCCAGAGGCAGAAAATTTCCAATCATTGCTTACATCTTCCCGCCTGGTGTATGAACGGGTTGATGGGCCCTTTTTATGCTGGGTGCCGGCCTTCCAGTATTTATTTTTGTTTATGTTTACATGTTTTATCATTCATTTCCTCATTGTCAACGGCTTCTAATTCATTATTCCAAGCTACTCTCTATTAATAGAGAGGCTGCCCCCGTCCGCCATTCGGGAGACATGCTGGATGGCTTGAAGAAACAGCACACCATTTTTTTTTTAATATTTGGACAGGGTGTACTTCAAGTAAAAAGTATCTTCATGTCAGAGTCTCTGACAAACCCCTGTATAGAGAGACCGAAGACACCCGAGGATGGTTTCTAGTAGGTATTCAAGTCGTCACAGTAGGTATTCAAGTCATATATGTGTGTAAGTTAGTGAGAAAGAATCCCAGCAGAGTGCTCGATTATTAAGAAAAATCAAAAATAAGACTAATATTTATTTATTAATGCTCGTATTACAGAAAATCAGAATAATAGCAGTACCGTCGGTTTTCAATCCTAACAAAAGAAACCTATAAAGCTCACTTTATCTGATCTCTCTTCAGCCTCTGTTTATTTCTGTCTTCCTGGAAAATGGCTGTCGACGCGTTATGTTAATTGTCTCACAGTATTTCGATTTCCTATAGATTATAATCAGTTTTACCAATTGGGTATTCATACCAGCAAATTATTCCAGTGGTCTAGTCGTGGGCGAACAAAACAGTTGTTTCTTTTTTTTTTTTTTTTAAATACGTCGATATAATTCCAATGTAATGTTAACCTCCGATCCTGGAGTAATATATTTTTAAAATAATAGTTTTAAAATCGAGACTTTAAAATTAAGACAAGATTTAAGAATAAGATTTTAAAACGTACGGAAATCCCCCGCCAAACAGAGAAAGAAGAGGAAGAAAAAAAGAAATATGAATCTATATGACCTCAAAGGTAAACAAAAGTATAAGACATACTTAGCATTTCCCACAACCTAGAATTTACGAACAAGCAAAATTCATTTCAGAATACACTAGCCGCCGACATAAAAAACTTAAAAGACAAAATGGTGCACTAATATTCTCCGACAAAACCAAAAACATTTATAAAATTACAAAAAGTAAAAAACAGACCTAACCATTAGCTCTATTACCGATAAATATCAGTTAGTCAAGACGGATACATATAAGACAATTCATAATGAAACCACTTAGATAGCTACTAGACCAAATACAGAACTAACTACTTAGAAACGAGGAAGGTCTCTGTTACTTTAAAAGACCACAAAGATAACTTCAGAAATAAGCCCTCGTACAGACTAATCAACCCATCTAAAAGCGAACTAGGACTAGCAAGTAAATCAATTGTTAAAAATATAGTTAATAAAATTAGGGATAAACAAACCTAAGTCTGTGGGGCAATACAAATTCAGTCCTAAACTGGTTCCATAACATAAGGAAAAACACAGATGCAAATTCACACAATTAGACATAGTAGATTTCTACCCATCCATAACAAAAGACACCCTAGACAAGACCTTAACCTTTGAACTTTCACACACAAACATCAGTCAACTAGAAAGGTGCACAATACTACAAGCAAGGCAAACCCTACTTTTCTTTGAGGGAAGAACCTGGGTAAAAAGATCAAACCCAGAGGACCCATTTGATGTTGCAATGGGGTCCTATGACAGTGCAAAGTCGGCTTTCTCATATTAGATACGCTCTAAAATAAATTCCCATACCATTTCTTTGGTCTTTATAGAGATGACAGACTCTGCCTGTCACGCAACCACAACGGGAACACACTAGATAGATTTAGAAAAGATTTAACAACCACCTTCCAAAAACTCGGTTTCAAAATCACCATTAAAATAAATTTAGACCAAGTAGATTTCCTAGATACCACAATGAACTGTATAAACAATACACTCCAATACATATACAAGGGATCCTAGCACCCCTACTGTTTTTTTTTATTTTAGTCAATAATATTAGCCAAAGTATTTCAAACCTCTTATCCAGTTCCGAAATGTTCAACCAGGAACCACCCTATTACAACAAAACACTCCGCGACAGCGGGTTCAGAGAAGAGATCTCATACACCCCCACCCGAGACCAACCACGGGAGAGACGCAATAGAAAGAGGTCGGTAATCCGGTTTTCCCCACCCTATTCCACTAATACCAAGACAAAAGTAGACCACCTTTTTCTCAACTTACTCGACAAACATTTCCCCCACACACACAACCTTCACAAACTTTTTAACATAAATTCTATTAACGTTAGCTATTCCACTGCCCCATCTATAAGAAAAAATCATCTCTGCAGAGCCCAAAGCAATTGCAAACGCAGGCTGTTCATTATCGTATATGAAGCCACCGTCACAAACCAGACTATCGATAGAGCAGAAAAATACATCGGCATGACGCAGGGAAGCTTCAAGCAGAGATTATACGCACACAGAAACACCTTCAGATACAAAAACAAAGCAGATACGGCACTCGCGACCCGGATATTGCAACTTAAAGATGAAAAGACACCCTTCACCATCAAATGGAAAGTAATTGAGAGAAGACTATTTTTCTATCCAGCCATAAATAGATGTTCTCTGTGTGACGCTGACAAATACCTTATATTAAGGGGCAAATACAGTCTGTTTGAATATTCAAGATGAAATCTTTAAGGGCTGCATCCACAGGAGACAAGCACTACTCATAAACTGGACTTAGCGATACACATAAAAGCCTAGCTACACCCCTCCTCTGCAAAATACATACCCCCGTAATTGTGCCAGTAAATACCGACTTCCACTCCGGAAAATTTTCCCATCTATCACCCCTCATAAATATAATAAAATTAAAAAATACGAGCAAATACCTTAATCAACCTATATCTACACTACGTTTCAAGAGCAATAATTATAACTTTCTCAAAAATATTTCTCCAGTCATTAAGAGGGTAACAACCCCATTTCACAACTTTATTATTAGTCCCCACCATTTCTCGGTCATAATGCTAATCTCCCAAACAGATCCAATCTTGCCGACCCTATCCTTACTCTTATCTCTAAACCAGTTTAAATCAGCATACAAATTTTACCACCTCCATAAGTATTCAGTATACCTTAGTTGATAATGTTAAATCCCGAATGCAAATAATTACAAAAAACCTACAGAGTTACTGCCCTTAAACCGCCCGGATGATATCTTTATTTAAATTCCTTTGGGATTGATTTAAAATCTTCAAATCCAGGATTTAAACAATAATGTAATTAATGTTGTTCCTTAAACCCATCTTCTCTCCCTAATTCCCTTTGAAGATACATAATTAAACACCGAAATATATATACATATACATATATACATATATGTATATATACATATATTTATATATATATACATATATTTATATATACACACATATATACATATACATATTTATATAAATATATATATATATAAATATAAATATATATATATATAAATATAAATGTATATATATGGTATATATGATATATATATATATATATATATATATATATATATATATATATATATAATCTAAACTAAAATAAATTATGTTCTAATTTAATTTATTTCAAATTACCTTATATATATAAATATAAATATATATATATATATATATATATATATATATAATTCACCCTAATATAAATAATGTTCTAATTTTATTTATCGCAACTTATTATATATATCGAACACTGTTCAAGTAAATACTGAAGATTGAAACATATAAAATTATATCTCTTTATAAGATTTTATGTGGATACAGAAAATTCTAATATATATATATATATATATATATATATATATATATATATGGAAATTGAAAATGGAAACCAAAAAATATTATTTATGTATTCTTCATCGTTTTGTCTTTATTATAAGACTTCCTAGAGATAGTTTGTCTGAAGAAAATATCATACAAGTACAAAATGTTTGGATGGTGGTGGCGGATGATGACTTAGATCCTGCGCTGTCTTAGCAAAAAAATCAAAATATGAGATACAAACAGATGGTGGCAAGCGGCGCTTGGAGTATATATATATATATATATATATATATATATATATATATATATATATATATATATATATATATATATATATATGCCCTCAGAAACGATAACATTTACAAAAGATAATGTACACATGTTACTTAACGTGTTGCCTAGATTATATATTCAAAAATACATAATGATCCGTTCATTAATTAAAGAGATTATACTGTACACAGAAATATATATATACATATATATATATGTAAAAATAAAAATGGAATAAAGAATAAGCAATTCAACAACTAACAAAAATAAACTCAAAAACTCATGTTGTAAAGTTCCACCGAGATATTTCGGCCGTAGATACGACCATTTTCGATCAGCTAATAAACTTTATTTCAAAACGGAAAAGTTTTCAAATCGCATTCTCTGTATAAATTTGAAAACTTTTCCGTTTTGAAATAAAGTTTATTAACTGATCGAAAATGGTCGTATCTACGGCCGAAATATCTCGGTGGAACTTTACAACATGAGTTTTTGAGTTTATTTTTGTTAGTTGTTGAATTGCTTATTCTTTATTCCATTTTTATTTTTACATATTGTCTGAAACATTGTTTCTTTTTTCCCATATATATATATATATATATATATATATATATATATATATATATATATATATATATATATATATAACATAATGTATGTATATATATGCACATATATAACATTGTGTATGTATATATTTATTTATTTATATATATATATATATGCATAAATATATATATATGTATATTTCTGTGTCACTGCAATAGTACATTAATACGAGTGTTATTCGTGCGCTACAGACTATTATAACTATTATAACTATCATAGACTATTATAACTACCACTACCCTAGCCACAACTTCTGTCACATGAACAACGAATTACAATAACTGAAATCAGGTCTTCATATCAATAACAGTGTAAGAATGAGCGGACGAGCATCCTCCTTTTTTTGTTACTTGCCCAACCTGTTTTCACGTTTTTGTCATTTGGGACGAACGTCACCACAAAGCACGTCGGTACAGTTTTATGACCAGCACTGAGTATCGAATAACGACACAAGAAAAACAGGGTTCATATCGTTTTGTTTTTTATTCGTTACAACGAAAAAAAGTCAAAAATGTCTGTGAAAATGTAAAAGTGAACTAGAAAACAGTCGCAACTTTATATATATATATATATATATATATATATATATATATATATATATATATATATATATATATACGATTATTTATGAATATATATATATAAATATATATATACGATTATTTATGAATATATATATAGGGAGTATCTGAATAGCTATAACTGGCGTGACAGTTCTTTTGCTTGCAGAGAGAGGTTTTCCCATGGTCAGACTTACCGCCTCCAAAACACTAAGGTGGTGTTGGAGCATGGCTTGTATACAATGCGAAATAACCATTGGAATATATCTCACCATACTCTCTATTGTCGTACAAGTGCTGGCCAATAGATGACACGGATTGAGGCACTAGCTGGTCTAGCCGCATTGAAGAGCTGTGATACAGCGAAACAGTCTGTATGTGGATGACTATATATATATATATATATATATATATATATATATATATATATATATACATGCTACAACGAGTGTGTATAAAAATCAGATACGCTCTAAGATGGAGTTTTTCTGCCACATATGAGAAGTGGGCGTTTAGAGAACTCTTCCTTGCCTTGACGGAGTACGAAATCGACTTCGCAATTTATGTTCTTTCTGTCAGGTCCTTTCTCACAGAATATTTCCATTCCTTTGTAAAACATTCACAGCAAGAACTTGTCTAACTGCCAGCACAGCAAAAAACTCTCCGTTCTTCCACTGCGAACCCGAAATTTTCTATAAACGGAAATTCTTCCCCAAAAACTCCCATCTGTGGTACACAATACTACGGTACTGCTTCCCTTCTGACTGAATTATGGTTGTCTTCAAGACTAATGTCAACCAATACTTATCGAACTATGTACTTAAGTAATCAAATTCTGTCAATCCCTATAATCGTTTCCAATCCCCTTATAGTATTGTTCAGCATTCAACTGACAATCTCATTAACCATTATCCTCGAGTGGCTTTTTTGGCCTTGGTAAAAGGGTACTCTAGTATAAAAGAAATCAGAAACTAAAATGTATGCCAGCAACATGTGTCTTTCTGATTAGTGGATAGTTTGAAAGTTCGACCCAAAGCGTGTGTCGTCATATGTCGTTCCCTGTGATTGGAAATTCGCGCCAACCACCAACGCTCGCCACGTCTGTCTGAACTGGATCGACTTCAATGCAGTGTTCAACCGATATAAACGATGATGCCTGTCCCGCCTTTAAATTACATACACACTATTACACACACCATAACACACACTATTACAAACATAAGAGCATTTAATCTTGATGGGCCACGGCTAAGTCTCAACTTTCACAGTTTTTTTTTTATTTTAAAGTCTAGCTTGTTTTGCAACAAAGGTTAGGAGGAGGAATAAAAATAATGACTACGAAGTGACTCAACACAAAATATCCTGCTTTTTATTTGCTGTTTATGTTTTCTATAATTGTTGTTGTTTTTTTTTTACTCTATTTCAGAACTTTATTCTATTTTATTCTATTATTCTATTTTATTTTGGTTTGTCATTCAATCTTTTTCGCAATTTCAACGATGTCTCCTCTGTCCTCTTAATTTCCTTCACGCCTTCCATCTGTTCACGCACACCTGGTGGGGAACATCATGCATTTACATTTAGCATGAACAGCTTTTTAAAAATCAAGTCATCTCGGTTATCATTATCAGACAATGTAAACAAATAACTAAAATTGATTTAAAAACGATCTAACTACGTCAACTCACAGTAGCAGTTCCGTCAGCTTAGAGGGTAGAGAATCGAACGTCAGTAGTCACGGTTGATGATGACAAAATTCCGGGTGTTGAGTCTTGGGATTGATGGCTTCCCTCCGCTTAACATCATTAATGAGTCGTAAAACGATGATACAGCTGTCTTTGAGATACGATATATATATATATATATATATATATATATATATATATATATATATATATATATATATATATATATATATATATATATATATATTGCCTTTGACACCTGAGGATGAGTCGACGAAGAATCAAAAACCTCGTGAAACCTGTGAAACCTATAGAACATTATTTTTTGTATTTTAATAACAAAAGGACATCAGAAAAATTGAAAAAAATAAAAAGGTATAATTAAACAGACGAATTCTGTAATTTATGACAATGTTTGCATATATATATATATATATATATATATATATATATATATATATATATATATATATATATATATATATATATATTAATTCTACTTGATTTGGCAATAAATATGAATTTGAAATAGTTTCATTTTTTTTAATAAAACATGATTATTAAGAATTTTTCTCTCGATTTTGTTTAACGTACATATCCGTAATATCTCTATATATATATATATATATATATATATATATATATGTGTGTGTGTGTGTGTGTGTATGTATATATATATATATATATATTCTAAAAAGAAAGCTTTCCAAGTATATCTCAAAAATATCAAAAATACGAAAACAGCTCCTAATACTACATAACCCATACCAAGAAATGTTTTCCTCCCTACTAATTCTCGCAATACACATCTCTTCTCTTCTCTTTCCCAACATGGTTTCAGAATTATCCAAGCTACCTCACTCACAATTAAAAACATTTTAAAAAACATAAAAACAAAAATTAAGTCCTTACATCTCCGACTTCAGCTGGAATTAATATTATACCATGCGCCGATTGTGGAAAAATATATTTTGGCGAGACACAACGTCCGTTAAAGAAACAGATCTATGAACACCATCGTGCTATAAAAAAACTGTGACACCTCAAACGCGTTATGCACCCACATGATTTCTTTTGGTCATCACTTCAATACACAGAAGGCAATTTCAATAAAACATATATACGACACTAAACTCATAGAATCATGCTTAATCCTACGTCATAATAACACAATTATTCAAAGACCAGGATTCTATAACATTTCTACTTCTTCTGCCAGATCGATTCTAATCGAAATGAACCTAAATCAATATGATAACAGATAACCTTTTTAGTCTTTTTTCCTCCTCCTCCTCCTCCTCCTTCTCCTCTTCTTCCTCCTCCTCCTCTTCCTATTTTGTTGTTTAATTCCTTGTCATTAATTTTAAATTACTACTTGCCCACTGCATTAACTTACAGTGTTTCCAATCGGCGTTCATTCACCAACTGCCAATTTTTTCTTTCCTTCTTTATCTTCTTCTTCTTGTTCTTCTTCTTCTTCTTTAATATGTCTTTCTTTCTTTCTTTCTCCCTTTCTACTGTTTATTACACGTGACTATTTTTTTCCAAATTACGTTCTTTGTATAAATTTGAAAACTTTTCTGTTTTTAATTAAAGTTCTAATTCCGATCGATGATGATTGTATGTTGACAATCGAAATATTTCGGTAGAACTATTCAATATGTGTTTTTGAGTTTATTTTTGCTAGTGTTGATTTGCTTATCCTTTATTCTATTTTTATTTTTACATATATATATATATATATATATATATATATATATGTATATATATATTTATATATATATATATATATATATATAATAAAATTGATATGTAAGCCATTAACAATGCGAGATTAATTTATATGTATATATTTTTTTTACATTAATCTTATATTTCGGAATACATTCCATCTTCAAAGGTGACCAGTTATTGAATCATTGTTTATATTTATCAAAAACAAGAATAACCAAACTTATTTCTTTGTTACTTGATAAAACGTCTCTCCGCCCTGGTGGTGTTGGCGGCCATGATTCAAATTCCGGTGTCGAACGAAGAGCCTGGCTAGCTCCTGTAGGTTAAGTAGTATTGGTTAGTCGTCGATTTAAAGCATTGTTGGATATGTTAATAAAATTGATATGTAAGCCATTAACAATGCGAGATTAATTTATATGTATATTTTTTTTTTACATTAATCTTATATTACGGAATAAATTTTATCTTCAGAGGTGACCAGTTATTGAGTCATTTTTTTTTAATCAAAAACAAAGATAACCAAATATATATATATATATATATATATATATATATATATATATATATCGTTAATGACAAGGCTCATCGAAGATAATTACTTAACTATATATAAAGGAAAATATATATAAGCATACTTTTATTGATGATATAAGAAATAATTGGCAGGTCATGATTTAAGAAAGTCGATAAGTAACATACTGAAAACACATTTGTATTTTGTTGTTGAGAAAAAAGGTAAAAGTATGAACAGATTTTGATAAATATGTGAAGCGAAAAAAGGTAAAAGTATGAACAGATTTTGATAAATATGTGGAGCGAAAAAAGGTAAAAGTATGAACAGATTTTGATAAATATGTGAAGCGAAAAAAGGTATAAGTATGAACAGATTTTGATAAATATGTGAAGCGAAAAAAGGTTAAAGTATGAACAGATTTTGATAAATATGTGAAGCGAAAAAAGGTAAAAGTATGAACAGATTTTGATAAATATGTGAAGCGAAAAAAGGTAAGAGTATGAATAGATTTTGATAAATATGTGAAGCGAAAAAAGGTAAAAGTATGAATAGATTTTGATAAATATGTGAAGCGAAAAAAGGTAAAAGTATGAACAGATTTTGATAAATATGTGAAGCGAAAAAAGGTAAAAGTATGAACAGATTTTGATAAATATGTGAAGCGAAAAAAGGTAAAAGTATGAACAGATTTTGTTAAATATGTGAAGCGAAAAAAGGTAAAAGTATGAACAGATTTTGATAAATATGTGAAGCGAAAAAAGGTTAAAGTATGAACAGATTTTGATAAATATGTGAAGCGAAAAAAGGTAAAAGTATGAACAGATTTTGATAAATATGTGAAGCGAAAAAAGGTAAAAGTATGAACAGATTTTGATAAATATGTGAAGCGAAAAAAGGTAAAAGTATGAACAGATTTTGATAAATATGTGAAGCGAAAAAAGGTAAAAGTATGAACAGATTTTGATAAATATGTGAAGCGAAAAAAGGTAAAAGTATGAACAGATTTTGATAAATATGTGAAGCGAAAAAAGGTAAAAGTATGAACAGATTTTGATAAATATGTGAAGCGAAAAAAGGTAAAAGTATGAACAGATTTTGATAAATATGTGAAGCGAAAAAAGGTAAAAGTATGAACAGATTTTGATAAATATGTGAAGCGAAAAAAGGTAAAAGTATGAACAGATTTTGATAAATATGTGAAGCGAAAAAAGGTAAAAGTATGAACAGATTTTGATAAATATGTGAAGCGAAAAAAGGTAAAAGTATGAACAGATTTTGATAAATATGTGAAGAGAAAAAGGTTAAAAGTATGAACAGATTTTGATAAATATGTGAAGCGAAGACGTCCGGTGCTTCCCCAGCGGGCTCCGTGATTAAGTAATGAAAGTTACACAATGTACAATTTGTTTCGTTCTTAGTCTTCTTTGTGTTCGAACCTGCTGGAGAAAAATTATTCTTGGAAATGTTTAGACGACAGACTACCGAAAGACACCAAGTAAGTGCAGATTTTTAGGGTTTTTTTGTATATGTGTCATCTCGACTAGTTAGGAGCGAATTATCTGAATGAAGATAATAGCTACGTGCAACAAAACCATGAGAAGCAACGTCACGCATAATAATTTGAAGTACTTCACAAACATTCATATTTCGAACTTCTTTAGCCAATACCACTAATAATTACCATCATCTTTTGTAATGCTATGGCCAGAATGCCACTGTTTCAATTATATTGTCTTTCGTCATTCTTGTATTTAAATTCCAGAATAAAAAGACTCTGTCCTCTTTAGACGAATAAAATAGAGTTTTATAGTTTTATATTGCTATAGTGGTTGTTTACATCATCATTGTATGGTCAAGTTGAGATATAATAATTACTGTTGTAAGGAATCTTTTTTTTTCAGATGATGTCACAGGATGGTTCTTTTAGATATCTCAAAATGTTGTATGGCGACCCGGTGTCATGGCGGGGCGAGAAAAGGCGTGGGTGGTCTAATGAGTACGCTCGCTAACTATGAAATCAGCTATCATGAGTTAAAATCCTCGCGGAGTTATTGTTGTCATTTTCACACTAATACCCTCGGAAAAAATGTATTTATCCGCAATTTCCTCACCCAACAAGAAACTTGTGTTTAATTAGTATTTTTTAATTATTCGACACATATTCGTTGCGACACGGGTCTTTATATCCGTGGCGCAACAGATAAAAGTACTAAGTAATAATCAGTTCTAAGTGACAGTCTTCTGGAGGTTGAAGGTTCAATCCTCAGTACAGGCGATACTAAGAATATAATTACGAGTTACTTAAGACTTCTACCCGTTCATGTCTGACGGAACAAGAGCAACTAACCCCGTTGATTAAATAAAGGGTTCGGTTTCGAATTCTGTACAGATTCCCGAGTTCGACATAAAGATTCCCGAGTTCGACAAGACGCACCTGAAGATGGTTGAAAGTTTCATCGGCCGAAATGTTGTGAGCATAACATCCAAGATGAGAAAATTAGTCCAAATAATCCAAATTCTTCCTAATGTAAAAACAAATCCGAAAAAAAAATGTGTTTAATTAATCGTCTACAATAAAATAGTTTATAATACGTATTGTTATTCAGCATTGAACAATCTAAATAGGGTTGATATGCCGTAACATTTCCCAACTAAACCATTACTGATATTACCCGGACTCGAGTTCATCGTACCTTAACACTTACAACTGGGCTTCATATCCAACCAGGACGTTCATAACGACTCGTTCAGCGGTCATGCTCGAACGATTACTCAAATTATGTGAAAGCTCTTCCAGTTAGTCCCCGACCAGACCCTGTGTAGGTCCCATGCCTTCCTAGACACTTCTCGTTTCTCTCCTCTTCCTCCCACTCTATTTCTCTCCCACTCTCTATTTTTCATTCGCTCGCTTGTCCTATGTCCGTATTTTAATTGAAAATGTCTACCCGATTTGCGATTGGCCATCCTATTGTGCAACAGTTTTTGTCTATTCATCTGTGTTTAATTTGTTTTTATTTCCCTGCTCGCCATCATTATTACCATCGTTACTCACTAGGAGTTCTCACAAAAGTTGCCTTGAACCAGAAATATTATTATTTCATAGCAGTCTGAACTTTTGGATGTTTTTAGTTGGAGTTTTCTTTTTTTTAAATCAAGTCAATCGCCTGGACCTTAGATATTCAAGCTGTACCTTAACACTTTCGCTGTTCCTAACAGGAAAGCTGTTTGCAGAATTGAAAAATAAATTGTCTCGTAATCTGTTTAAGCCATTTATGGTAGCTTTTCCTTACACTTCCAAGCGTTCCAATTACAACGGGAATCACCTTTACTTCTTTACATTTCCATAGTCTAATTAATTCCCATTTTAGATCTTTTTATTGATTCATTTTGTCGTGTTTTTTCTCCTGCAATCTGGTATCAAAGGGGCAGGCTATTTAATGCTTAAGCAAGTTCAATAATTATGTTTTACTCACTAGGAGTTCTCACCCAGGTAATCAGTGATTGCTCACCAACAACCGGTGGTATTCTCTGGGGTTTAAGTGACAACAAGTCTCCCCAGATTTCCGGTATTCTCCACCTCTTTTTGATAGCCACCGCAAATAAACTTGCAGTATCGAAACAGCCGTTTACCATTGATTTCTCGCTGGTAAGGACAATTGGTCTTCTCTGGGATTTGGGTGGCAATAAGCCTCCCCAAGGTCCCATCAGTCTCTGCACTTCCAATGGAGGTCTGGTTTGTGCTGTCTCTCCTCAGTTTTCTCATTCTCCTTGAACCTATGCAAATATTTTGTGTGGTGTCAGCCTAGGCTGGTACCATTTTTTTGGGGGGGGGAGCTGATGGTGTTTCTTGCTATTTCTTGTTCATTGGTTCATTTTTGTGTCATGTCAGTTGAGGCTGATGTAATTTATTGGGGGGGGTTATAAAGTGATGTTTTTTACATTTTCTGTTCCTTTGTTTGTGATGTGTACTTTCTGTGGTTTTGCTTTCTTCTTGTAGTAGAGTCCATGTAACCCTTCGTAGCTTATGCGGGTGGGTTTCCGCATTCAATGATTTTCCTTAAGATTGTAGCTGTTTTGATCATTGCCGTCCTTTGTATAGTTCCAATGATCCCTTTGATTCCAATTTCTCCCAGTCTTTTTACCAGGTTTTCTGGGATTGTTCCTAGTGCGCTTTCGATTATTGGTATTATACTGACTTTCTTCATGCTCAATATTCCTTTCAGTTCTCTGGCTAGTTCCGTGTCTTCGCTTCGATTTTCCGTTTCTTTGATCTTCACTCTGTGGTCTGCTAGAACGGCGAAGTTTACGATTTTGCAAGATTTTTCCTTCTTGTTGATTATTATGACATCCGGTCTCCTTGCTTGTATGAAGTTGTATGTTTGTATATCCATATCCCAGATGATTTTGTGTTTTTCGTTTTCCAGTACTGTTTCTGGCTTATGTTTGTACCATTTGTCTGCGTATTCAAAATTCAATTGTTTTCACAGTTCCCGGTGTACTGCTTTCCCTACACAGTAATGTCTGTTCTTGTATTTTTTTTTTGGGGGGGGGGGGCTAGTTTGCTACGTTCACTGATTATATGATTTACTGTTTCGTCTCTTTATTCACACAGTCTGCATTTACTGTTTTTCTGGGGTTTATCTATTTAAGCTTTCATTTATTTTGGCCTAATTGCATTGTTCTGTGCAGTCATCAGTAAAGATTCCGTTTCTCTGTTCAAGTGTCTTTTTCTTAGCCATGCCCAGCTATTTTCGTTGGTTTCTTCTTTTGTCAGTCTTCTGAAACGTCCATGTAGTGGTTTTTCTTCCCACTTTTCTTTTCTTGTCGTTTTGTTTCTGGTTTCGGTGCTTCCCGAGTTGCTCGTTGGAACGGTGTCTCTTGCTGCAGTGATAAGGATTTCCGTGTTTTGAGTTATGTATTTCTCCAGCTCTTTTTTTAGTCTTCAACACAATCTTCTATACTTACTAGTCCTCTTCCCCCTTTCGTTTCTTTTCATGTAGAGTCTGTCCGTATCGTCTTTTAGATGTAGTGCGTAGGTGCATGGTCATTAATGTTCTAGTCCTTTGGTCAACGAGCCTGAGTTCTTCTTTGGTCCAGCCTATGAATGGTCCAGAGTATCTTATTAGTGCTTCTGCCCAGATGTTTATTCCTTTTACTAGATTCCTGCTATATTATTTTGTTTCTAGGAGTTTTCTTGTTCTTCGTAAATATTCTTTTTCATTTTTGTAGATTTGATGGTGTTTGCTTCCAAAACTTTTGGTTGAGGAGTTCCATGCGCTCTGTTGTCTCTAGTTTTCCTCTTTTTATTTCTAGTAGTGAACACTTTTCAATTCCGAATTCCATTTGGATGTCCTTACTCAAGATTCTGGTCGTATTTATCAGCTTTTCCAGTTAGTTTTTGCTTTTTGCAAATAGTTTCAGGTCATCCATTATTATTATTATTATTATTTACTCACTAGGAGTTATCACACTGGTCATCGTCAGTGATCGCCCACTGCCGACAACCTGTGGTATTCCCTGGAGTCCGAGTGACAACAAGTCTCCTCAGGCCTCCAGTATGCTCCACCTCTTTTCGTTCATCACCGCTGATGACCTTGCGGTAATCGCTACAGCCACCTACCAACTATTTCCCGCTGATAAGGGCCATTGGTCCCCTCTGGGAGTTGAGTGGCAACAAGCCTTCCCAAGGTCCCAGAACTGTCCGCGCTCTTCCAGTGGAGGTCTGGTTTGCGCTTTCCCTCCTCGACCCTCTGTCCATAATTTTCGTGGCGTCAGCCTATGCTTGCGCCTCTCTCGTGCGGTGGTATTTTCCCCGGTTCTGTTTTGTACTTCCATGTGTTTGTTCTCCATTCGTTGCTTATGTGGGTTGGTTTCCGCATTCGATGACATTTCTCAGGATTGTAGCTGTTTTGATCATTACTGTCCTTTGTATGGTCGCAGTTATCCCTTTGATTCCTATTTCTCCTAGTCTTTTCTCCATGTTTTTGGGGACTGTTTCTAGTGCTCCTATGATTGGTGTAATACTGACTTTCTTCATGTTCCATATTCCTTTCAATTCTCTGGCAAGTTCAGTATATTTGCTTCTTTTTTCCGTCTCTTTGATCTTCACTCTGTGGTCTGCTGGAACGGCAAAGTCCACTATTTTGCAGGATTTTTCTTTCTTGTTGATTATTATCATATCCAGTCTCCTTGCTGTTATAGGTTTGTCTGTTTGTACATTCATATCCCATATGATTTTGTGTTTTTCGTTTTCTAGTACAGTTTCTGGTTTGTGTTTGTACCGTTTTTTTGCATATTCGAAATTCAGTTGTTTGCACATTTCCCGGTGTACTTCTTTCCCCATGCTGTCATGTCTGTTCTTGTATTCCCTTTGTGCTAGCTTGCTGCATTCACTTATTATATGACTTATCGTTTCGTCTCTTTGTCCACACAATCGGCATTTGCTGTTTTCCTGGGTTTTATCTATCTTTGCTTTAATAAAGTTTGTCCTAATCGCATTGTTCTGTGCGGCCGTCAGCAGAGATTCCGTTTCTCTGTTCAGGTGTCCTTTCCTTAGCCATGTCCAGCTGTTTTCATTGGCTTCATCGCTTGTGAGTCTTATAAAGCGTCCATGTAGTTGTTTTTCTTCCCACTTTTCCTTTCTTGTCTTTTTGTTTCTGGGTTCAGTGCTTCCGGGGTTGTTTGTTGGGCTGGTGTCTCTTGCTGTGGTGATCAGTCTTTCCATGTTCTGGGTTACATATTTCTCCAGCTCTTTTTTAGTGTCTTCCACACAGTCTTCTATACTTACCAGTCCTCTACCTCCTTCATTTCTTTTCACGTAGAGTCTGTCCGTGTCGTATTTTGGGTGCAATGCATTGTGCATAGTCATTAGTTTTCTAGTTCTTTGGTCAAGGTGCCTGAGTTCTTCTTTGGTCCAGCCTATGAATGGTCCAGAGTATCTTATTAGTGATACAGCCCATGTGTTTATCCCTTTTACTAGGTTTCTGCTATATAGTTTAGTTTCTAAGAGTTTCCTTTTTCTTCGTAGATATTCTTTCCCAATCTTCTCTTTCATTTCTGTATATTTGATTGTGCCTGCTTCCAGAACTCCCAGATATTTGTAACTACCTTGTTCTCCTAGCGCCCTCATCTCCTCTTGGTTGGGGAGTTCTATACCTTCTGTCGTCTCCAGTTTTCCTCTTTTGATCTCTAGCAGTGCACATTTTTCTATTCCAAACTCCATTTGGATATCCTGGCTGAATATCCTGGTTGTGTTTATCAGCTTTTCCAGTTCTTTTTTTGTTTTTTGCAAACAGTTTAAGGTCATCCATATACATCAGGTGGTTTATTCTTTGTTCTGTATCCGTAAACCTGTATCCGGCATCACATTTTCTTAGTATGTAGTTGAGTGGCATCATGGCTATTATAAACAGTAGTGGTGATAAAGAGTCTCCTTGAAAAATGCCTCTCTGTATTTTTATCTCAGACAGGTATTGTCCTCCGGCTGTCAATTTTAGTCTCCATGTTTCCATTGCTTTCTGGATGAGATTAATAATCCTGTCTGGTATCTTATATATTTTTAAGCATTCAATTATCCATGTTTGGGGGATTCTGTCGTAGGCTTTCTTGTAGTCAATCCATGCCATGGTTATGTTCTTTTGTCTGCTCTTCACCTCCTTCAGAGTCTTTTGATCAATGTATAGTAGATCATGTGCCCCTCTTTGTCCTTTCCGGCATCCTTTTTGTTCCTCAGGGAGCAGTCCACGTTTGTCCAGGGATTGGTAGATTTGTTCTCTAAGTTGTGCTGTGAGAATTTTCCACATTATTGGTAGACATGTTATCGGTCTGTAGTTGCTGGGGGTCGTTCCCTTTTTGGGGTCTTTTTGTATTAGTGTTGTTCTTCCTTCCGTCATCCATTCTGGTACATCTGTTTTGCGGATACATATTATTATTATTATTGCTGTTATTATTATTATTATTGTTATTGTTATTGTTATTGTTATTGTTGTTGTTGTTGTTGTTTTTGCCTAGATAGATTTGGGAGGTGTCCTACTAACTACCACACTAAGCATTTTTATTCTTCAGAAATCTCTGTTTTAGCGCACTACACCCCTCAACCGATTAATTATTACCTATATTTTTTTTGTAAATAGAAAACGTCAAACCATCGAAGATAATGATAAGTAGGTTTTACCCATAGATGAATGTGGTATTTTGGTGACTGAGACTAGTTTAGAGAATAGAGCTATAGGACGAAAGTCGACCCCCATCTCACACCACCCAATTTCAGCCTTGTGCTATACCTTATTTTATAAAGATAATTCAATACACTGTGAACTTTTATGTAAAATGTTCAAGATAAATCAACTTTCTTTGCCCATTGCTCAATTGTCATAGAAATTGTTGAACAGATCACGAAATTGATCGCTGTACAACTAGTAGTAAGATTGTAAAACGATCGATATACAGAAAAAAGGAAGTGAAATAATCGATATAAATAAGGGAAGTGAAATAATAGATATTAAGAAAAAAAGAAAATGAAATAATAGATATCAAGAAAAAAGAAAGTTAAATACTAGATATAAAGAAATAATGAATATTAAAATGGAAGTGAAATAATAGATATAAAGAAAAAAGGAAGTTAAATAATAGATATATATGAAAAAAGGAAGTGAAACAATAAATATAAAGAAATAAGGAAGTGAAATAATAGATATAAAGAAAAAGTGACATAATAAACATAGTGAAGAAAGGAAGTGAAATAATAGATATAAAGAAAAAATGAAGTGAAATAATAGATATAAAGAAAAAAGGATGTGAAATAATAGATATAAAGAAAAAATGAAGTGAAATAATAGATATAAAGAAAAAATGAAGTGAAATAATAGATATAAAAAAAAAAGGATGTGAAATAATAGATATAAAGAAAAAATGAAGTGAAATAATAGATATAAAGAAAAAATGAAGTGAAATAATAGATATAAAGAAAAAATGAAGTGAAATAATAGATATAAAGAAAAAAGGATGTGAAATAATAGATATAAAGAAAAAATGAAGTGAAATAATAGATATAAAGAAAAAATGAAGTGAAATAATAGATATAAAGAAAAAAGGATGTGAAATAATAGATATAAAGAAAAAATGAAGTGAAATAATAGATATAAAGAAAAAATGAAGTGAAATAATAGATATAAAAAAAAGGAAGTGAAATAATAGATATAAAGAAAAAGTGAAATAATAAATATAGAGAAAAAAGGAGGTGAAATACTAGATATAAATACAAAAGGAAGTGAAATAATAGATATAAAGAAAAAAGGAAATAAAATCATAGATATAAAAGAAAAAACCGGAAATAATAGATATAAAGGCAAAAGGAAGTGAAACGATAGATATAAATAAAAAAGGATGTAAAAAGCAATCAGCAAGTCATCACTACCCGACCGTCTTAAATTAATTTGCAAATAAATCCTCCACTCAATTTCCATAGTGAAACGTTTTCTTTGTTTTCCTTCTATGCGATTGATATACTTCTTCTTTCTTTTCGTTTTAACTTTTAAGTAAGAGATTTTTTCTATACAAATGCCATTTTATCATCCATACCATTATCCTCTAAATAAATACTGTATAATTCCAATATTACATTTCAATATTTTATTGTATTATTTTGGAAGGAACTTAGTCACCTAATAGATAATTAGTACATACACTAGCTGCATTTACGCAGCCTTTTCTGGGGTCAGTTTATTAGCATGTATCTTTTTTCTTAGTTAACGTAAATTATGCTCACTCATATTCCTACTTAGTTATGGTTACAACATTCCTTACATCTGAAATTACAGATAAATACTTCAGTTTTTGGTGGATGAACGATAATGTCGGTGTATTTTAGAAACAAAAGGATAGTTTCCTCAACATTCAAATGAAATAAATCAAATTTATTTGGCAAAAAAACTAGCAAAGTGAAACAAACCATGTACAGAGACAGGTTGAAACTATTTACATCGACATGCAGTCTGAATGTTTGTTGGGGACCGCTTTAAACCTGGATTTGCTGTTCATCGCTACGACCTTCTCTGACAGGTTGTTTCGACGAAGCAGAATCACCGGGCCTCTCTTTCTTAACCCTACAATAACCCATAAGCCCGAGGCTCAACAGACCTCTCCCTAAAAAAAAACACAAGAATATGGTTAAATCTAAGAATTAATGAAACGGTTAAATATCATCCAAATGCTATCCTAGCCCCCCCCCCCACAACTGACCAAAAATTGATTTCCTTCTCTAAGACTAGTTGCACAATCAAGGCTTGGGAGTCCAGTCTACGCATTAGTTTATATTTATCTTTTTATCTATTTTTCTTCCCGATTGATCCTATATTGTGAATATTTTAAATATGCAGCTTATCATTTGATTGGCTGTTAATTCGTTGTTTCTTAGGTATTTGACGACCCTAACTATTCATCGCTGCTTGCAACACAACATGGACGCGTTTTCTATTGTCGATAGACTCAAAACTAAATGTGTTTAATGCTCTTTCTCCGATGAAAGTCCATTATTTTAAAACAATCTAAACGCGTTTCACACTGAATCAAAAACTATAACAGAAAAAGCAGAAAATATGTTGAATTAAAAAATACACAGATATTATTTAGCGAAATTTACATTAAAATATATTTCCCTGAAAATCAAACATAAGTGGACAAACCTTTTATTTTTATCGATGTACAACCTAAACCTAACCCTAACCCTAACCTTAATCACCACCGATTGTAATTCAACAGAGACACATAAAAATCATCAATCAAAATAAAGTTGGGGGGGGGCGAGCGTCATTTTCTAACTGGGAGTTCGTTTACGAAACACATACCGTACATGATAAGGTAGGTATATGACTGAGGATAATTTACGATAAAGAAAAAATGGTGACGTATTAGGAAAGAAACAAAAGGCACAATAAAATTACCCTTTATAAACGAAATACATTACTGGTATTAATATTTCTATTATCATCGAAAGATACTGCTGAGAGAAGCAATGGCTTTCATTTGTAATTTACATTTGAAACTCCAAAAATATTGCCTGACTTGCTAAAAATATCCGAACAAGTTAAATTATATTTGCAAAGAAATTAAATCGAATCTCACATTTATTTGTATACTTTTGAATATTCAGACTACTGTTCTCATCTTCAGGGTTATCATCACATCGTTTGGGCCGCTTTAACCTCCGGCCTTCTGCAGGTGTATCATTTCGAACTCGGGAATATTTCTGTCAGAAATCGGGAATCTGGACGGAATGTCGATGAGAACAGTTGTCCGAATAATCTAAATTAGACAAATTATCAATCCTCATCTAGAAAAATTAAGAAATATAATATCAGCATTTATTGTCTTTATCAAAATGCACAAACAAAATGCTCGCTAGAATCAAATATCGATTTTTTAGATGCAGTGTTATTCTGGTTTCATTTGGAGAATCCTACCTACTTAGATTTTCCAAATTATGGAGATATATATATATATATATATATATATATATATATATATATATATATATATATATATATATATATATATATGGTGACCCCAAAACAACGGGCCCCGTGCACACTTTATGTGATATCTCTTTTATTTATTCACCGATTGCCCTTATTTTACAGGACATGACAGAATCAACGACCGTGAGTACACCAAGACCTCAGTGGGAGCTGGGACAAATAATACACTGTGTTAAATTTTACTACAAGGCAGGCTCGTTTAAGAAACCCCAAGACAGTTTCATGCATCAGTTCGAATGTGAAAAGGCTCCATCAAAAAGCAGAATTCAGAACTGGGTGGACCACTTCGAGAAGTATGGGACCGTGGAGAACCTCAACGCTGCCAGTGGGAACCGTTCAAGCCACTCGGGACGTCCCAAAAAGCGGACAGACGAGCTGGTCGAAAGTGTGAGAGAGTCTCTCCAGGAGAGTCCGAAACGCTCTGTGCGTAAGCGAAGTCAGTCCCTCAGTATCTCCCGTGAGACTTGCAGGAGAGCGCTGGTGAACGATATCAGGGCTTACTCATACAGAATACAGACGCTGCAGACCCTTACAGCCTCAGACAAGAAGCAGCGGAGCGCTATGGCAGTCAAGATGCTCGATAAGATCGAGGAGACACCAGGTTTCCTTAACCTCCTTTGTACCTCAGATGAAGCCACCTTCCATTTTGACGGAAAGGCGAACTCCAAGACAAATGTCTTCTGGGGGGCCTCCAGACCCAATGAAGTAGCCACCAAGCCCCTGCACTCTCAAGTGCATGGTGTGGGCTGCAATCTCGGTCAGAGGCATCATCGGACCAATCTTCATCGAAGAATCTGGCGCAACAGTGACAGTCACCAAGGAGCGGTATGTGGAGGTCCTCAAAACCTTCAAGAGTGAGATCCAGACCCTCTACCCGTCGCCCATAAGCAAGTTCTGGTTCCAGCAAGACAGAGCAAGTTCTCACACCTCAAACCTGTCTCGAGATTGGCTGAAAGAGAACTTCGGAGGCCGAGTGATCAGTCTCAAGACTAATTTTGAGTGGCCACCCCATAGCCCGGACCTAAGCCCCCCAGATGTTTTCCTTTGGGGCAGCTATCTTTAGGACAGAGTGTACGCAGGGAAACCAAGAACCATCATGGAACTCAAGGAAGCCATCAGGGAGGAGATGAGAGCCATTCCCAATTCAGTCTGTAAGAACGTCATGGACAACTTCGTTCTGCGCCTCAAGAAATGCACGGAGCTTAATGGAGGCCATCTAGAATACATGCTGTAGAACGGAGAAAAAAGGCCAAAGACCCTAGTTTATATACATATATATATATATATATATATATATATATATATATATATATATATATATATATATATATATATATATATATTAGTTGGTTTCTCTGGGAATTTAAGCTGCATTTTCTTTGTTTAAAATGACTCAAAGCTTATTTAGACTATATATATATATATATATATATATATATATATATATATATATATATATATATATATATATATATACACATAATATATTTATTTACATACATAAATAAATTAATGTGAACTTTTTCTTTCATTTATCAGTCCAATATTACCATCAAAACGTGTTACTGCTATTTAAATCACCAATATCACATACCATTTTAAAATATTGTATATATAGTGCAGACGAAAGACCCAAAGACAGCTATTTGAATGCCTAATTTGCATAACTATTTTAACAGTAGATAACACAATGTAACACATGTTTTGTTTATTTGTATTTTTGAATGTTTTTATATGCATTTTTTGCTACTGATTTAAGAAATCACAGTCATTTTGTGCATAATATCGATAGTTTTTTAATTTTCTCTTAATTTAATATGTTGGCGTTTTATACACAACTTTTTCTCTACAGCAGTGTGTTGTAAAGATAATTACACAGGATTTATACTTTTTTTATATACTGAATGGTATTTAGTAAATACAATGTTAGTTAGAACAAAACAAACCATACAACTTTGCAATGTAAATGCTTTGATAACTCTTTTCTTAAGATTAGAATTGCTTTGACGATCGAGATTTTCTAAAGTGCACACTTTCATCTTTTCTGACAAGAGACCATATATAATCTCCCATCATCGCAGTATCCCATCGTCCTTGATATCTTCTTTTCATTGTTGCGATGTCCTGATGAAATATCTCACCATGTTCTTCACTGACATCACCCAAGTTTTCGAGAAAGAAATCTAGATGAGAATGCAAGAAATGAACCTTTAAGCACATACGACAACCCAGTTTCTTGAAGTTCTCAATAAGCTTTGATACCAGTTGTTTGTAATTAGGATCTTTGTGATTTCCTAAGAATCCACGAACTACATCACGAAATGCGCACCAAGCTTCTTTTTCAACTTTTGTCATCGCTCTTTCCAGTTTCTCCGACTTCAACATTGCATTTACTTGGGGTCCAACAAATATACCACCTTTAATCTTTGCCTCTGATAGCTTTGGAAACATGAGACGAATTTCTTGAAAAGCTTCTCTTCTGAAATCTAAGGCATTCACAAACTGTTTTACCAATCCTAGTTTAAAATGAAGTTGGGGTAATAAGACTTTGTTGGAATCTGCTAGCGGCTGTCTGAGAACATTTTTCATTCCTGACTGCAGTTCCACTCGCGGTGGCCAATGAACGTTCTTGTAATGATCATCATCAGCTCTGCTGTCCCATAAGCAAAGGAAACATGAATACTTTGTGTATCCCCATTACAAGCTAAGCAAGAAGGCAAGCATCTTGAAATCACCACAAACATCCCACTTGAATTCGGCATAATTTATTTTGTCAAGAAGTTGTTTTACATTATCATAGTTTTCTTTCTTCTGTACGAAGTGTGCAAGAGGCAAATATTGGTACTTATTTCAATTGTGGAGCAATACTGCTTTGAGACTTCGTGATGGGCTATCTATGAACAGTCGCCATTCTGCAGGATCATGAGCAGTAAACAAACCAGTAACATTATTACAATAACACAGATCATCACTAATGTCATAGTAAATTTCCAATTCTTCATGTCGTTTTCGGTACACAGATGTCCTGCAGTCTTCCCCTACTAAATTCCATTCCTTCAGCCTTGATGTAAGAAGTTCAGCTCCTGACTTAGTGAGACCTAAATCCCTGATTAAATCATCTAGCTCACTCTGATTTAGAAAGTGAGACCCCAAAGTCGTTCTTGGTACAAAAGCCTCATCCATTTCTTGGCTACTGCTACTTGCTGACCATTCAGATGAAATATCCATTGCATCTTCCGTCTGTAAAGAAAAATAACTACATATAGCAACTTAAACAAATACTTAAATAGCATTAGTATTCTATAAATCTGTAGGAAAATGAATGCATTGTAAATACTTGATATTCAAGTTAATTAAAAGTAACACTTTTGGAGAGTACGATGAGAAGTAAACTTACATTTTCTGGTGGTTGTGGTACTGGCATGCTGTAATAATGTGGGGCAGGTGCTCTACATGATGCTATGTCTGCATACTGAAGAGCTTGTCTTCCTTTAACTTTTCTGTATTTGTCACACAAAAGTAACAGTCACCGTGATAGTTATTCGGCTCTCTCCATACTCTGGGAATGGCAAAGGGAATTGCCCTTCTTATACCTCTTAGCCATCCTTCTAGAGTAGATAGACAACTTCCACATATCACATGACGGGCCCATGATTTATCCTGGTCACCCATGGGAATTCCGAAATAGAGTCTGTATGCTATCCCCAATTTGGTCCTTTTCACGATCTTATGTAATACCTGCTTTTCCCCACTATAATACCCACACACATAGCAAAATGTATCTGGAGAATTTTTACACCCTCTAGTAACCATCTTCATAAGAACAGAACTTAGTAATTGATCTGAAAGAGAAAATTAGATATACATTTAGTAGCGGAACATATAGCATTTTCCAATATATGATGACATTGAAAAGTGATGTATTTATATAACGGTCGATGATACAGACAAAATAATAACATTTTTGGAATCAGCAGAAAAAATTGATTAAGAAACAGTAAAAAAAATACAATAAACAAAACTTTTGTAAAAAATTGTTACGTTGTGTAAAAAAATAATGTTTGGTGCTATTGATTTGAAATGTTATTCTTTGATATACACACACACACACACACACACACACACATATATATATATATATATATATATATATATATATATATATATATATACATATATATATACATACATATATATATATATATATATATAGATATTGAATAGTTTCGTCGATAGTAAACGCAATTAATTAAAGTGTTTTAATAAAAAACAATAAAGAACTTAAACCTTTTTAAATCTAAGACTGCTCGCTAGAAAGAAAGGTACAGACGCGACCTATGAGAAAAGCGAAGAAAGGGGAGATAGGGAATGATTGACTTTCTGACTCGCTTGCTTTCTTTTCTCTCTCTCTTTCTCTAACTCTGCTTCTCTCACACACACACTCTCTCTCTCTCTCTCTCTCTCTCTCTCTCTCTCTCTCTCTCTCTCTCTATCTCTCTTCTATTCCTTTCGTTAGCGATACAATGATTGTTTTGATTCCGTAGAAAAAATGATTGGCATTTGTGTTTAAATATTCCTATTCAGCCTTTAGGTAGACTGCCCTGATTTTCAACGAGTTGCTATCTGTTTTTAAATTGTAAGTTACAAAAAAAGCTGACACATCACACCATCGCTCAAGCGAATTAATTTATTTTATCTATTGATTTCATTACGGTCTCATTTAAAAGATACATAGATTTGTATCAAAATTGCAAAATGTTCAGTTTATCTTTTTATATGAATAAAAAGCGAACGTTTTAGTCCTACATTTACAAGAAACTTATGAATGAAATGTTTATTATTTAAAGATTTTGTATCAAGTATTTAAAGTATTTCAAGTAGCGAACTTTGCGAAGAGTTAGATACGTCCTAAGATTACAATAGTTAGATACGTCCTAAGATTACAAGAGTTAGATACGTCCTAAGATTACAAGAGTTAGATACGTCCTAAGATTACAAGAGTTAGATACGTCCTTAGATTGAGTCCTTCTGTCACATCTGCGCAAGTGCCGGTCGGAGCACGGTTTATTGCCTTCACAGAATATAAAATAGACTTCGTAATATAATGGGTGACATTTTCTCACAGAAGAGACGTCGTTTGTTTTTTTTACCCTGTAGTTTATTCCATGGAAAGTTCTTGACTGAGCTCCTACATCTGGTTTCACCTTGTAAAATATTCACATCAAGAAATCATTCTCCTCCCATGATTGAAAAGAACTTTGCCTTCTTCTTCCGTGTGATGGGTTAGGGTCAGGGTTAGGGTTAGGGTTAGGGTTTATGGTTAGGGTTAGAGTTAGAGTTAGGGTTAGGGTTAGGGTTTAGGTTTAGGGTTAAGGTTAGGGTTAGGGTTTAGCGTTAGGTTAGGGTAAGAGTTAGGGTTAGGGTTAGGGTTTAGGTTTAGGTTTAGGTTTAGGGTTAGAGTTAGGGTTAGGGTTAGGGTTAGGGTTAGGGTTTAGGTTTAGGTTTAGGTTTAGGTTTAGGTTTAGGTGTAGGTTTAGGGTTAGGTTTAGGTTTAGGGTTAGGGTTAGGGTTAGGGTTAGGAGTAGGGTTAAGGTTAGGGTAAGGGTTTATGTTTAGGTGTAGGTGTAGGTGTAGGTGTAGGTTTAGGGTTACGTTTAGGGTTAGGGTTAGGGTTAGGGTTAGGGTTTAGGAGTAGGTGTAGGTGTCGGGTTAGAGTTAGGGTAAGGGTTTAGGTTTATGTTTA
Organism: Sepiola atlantica; assembly: GCA_963556195.1. Classification (NCBI taxonomy): domain Eukaryota; kingdom Metazoa; phylum Mollusca; class Cephalopoda; order Sepiida; family Sepiolidae; genus Sepiola; species Sepiola atlantica. The sequence continues at coordinate 6,346,232 of OY744530.1, forward strand.
GGTTTAGGATTAGGGTTAGGGTTAGAGTTAGGGTTAGGGTCAAATGGATATTCCATGAATAGAGTTTCTTTCAACGAACTTCTTTCCTGTATGACACATTACCACTGAATGCTTCCCTGCAGACAACAACATGGTTGACTTTAGATCAAATGTCACCAAGTACATAATGCTAAACTTCGTGTAGTACTCGCGTTTCAGGCTAGGATCAATGGTTACTTATTAATCGAAAAAAAACGACATTGGAAACGATCGATCACTATTGAAAATGCCACCAAATTATACCAGGGTTGTATTGCGTTCGACAAAATCAAGAAATTTAGTTTAAGCTTGTGTAGAGAGGTTAGATGTTCACCCAAATGTTCTACGACATACATCAACTTATGAACTAAGATGAATGGGCACGGCCTTAAAATGGAACAAGGGCTCACATATCCGAGGACAATGTTGCCTGGCACATAAGCAATATTCTTGTTTTTGTTTGTAACTAACGAATGGCGTTTAAAATGTCCGGAAAACTAAGTAATAGATTCAAAGATTAGGAGATTTTTATGTGAACTGTAATTACAGAGACAAAGAAGTCACAGACATGAGATTCTTAAAAAGTTTCAGACGGAAGCTTGAAACATTATTCCGTTTTTAAGTCATCGAAGGTGCGATGGAAGTTGACTGAAGCGTCTACGTCATTTTGCAGCTGACATCAGAGACACATTTACGTTCATCTTCTGCTTTCACACCAGCTTTTTGATTCAACCATCATGTATTTACATGCGAATTGTCTTTAAATGTGTGAGCTTTAAGTCGATCAGACTTGTTTATTTAAGAAATCCGGTAATTTTAGGACTTTTAAGAAGCATAGTAAATATATTGTTAAAATCTCTTTCTTTCTCGGTTCCCTTTCCTATAAGGGAGTGAGAATTTTCGGAGATCCTATCTACTTTATCAACCAAAAATACAATAAAGATTGTTATTGTGAGACGAGTACAAGAATTAAGTTACATTTGTCTTAAAATTTGTCTCAGCTGTGTTTTCTCTTTTTGGTTGCATGGATTCATTTGTCCATATAAACTTCGACTTACCAATGAGTTATACCTATCTCTAAATAATTTGTATTCCTATTTATTTCCTATAATAATAATATTTGTGTGTGTGTTGATTTTCGGTATTCGTGTGGGAGAAAAGATTTTTAAAAAGGTATATGTGATTTCTTTTTACTTCAAGATTTCGCACCACGAAACTCAACTCCCCATTGGGGCAATATGTAAGAAGTCCTTATTCCAGTCTAACCGGCGCTTTTCCACGCCCAAAACTTTTGTCAAAAATTGCCTTTGTAGTGCGTCTTTCCTCCATGAATGGAGGCGCCAGAGAGACTCAAGACAGATATCAATCTCTACTGTCTGTGAGATAGCGTAGACGATTCTCGAGTCGCACTTCGATATCGGAGAACGAATACAGCTAACCCGTTGACACTATCACTGATGGCAGAATTATATATATATATATATATAGAGAGAGAGAGAGAGAGAGAGAGAGAGAGAGAGAAAGAGAGGGAGAGAAAGAGAGAGAGAGAGTAATATATATATAGAGAGGGAGAGACGGACACAGAGAGAGATAGAGAGCGAGTGATATATATAGAGAGAGAGACAGAGAGAGAGAGAGAGAGAAAGAAAGGAGATAGAAAGATATATATATATATATTTTTATATATATATCTATATCTATATCTATATCTATATATATATATATATATATATATATATATATATATATATATATATATATATATATATATATATATATGTTTTCCACGATTAAACTGTTTCCGACTTTATAAACTTACTTGAGTGGAAAAGGTAAGGTCTTTCTACCTAAATAAATCTACTGAAACAGAAGCGAGTTGCAAGATCGTACTAAATTATTATTACTATTATTACTAGTAGTATTTTATTGTTATTATTGTTATTATTATGTATCTTTATATTATTATTATTAGTAGTAGTAGTAGTAGTAATAGTAGTAGTAGTAGTATTGTTACTTTTGTTATTATTGTTCTTATTTTATTATCATTATTGTTACTATCTATATATTAATACGATAGCGTGTGTGTTCGTGTGTCACGCTTCCGGCAAAAGCTATGCGCATGCGTGCCGCACCTACATTTTGAAAAACATTCAACTCGCCTAATTTTCGTAACATTTTCAAGTATTTCCCTTTGGCGCAACGGTTAGCGAGGTAATATTTTTTACTTCGGCCTAACTGGTTTATAGTTCGATCCCAACCACCCTCTAAGATTTTTTTTCGATATTCCGAGGGGAAGGGGAAGAGAGGTAGGGAGAGGACGACCGGGAAGACACATATTAATACAATAGCGTGTGTGATTTTGTGTGTCATGCTTATATAAAAAACAACGTCCTTCCGAATCTTTGTATGCTACTCACCTGGTTAAAAAGTACTTTTTGGTGTTGCTTAAAACTTAAAACTATTTTTTGTTTTTGTTTTTGATTTTTGCGTTTTTAAGGGCATTGTCTATTTAATCACGTTAACTGCTTAAAAAGGACGGTATCATTGGTATTTCTTAAAACGTGAAAACCATTTATTTCCTTTCTGTTAGTTGTAGAGAGAGCCAGTATTATTTTGTTGTTGTTTATTTTTTGAACGGATGGCATATCAACCTTTTTTAGTAGATATGCGCAGTGTCCATCGTACACGAGTTACTATTTAAAAAAATTATTTCACTCTTATCCAGAAAGGGGGAGGGGGCTCATAATAAAGCAAGCGAAACTTACTAACAAATAGAGGGTGCTTTGTTACATTAGGACCCGCGCTAACATTGACCTCGTCGTTAGAGTTAGTGTCAGTGTGGCAGACGATAACTTCGTCAACTTTTTCAGTTTATTTTCAAAAAACATTGCAAATAACAAAAAAAACGAACACAACACAGTTAATTATTATTAATTAATAATGTATTTTGTTAATCACACATATTTCAATGTAACTATCGTTAAAAAAGAAGAAAAAGACAATTGGTGTTTAATCTCTCACTGTACAAGTGACGCTTACATCAAAAGCAACGACCTTCTGAATATTTTTTCAAAAAGTTCAATTACTTTGTATGCTACTCATGAATTGGAGCCAAATTTAATCTAATGCATTTACAAAGTAAGGTTTAGTCGTCGAAATCGGAATTAGTCGATCGATCAAATCGAGAAAAAAAAGTCTGATGGACGGACACGAAAACGCTTTTATTTATTTAAACAACATCATCTGGAATTTTTTCGTTGTTCTTGCTTGAAGAATCTTAGAGAATTCTCGATTCGTGAAATAATTTAAGCAAAACAAAACTTCTGAAATGCCTATGTAATTTTTAATGAGCGGTGTTTTTTGGTGAGATAATAAACAAAGCATGTAGTAACAACACAACTTTCAAAATTGAAAAAACACATCATTGTGAATATGTATCCATGGAATTTACACATGCATTATTATCATAAAATGGTTATTAATTCTTCCTTATTTGTTTACCTTCAGTATGGACGAACGAAGAAGGCAACAAACAGAGACAGCCAGAGACCGACAAAAAAGGATACGGGGCCAGTTCAGAGCGGATGAAAGACACGCCCAACGAAACAGAAACAGTGAACAAATGCGAAGACCAAGGAATCAAATGAGCGAAGACGAAAAGAGAACTGCATAACACTCAAGCAAGAGAACGGATGCGAACAAGAAGAGATGCAATGGATGAAGAGAAAGACAAGCGCAATGAAGCATCAACAGACAACAGATGAGAGTTAGAAGAAATGCCATGACTGAAGAAGAACGACTGATGAACCTTGAAAATAGGAGAAATAGAAATAATATCAGAAGAAATTATGCAGTTGGTGTTCAATTTATAAATCCTGATAGATTCTATATTGGTCCAATGAATGTTATTTGTGAACACTGCCAGGCTTTCCGATTTCAGGGAGAGCCTCTGAATTGCTGTCATAATGGAAAAGTTTCACTTGAGCCCCTCCAAGAATATCCAGTCATTCTAAGGGAATTGTTTGAAGGAAATGACAGGGATTCAAACAACTTTAGAAACAACATCAGGAATTATAACTCCTCCTTTGCCTTAGCTTCCTTCGCTGCTGAAGTGAAGCCACCCTCGGGACGTGGTCCATATTGTTTTAGATTGCTAGGACAAATATATCATTATGCAACAAATTTACATCCAAATGAAAATGAAGAAAGAAAATATGGACAGCTCTATATAATTGAAACAATGAAGCATTAAATCTGAGGTTAAATGCTAATCAAAATTCTAATTGCTTATATTCAGTTTTCGAAACAATATCTGAAGCAATGGTCGATAATCCTTATGTAGTGACATATAAAAACATGAGAACTGTCGAACTTGAAGAGCAACAGAGGGCTACATTACAAAATGTTCCTCCCAGAAAAATAACCATGCAATGTATTGCCAGCCCTGATGCGAGGAGATATAATAATCCAACAAATGATGAAATTGCAACAATATTTGTCGGTGATGATGGAGCACCTCCTGTCCATCGTGACATTATAGTGTACCCTGAAGGACAACAGAGAGAGAGAGGATATCCTACCTCTCTTGTCATCTTGATGCAATGATTTACCCTCTTCTCTTTCCTCATGGTGAATTCGGATGGCATATAAACATTCTTCATGTAGCAAATATACAAACTAGAGTTCGTAACAAGGTGACTATGCAGGAATTTTATACATATCGTCTAATACACAGTGGTGGAAAACTATTTAAACAATATATAGTCGATGCTTATGTTAAAGTAGAAGGTTGTCGTTTGAAATTCATTGCAGAAAATGAAGCACAACTAAGAGTTGCAATGTATTCAGGTTTGATGGATCACCTTGCAAGAAATAATAGAAAATGAAGATCCTGGAGTACCTGTCATTTTGCCATCATCCTTCACAGGGAGCCCACGAAATATGCAACAATGCTACCAAGATGTAATGGCAATAGTTTGCAAGTATGGAATGCCTGATTTATTTATAACATATACTTGCAATCCAAAATGTCGAGAAGTAACTGAAAACTTACAGCCTCATGAAACAGCACAGAACAGATTTACTGGCACGAGTTTTCAAACAACATTTTAATGATTGACATAAAGGACAGACGTGTACTTGGGGTATCTATTGCTGCGATACATGTAATTGAATTTCAGAAAAGAGGTCTCCTGCATTGTCACATACTAATCATGCTGCATGAAGAATATAAAATCAGAACTAGGGAACACATTGATAATATTGTTTCAGCCGAATTACCACCAGAACATGATCCAGAATTGAGAGAATTAGTGAAAACACTCATATTCATGCACCCTGTGGTACATTTAATCCCAATTCAATATGTATGGTAGAGGGAGGGTGTCAGAAGAAATTACCAATGCCATATCAGGAGGAGACTATTACAAATGTTTCTGGATATCCTCTTTACAGACGCAGAAATAATGGGGATTCTGTTAGAGTGGGTGTCCTTGAGGTTGACTGCAGGTTTGTAGTACCATATAATAAGTATTTACTCAGTAAATATGGTGCTCACATTAATGTAGAGGTGTGTATCTCAGTAAAAAGTGTGAAATATCTTTTCAAATATGTCTATAAAGGACATGATTGCGCAATGATGGAAATAAATATGAATAACAATGAAACTAATGCAAATGAATATAATGAAATTAAGCAATATATTTCGTGTAGATACGTATCTCCGCTTGAAGCATTTTGGCGTTTGTCAGAATACAAAATGCATGGACAGTCACTCATAGTTTACCGACTCGCCCTCCATTTACCTGACCAGCAACAAGTTTATTATAGGCCGGGTGAACAAGGACTAGTTGCAGCCCGCACAGAAGGACGAGACACGCAATTAGCTGCATGGTTCAAACTTAACCAAAGTGATGTGGATGCAAGAGCCCACCTTTATATTGATATTCCTGAATATTATGTATTTAATAAGCAAAGCAACACTTGGCCCAGAAGACAACGTCACCGCCAGATTGTAACGAGAATGTACTCTGCCAGTCCTAGAAATGCTGAGAAATTTCATTTAAGGATGCTTCTTCTTCATATACCAGGAACAACTTCTTTTAATAACCTGAAAACTGTAGGAGGTGAACAATTGCCGACCTTTAAGGATGCCTGTATTCGATTGCAACTGCTTGACAACGAACTAGAAATGGCTTTGAGTGAGGCAGCTATATATCAAATGCCACGACAGCTTCTTAACATGTTTGTAATGATTTGTTTATTCAATACACCACAAAATGATTTACAATTATGGAATGATAACAAACACCTTATGATATAGAGGACCTTTTACGCCAATATGATGATAATGTTGCAGAGAATATCGCTCTGCATCACATGAACATGATTTTGAATGAAACCGACATGAATTGTGCGATGCTTGGTCTACTAGAACCAATCAGTAAGCCTCCTGCAATTCAACATATGGAAGAAATTCAAGAAGTTAATCCTGAAATACTAAATACTGAGCAAAGAGGTGTATTTAATAGTGTCATTAACGCTGTTAGTGAACTAGATAGAGGATTGGAGACTAACCATCAACTGTTTTACTTGGATACACCTGGCGGTTCTGGCAAAACTTTTCTATTCAACATGATTCATGATTACCTGGTGGCTCAAAATGTGGCTGTTAGTACTTCTGCTTGGACAGGTATTGCAGCGACACTATTGAAAAATGGAAAAACACTTCACAGTATTTTCAAACTTCCTGTTCCTTTCACTGAGACAATTACCTGCAATATTCCGCCTAATTCTGACTAAGCAAATATTCTCAGGCAGGTGAAGTACTTCATTATTGATGAGGCGTCGATGATACCTCGATATGCATTAAATTCCATTGATAATTGTTTACAAGATATTGGTAATAATAATAGCATATTTGGTGGTAAAGACTTCATATTAGGAGGAGACTTCAGGCAAGTTCTGCCTGTGGTTCCTAGAGCTCCACCTGCTTAGGTATTGGATGAATGTCTAAAGAAGTCTCTAATGTGGCAGAGTTTTCATCAACTTAAACTCTCTCAGAATATGAGGACTAATGAAAACGAACAAGTTTTCTACCAATGGCTCTTACAAATCGGAAATGGTCGAGTGCAGAGTTCACTTGATAACGTTTCTGATGATACTATCGATATCCCAGAACAATGTGTATGCAATGACTCTTTAGTATCAGACATATTCGATAATTGCACCCAAGACGACATGAAAAGTAGAGTTATTTTGTCACCAAAAAATGCAGATTGCTTGTAAGTTAATGAAGATATTCCAACTGAGAGCCAAACATATCTAAGTATAAATTCAGTATAATCAGACAATGAAATGGAAGCCAATAATTATCCAATGGAATTCATAAATTCACTTACGCCTTCGGGGATGCCTCCTTATCGTCTCAATCTTAAAGTTGGATCTATTATTATGCTGCTTCGAAACCTGTCAATAACGCAAGGACTATGCGATGGAGCGCGTTTAGACGTATTGGAGCTTTATAACTACAGTATTCTAGCTTCAATCATAAGTTGATCTTATGCTCAGGAGCGAGTTTTAATTCCAAGAATTAAACTTAATCCCAATGACGCAAATATTCCATTTGTTTTGCACAGGACTCAATTTCGCATCCGCATATCATATTCAATGACCATTAATAAAGCTCAAGGACAAACTTTCGATAAGGTTGGGATCTACCAACCACCACCTTGCTTTACTCATGGACAACTTTAAGTAGCCTTCTCACGAGCAAGGTCTATGAACAGTGTAAGAGTGAAAATTTGTCCTCAGAATAATTCTACTCATGGCCAGAGAAGAGGCACTACCTTCACTAGAAATATTGTATATAAAGAAGTTTTGCAAATTGATTCATGTATTGTTCATTATTTTAAATAAATATACAAGTCAAATCTTATATTCTATTCAAACATCTATAGGTTAGGAACAAGATAATTAGTATTAAAAACATCATTTCGTGTAATTTACACGGGTTCCGCTAGTTATTATTATTATTATTATTATTATTATTATATATAGAGAGAGAGACAGAGAGAGAGAGAGAGAGAGAAAGGAGATAGAAAGATATATATATATATATATATATATATATATATATATATATATATATATATATATATATATATATATATATATATATGTTTTCCATGATCAAACTGTTTCCGACTTTATAAACTTACTTGAGTGGAAAAGGTAAGGTCTTTCTACCTAAATAAATCTACTGAAACAGAAGCGAGTTGCAAGATCGTACTAAATTATCATTACTATTGTTAGTAGTAGTATTTTATTGTTATTATTGTTATTATCATTGATCTTTATATTATTATTATTAGTAGTAGTAGTAGTAGTATTGTTATTATTGTTACTTTTGTTATTATTGTTCTCATTTTATTATCATTATTGTTACTATTATTATTATTATTATTATGTTCTCATAATAATTAGAATATTTATTATTATTATTATTATTATTATTATTATTATTATTATTATTGTTATTTTTCCTTTATATATTAAAATACTTAGAATGTTATTTTGATGTAAAGTACTTACCTACTAATAATTTATTTCCTAGTTGGTATTTTACTAAAATCGGTCTCATAAATATATATATATATATATATATATATATATATTTATATTAAAAGATAACATAAGATGGCTACCCTTCCTGGCTAACGTTTTCTACGTCTATTCTATGTAATAATATGTTTTGTATATTTCTCTGATTTTTGTTTACTGCCTTGCTATGTATTTCTTTTTAAATGGTTAACTTTTGGGGTTTCTGAGAAATGCATAGATGAAAGATCCAGGTTGGACATACTAATGATGGATGTTCTCCTGTGAATGAAACGGTCTGTAAAAATGTACCGAAGTTTTTGTTTTAGAAAAGATGTAAAATCACTGGAATGTAGCGTAATATTGTCTATGTATTTATGCTCTTTTATTTTCTCTTTACAATCATCGTAGCTCAATGGTGTAGTAGCACAATAGTATAGAGCTAAAAATATAATATGATAATTATAATAATATTTTTTAAATGTTTCTGATTTTATTTTTCAAAAAAACAATTTAATACAAAATACTGTTTCTGTCCAGTTCACAAACATACATTATCTTGATAAACGTAATATCAAAATATTTCTAAAACATTTTTTAATTATTACACACACATATATATATATATATATATATATATATATATATATATATATATATATATATAATACATTTCCGAGGAAACATTTTTAATCAATGAAAAAAAAAAAATTGCTAAAATTTTCCTTAAGGCTTTATCGTCTGGCCCCCTTAAGAGGAAACGTCGGAATGATAAATTGAAAACTAAGAAAATCGAATAAGATATGAGGGGAAAATTGTTTAGGCTTGAAAAAACGATGGAGAGAAAAAAAACAAAAAAATACGTAAATCTCTCAAAGTTATGGTGGATTTGAATTATTTAAGATCTCCGACTGATGCTTCAAAATATTTTTGTTAATACTAACGCTTCAGTAATATTGAGATAGTAGTTCGACCTGGTACTTTGTAAAACAGAAAACAGCTCATCGGAATACTTGTCAGAACAACCATTTGTACCAACCAGGGGATTACCGATGGCTGATTCCTGTGCTTGAAAAAAAAAAATATATATATATATATATATATATATATATAATTTTGGACGGTACTGTATATATATATATATATATATATATATATATATATATATATATATATATATATATATATATAGTGGAAATTTGAAGATTCCAATAACAATGAATGTGTTAGTCTGTTTATAGGTATATCTGTATGTATCTAATCAGTTATTCATCCTCTGTGATATATATATATATATATATATATATATATATATATATATATATATATATATGTTGAAAGTCAGTTGGTGAACAGAGCAGATCACGTTCAAAATCCCTGCAGATTGTGGACGTGACATGAATTGGCGAGTTTGTTTGCGGCCCGTGAGTAAATCCAGCCGTGAGTTGGAAGTGATGATTTATTTAGCTCACTAACGACAAGTGCGCGCGCCCTTACATACAAATAAACGAGGCCGGCGTACCTTAAGGAATCGTTTATTTTACAAGAATCTCGTCGTGAAAAAAAAGAAAATCACACACTATACATTTGGTAAAGTAAATGTTTCAACTTTTAAAATAAAGTTATTAATCGATTTTCTGTAACTTAAAAGATAAATATTAATTTTTTAAATCTTTATCTATAGATTTGGTAAAGTTTTCAGCTTTAAAATCAAGTTAGTCATATTTTGTAATTTAAAAGATAAATATTCATTTTTTTATCTACAATTATGTTATGTGTACTAGATATATCGTCACTTGAAACAATTATATTTACTGTCATTCTAATTAATAAATATTAGTTATGTAGCGATAGTGCAAGTGTGTGTATATCGCCCGCACTGAAGGTTGAAGGTTCAACCTTCTGAAAACTCCAACTAGAACTGGGTGTTACTGTTACACCACGGTACTATGTAATATTCAGTTCTTCTGAAAATTTAAGATTCAATCCTTAGTGCGGGCGATACTAGGTATTGCGAATTACTGAAGACTTTTATCCGATCATGGATGACGGAATGAGAGCATGCTACCCTCGTGGATTAAATAAAGGGTTTCATTCGAAATTCCGTTCAGATTCGACAGAAAAATGCCCGAGTTCGACAAAATACACCCGAAGAAGGTCGAGGGTTACATCGGTCGAAACGTTGTAAAAATAACACTCAAGATGAGAACATTGGTCCGAATAATACAAAGTATACGAATTATCAATCCTCATCTAAAAATTCAGAAACATATCTAAAAAGATTTTGAATAAATTATACGTCCTTTTTTGGATTCGGTTAGCGTTAGATACCTGATATCTTTCTAATAAGTAGTATTTTATAATATCTTAATATAATTCCTCTTTTCGATTGCAAGGAATATATGTACCCAAAGCAGATACGGCGTTCTATCAGTGAGTTATTCGGGAAATATGTGTGGACGATGTCCGAAATTAGGACAGAGAATATGACCAGTGATAAAACGTTATGTACACAAATCGCTAAAGGTAAACTCATATAGACGACCATCATCTGGATAACTAACGTATGCGACCACTGATAATAATCTTAAGCTGATAGGCAAATTGATGCGCACAGGTGCGGGTATCAATGACTTCCATAATATTTCAAAATAATTTCACAAATTGGGTATTTTGGCAATTGATGATACCCGATTTTAAGGAGAAAATGTTCAAAGTTGCTGTGATATGATTAAACCATAAGGTCTCTTTATTTGATAATAGCCCTATGGGAATGGACACATCTGTTGGAAATCGTTGGTTTGACTTGCGCGAATTAACGCGGGGTGAACCGGCAGTCGAGTGCAGAATAGGGCATGTTCTCACAGTCAGAAATCACAGAGTGACAAGTTCACCGTGTGACGAGATCCCAGATCAAGGATCAATGTGCACCTGTGAGAGGCTCTGTGACGTCACAGGATCTTGCGTGGGAAACAGAGGGATCCGTGACGTCACTCGTTCTTCGTGAGAAGCGAGTTTAGCCAGTCTGGGTTTTGGAGGCAAACCGATGAGACGTGATTGTTACCATGTAATTTACAACAGAAGGGAAATATTTCCCTAAGAAAATACAAACGAGAGATATCCTCCCCCCCCCTCAATGAATGGTTAAGAAAATAATTGTTAAGTAACTACGAAAAAGTAGTGATTTGTTCTCTGTCTCTCGACGTAGTGAATGGCCCAGGCCGATGAATAACAACGCTTGTAATAAAAAAGAATTGAAACTTTAAGAGAGTGTTGTTTGATGAGTCGGTCGGGTAGCTTTTGTTGCAGACAACGGACGGCGTGGTTCACGGCAGGAAGGAAAGAAGAAAGAATTCATCCACTAGACGACATCGAGACGACACGACCCTCCACACAGCGAGGGAGAAATTTAAAGGTATGCAAACAATATATGAACTATGTGATTTATGATGTTTTAAAAATGACGAGTATTAAATGTGAACTGCCACGACCCTTTCAGGGACGAGTATACGAAACGAGTAAAGCCACGGCCCGTGGTGGGACTAGTGTACGAAACGCGTACTGCCGCGGTCCAAGCAGGAGTAGCACCATGCAACATCTTAACTAACGTCACTAGGATGGAAACTTGATATGATTGTGTACTGTTTCTGGTTGTCTAATGAAAGGACGTGAAACACGTATCTTTCTTGAGGGTTCAAAAAAACATAAAATCATTGTATCTCCTCTTTAGCACAAAGTAAACCAATAGGCAGCGATACCAAAATAACATAGTAATTATTTGGGGGGGGCGGTAACTTTGCTATTTCTTTTGGTGTTCAAGACATGACTGCAAAAAACCCCACTAAGGAATTTTGCCAAAAGAAATGTGCGAATGAATCCTATTAACAGGGATGTAGGGCAATCCAAAACCATACGTGAATGCAATGCAATACACGTATCAAACATAACACATCTTAAATAACTCTGTATAAAGTAATGGGATAAAGTTTACCCCAAGGGTACGTAGACAATTACAAGAAACGTCTAATTGATGCAATTTTAACCGAATCGGACATAAGTAGTCCTAAATATCCCCCCCCCCCCCGAAACAATTGTCATGTTTGTTCATTTTGCCTCAAATGAATTATTTAAAAATAGCATTTTAATTGTTTTATTAACCTCGTTTAAAACGTTCCTCCCGTTGTAAACAAAGGGAGTGTCTATTAGGAGCAGACGTGATCAGCCTCTAAGAACATCTCCTATGGTACAAATATCATTACGCTGTTTTATTTTAAACATAAACTGTTGTTGTTTTTCCCCTTTCTCCAATCTTTTTTTAAACCCTCGATACAGCTTTTGTTTCGTGGAGGCGAAACCAGTCGGGTAACTTTTTAAAAACTTTTAATCATGAACGAGAAAACTCGTCTTCCCTTCATGCTTGCTATAATAAATTTGTGTACTCCCCCCAAAATAATGAAATATATATATATATATATATATATATATATATATATATAATTATAATATGAAATGAAGTAATAAAATAATGTGTCAATCAAATTTTATTAGCATTCAAAGTTCAAGCAAAGTATCTTAAAGTCCTTAGCTCATGAGTTTTCAAAGATAATTCTTCTCTTCAGAGGACCATTACCGCAGTTATACCACTACAGGTAATAAAATTAAACTTTGAAAATATATAAAAATATATACACAAATACATAAAAATACATAACATCAAATATATTAATCCAAAAACATACTTTTTTGTTGAATCTATACAATCCATCCAGGTCATACAATTTGAAAAACATAATCAGGAAAGACATCCAGAGGTTTGATGAAGATTAATCCAGGTTATAAAAAGCAGTCCAAATACGAGAAATTGAAGGAGCTGACAAAGTTATCAAGTCGCGAAATGTGTCAATAATCGGTGAAGTGAAAAGTATCCAATGTTTATGTTTATTATTACAACGATAAATAAATCAAATTAAATAATATAGAAAGTTCAATAAACTCACTTAAAATTCCAAAATCCTGATATGGGCAACCCAAATCAAATCAATTATATATATATTATATTATAATATTAATGCTCTATCCAGTATATTGAGCTTCAGTTTTTTATCCGGATGTTTCACTAATTATAAGCATATATATATATATATATATATATATATATATATATATATATATATATATATATATATAATGTATTTTTATGTACTTATTTTTATTGTTGATTGCAGCGTTCGTTGTTTGTTTGCTTACTATTATTTCGATTCTCTCACTTCCTAAGTGATTAAGATGCAGAAACTTGCATTATCAGTCGCCCTTAACTTTATAGGACGTATTTTTCGTTAATATGTATATATTTTATTAATTGTATATGTACATAAAAGTAATCGAAAATAATTACATAAAAATACATTAAATATTTAGGTGATCAAAAACTGTATATATTTCTTAAAAAAGCGTCTTGACCCAGTGGTAAAGATGCTGGACTATAGACATCAATATCGAATGTTAGATCCTTGTCTTAGTTAGCGATACTGATGACGGCTGTGAGCCAGAAACACGTATCCATAGATTACTTTTATGTACGTATAAAATTAAGAAAAAAATATATATTTACGATAAATACGCCCTTTAAAGTTAAGGGCGACAAATAATGTAATTTTCTGCATTTAAATAATTTAGGAAGTGAGACAATCGAAATAATAGTAAGTAAAAAAAAAACAACTAACGCTGCAATCACCAATAAAAAATAATTACATAAAAATACATTAAATATAAAATAAATGATAAAAATCGTACATATTTATAGACAAGCGTATTGGTCCAGTAGTAAAAACGCTGGACTATAGACATCAATATCGAAGGTTCGATCCTTGTCTAAGTTTGGCAGGCTGATAGCCACAAACACGTGTCCATGGATTACTTTTATGCATGTATAATGTCGAAAGGTTGAAGTCATCGACGGTCGTCGATTTGTAGTTTTGACCATGGCTAGCCATACTGAAGATTTGTAATACAACGAAACAGTATGTCTGTGGATGACTATGTAAGTATCCTAGATTGGGTTGAGCAACGAGGTAAGTGATATCGCTAACTGATATTAGCAATAATGCAAGACTCTTTGTAAACGTATTTGGCAATGCTAATATAAGCATTGAGATTTCAGTTGTTAACGACACCTGATTAAACTCACTGACCGTCAACGTTTGATCACAGCTTCAGGCAAGTGCTTGTCTAGCAAAACTGAAGTGAAACAGTCTGTTTGTAGATGACTATATATATATATATATATATATATATATATATAAGTGTAAATTAGTCGTCCAATGCTATAGCAATGCGATGTGGTTGCCGTGAGATGGAAAAGTGAAAAGCAATAAACGCAGGGAGAGAGTGAAACTCAAAACGATTTATTAATAATTTCACGAAAACTGATTAAATACCAAATAGTATTTTTTTTTTTTTTTGGTAAGTAACAGATCGGCAAAGGGTAATCTTAAATTTTCGAAAGAACAACTTTCATTATCAGAAGACAACAATAGAAGACCGAGGGGGTCGGAAAAACGTGGAAAAACCGGTGTCAGATCATCGTATTATAGGGGAAAACAATTGGGAGTAGGAACGCAGAAAACGTCAAAATTCAATTAAGCAATCATATAACTAAGGTTAAAACATTATAAACATTAGTTTAGTAATATACCAATTTTTTAAATTTTATTATGTTTCATTTTAAATGACTCATCAATCTTTATTTATTTATTTATTTATTTATTTATTTATTTTTTTTTTTTTTTTTTCATTTATTCTCTTCTGACCCCCACATTAAATTCACCATCGAACATCCCAACACCTCAGGCTCCCTCTCACTTCTAGACTTCAAACTCAGCATTAAGGACGACGGATCTCTCCACACCACTTTCTATAGAAAACCCGCCTGCAGGAATCTCTTTGTCCACTACAAATCCGCACTACCCCTCAAATCCAAAATTAGTTACGCACAAACCGAAATCACCCGCATACAAGACAAATGCTCTTCTTCTTCCGATAAAACAACACACACCGAAGCCTTCCACCAAACTCTATTGACCAACGGCTTCCCGCTAACTACCATATCTAGCCTTAACAACACCAGAAGACGTAGACACCACACTCTCACCAACACATGCTTCCTTAAACTCCCCTTCCTTAGCGACCGTATCACTTCTGCTATCCGCAATGCCATACGTAGTGAGAACCTTAACATACAACTTTCTCACACAGGCACCTCTCTCCGACAACATTTATCCAAAAAAAGCCACTACACCCCAGACCCCTGCTCTCTAGCTAGTTGCCCCATCCCCAACTCTGGCCTCTGCTTCCGCACATATACAGTATACAACCTGCAATGCTCTAAGTGCCAAAAATTCTACATCGGTAGTACCGTTAGGCCTCTACACCAACGTATTAAAGAACATCTAAACACCCACATTTCCTCCTTCCATAAACACTTAATTTCATGTGGCAACACACATCGCTCCATTAGTGTCCGCATCCTCAACTCTGTCCGCAATATAGGCCAGCTTCGAATTTCGGAAGCTATCCTCATCTCTAAATTTCGCCCTGCCTTGAATAACAGATTCGAGTTGTCATCTCCCTTCATCCTCTGATTCTTACATCCTCACACTCCCACCTCCTCACACTCCCACCTCCTCACACTCCCACCCACAACTTACTTACCTTTTTTTTCTTTTTTTTTTTTTTTTTAATCCTTTCTCTTCTTATTCCCCCCCCTTCCCCTGCTAATAAAATTTAAAAAAAAAAAAAAAAAAAAGAAAAACAAAAAAAAAAAGGTCCCATCCTTGGCTTTTATCCACTTCACAACTCAAATTCCTTCTCAAGTTTCCAATCTCATTTCTAAAGTCTGAATATATTATTTAGAATAAGTTATCTCCCTTTGACAGTAAATTTAAATTTGAAGAGAATAAATGAAAAAAATAAAATAAAATAAAATAAAATAAATAAATAAATAAATAAATAAAGATTGATGAGTCATGTAAAATGAAACATAATAAAACTTTTAAAAAATTGGTATATTACTAAGCTAATGTTTATAATGTTTTAGCCTTAGTTATATGATTGCTTAATGGAATTTTGATGTTTTCTGCGTTCCTAATCCACTTCACAACTCAAATTCCTTCTCAAGTTTCCAATCTCATTTCTAAGGTCTGAACATATTATTTAGAATAAGTTATCTCCCTTTGACAGTGAATTTAAATTTAGATTTGAAGAGAATAAATGAAAAAAAAAAAATAAATAAATAAATAAATAAATAAATAAAGATTGATGAGTCATTTAAAATGAAACATAATAAAATTTAAAAAATTGGTATATTACTAAACTAATGTTTATAATGTTTTAACCTTAGTTATATGATTGCTTAATTGAATTTTGACGTTTTCTGCGTTCCTACTCCCAATTGTTTTCCCCTATAATACGATGATCTGACACCGGTTTTTCCACGTTTTTCCGACCCCCTCGGTCTTCTATTGTTGTCTTCTGATAATGAAAGTTGTTCTTTCGAAAATTTAAGATTACCCTTTGCCGATCTGTTACTTACCAAAAAAAAAAAAAATACTATTTGGTATTTAATCAGTTTTCGTGAAATTATTAATAAATCGTTTTGAGTTTCACTCTCTCCCTGCGTTTATTGCTTTTCACTTTTCCATCTCACGGCAACCACATCGCATTGCTATAGCCTTGGACGACTAATTTACACTTACATTTACCAGCAATGCTTCAAGCAAACTACAATCTCCTCTTATATATATATATATATATATATATATATGTTGTGAAGTTGTCCAACAGTAAATAATAAATAAAGGAAGTCAAGTCGATGGTTGGTTTAACAAGTGTATTAACAAAGTAAAAAAGTGACTAGCACTTGGCTAGACAGTCACAAGACTGTGCTTTGTCTTCTCTGTGTCTCTGGTGACTCGCACTATTTATAGTGACAACCGGTGTAGTTTCTCCTGTTTAATAACGGCCGGTGTAACAATATATATATATATATATATATATATATATATATGTAAATTAATACACATTTGTCTTTATTTTAACGCTATGGGTGACAGTAGAATATATATATATATATATATATATATATATATATATATATATATATATATATATATATATATATATATATATATAATTGTTTTTTTATTTATCCAGATATGTACATAATCCGCGACACTTGCATGCCGATGTTATTAATTAACATCTGTTAGAAACTGAGACTCATCAGGCGGAAAAAAATCTGGTTCTTTCCTTCACATCATATGTTTTACATATTTTGTCAAGTGTATTAACTCCGATGTAATAATTTAAAATCTTGGAAGTTTATAGTTTAGCTTCAAAACAGAATTAAATTAGTTACTACTAAGTCAGAAATGACTTCTTAAAGCGATGATGATGTAAACATATATATATATATATATATATAGGTACTTAAAAGTAGGACCCGCACTAAAAGTCCCTCGTTGTCGGTGCTTTCCGGCGGTTTACGTTGCACGCCGGAAAGCCCCGAAGCAATACAGATAATCAGGCGACAGCTAAACGCTGAACTTGCAAACTAATCGTAACGCGATTTCAACGTGAATTTTTCCTGCCATAACCCGACTTCCTTACCCTAGCAATAACCCTAACCCTAATTGCTAACCCTACACTAACCCTAATTCTTAACCCTTCCCTTAACTTAAACTCTAACGAAATCAACATAAATAATGAGTAAAAAAAATAAATTTCATAAAACAACACTTACTTGATTAACTTTTCACTGTTATTATCACAGTTATTTATTTGTTATGTTATGTTTAATAAGAAAAAAGCCTCGCTAATGTTTTTTGGACGCAGGTAAGTCAACGGATTATTCGTTCGGCACTGTCCGGCGTTTTACGTAAACATCCGGAAAGTACCGATGCCGAAGCACTTTTAGCGCCTACCTACTGTAGAAAAAGTACCAATATATATATATATATATATATATATATATATATATATATATATATATATATATATATATATATATATATATATAAAGTTAATCCAACAGAAGATATAAGAGGCAACTAATATCTTTTAATTAGTAAAACATCCGGATGTGATGTCACTACGGTAATGGTCCTCTGAGGAGAAGAATTATCTTTGAAAACTCATGAGTTAAGGACTTTAAGATACTTTGACTGAACTTTGAATTCTAGTAAAATTTGATTTGCACCTTATTTTATTATTTCATTTTATATTATGATATATATATATATAAATATATATATATATATATATATATATATATATATATATATATATATATATATATATATATATATACATATACATATACACTCTATTTCAAGAAATGGACGGCGTAATTGTTTCGCTAACAAAGTGCTACCCAACAGGCGCGTTGCACCCACGGAGCTGTTTAATGTATCGTTTACTGATTCTTTTTGACCGATTTAGTGCATCGTACGGTCGACAGATGGCGTCAAAGGCAAGGTTAACAACACGGCCATAATCTGTGGCGGAAAAATGTCGAATGTTGGTTTGTCGAGTAGTCAAGAAATAAAGGCGTAAAATAGGAAAGCAATGTTTCACTGAAATGAAAGAAAAGTGATTAAAAGATGAGATTTTTTAAATAAAAAACCCTAATTGTTAAAATAAACAATGTTAATGTGTTTCATCACTTGAAGAGTAAGAAATTGCAGTCTATGTTTGCTGTGTTAAACACTATTTGAAATCTCTATCTACCTATCTATCTAACATTATTTCTCTCTCTGTATCTTTCTCTCTCTCTCTGTCTCTCTGTCTGTCTGTCTGTCTGTCTCTCTCTCTCTCTCTTTCTGTCTCTCTCTCTCTCTATATATATATATATATTGACAATGTTTACATTGAGATCTCACTTACATTCAGTCAGTGTCGTATGATAGCGCAGGGATAGAGCGCCGACTATCAGCTCGACTGTTGAGTTTCAATCCCGGCTTGAGGCACTAATGGTCTAGCTGAACTGAAGAGCTGTGATACAGCGAAACGGTCTGTATGTGGATGACTAAATATAACTAGAATGTTTATTTAGGCAGCATATTTTAATCTGGGAAAAACGTTAAGAAATAACACGGAGTGTTTTTGCTTGATCAAACTTTTTTTAATTTTTCGAATAGTCTGTTTTTATATAAAACGTTACTGCTCACTTCTCAATACAGACACACCCGAGTTAATAATACAAAAATACTACACCACACTACCAACGTGAAAAGAAAGTTTTGAAACCCTTTACATTAAAAACAGACATCTCACAATCAGTTATGTTAATTACGAAACTTGTCACGACGTTTTAAAGTGTCTAACATAGTAGTTAACATTAACAATTTTTTAATCGTTAAACAATCATCGTTTTGAATTTTGCAGGACAAGCTGGCATAGCGATACTTCATCTTACAAGTAAACCCTGACCAAATATTCAAAATAACATAGTATTCTAAGCCCAAAATAAGATCCCCTCGACACGGCTATACACTGATCCATACGAGAAATGGTGCACCTTCTCAAAGTGAACCTACTCCAAGTAATGTTACTCTAAGTGACAACACTTAGCTAGATACTCCACCAGACTAGATTAATTGTCCTTGAATCCGTTAAGACCAAGAGACCACAAGAAAGATATACTATAACGTAGTTGACTGGTCAATTGGGGACAGGAAAATTAATGTTCTTAACTGCTTTACTTACTCAAAGGTTGACAGGTAAAGGAGAACTTTAATTGAATATTCTAATATTTGTGTATCTCATATAGAAGTCAAGTGTTAGCCCAAAGAAGGGGTCCCTTGATTTCTGATAACTTTGACTGAAGTAAAATGAAGCGGCTTAATTTTACTAAATATTGTGCTACCGGGTGTTGTAACTTGATGATTGATATTTGTGGTTAACTCAAATGTGATGCATATTTCAATATGTAGGTGCATATGTATGTATGTATATATATATATATATATATATATATATATATATATATATATATATATATATATATATAATTAATTATTAAAGACAATATATGTACTACCATATATCATCAGATCCTTTTACTTTGTAGTCTCGTTTGAAGATTCAGCTCAATGTTTGTCAGTTATTGATAACAGAGCAAAATATAGGACAGTTTTTATTATATTCCAATAACCATGGTTTGTTTTATTACTTTTATTTTTATTTTTTCACATTTCCAAAAAATTCTGTGAGATATATTTAACGGTCTGTTTCATTTGTCTTTAGCCAAACAACATTTGTATGTCAATATCGTCTCTGCAACACTACAAAATCATCAGAAAAAGTTAACAAATAATAAAAGAGTTGTTGGATTAGAATGTCTTGAAAACACCTATACTATACATCAGTTTCATTTTAGGGTGAAAAAAATTGAGAGAAAACACTCACACGTGTGAGATCCAACTAATACGCCATTTTTAATTTTTTTCGTTCAAAGCTGGTATCTCCTAAAAAATTAGTGCGAACAATAAAATATTTAATATGTACTATAATTTATTTATAAAGTTCCAGTTTATTTGAAGATAATTTATTTTTTACTAAAGTTACATCAATATTTATTTAGGTTGTTAGGGTGCGAAACTCATTTAAGCAGAGCATTATAGAGCTCGTCTCATTGTGTCAACCGTCCATTCAATAAACTATTTTTAAAAATGTCTTCTACATAGGTGCTTTTTTATGGAATGTATATAGTATTTATTAATAAATCCTTTCCAAGAATATTAAGATAAGCTTAACTTCCCAGAATTCATCACTCAAGTAGTAAGCTACTAATTAAAATGCGAAACTAAGGAAGAGGTTAACTCACGGCGAAATATAGCCTCCAGTTAGCCAGACCACGATTTCGAACCATCGAAGGGGCATTAAATATTAATTTATTTATTTAATTTCTTAAAGTATTCTAAAGATTCAAAAGTCGTTATACGGGCATCTGTACCTAAAAATTAATCTTTACTACGTTATTAACTCAAAAATGTGTGGGTGGTATGAATTTATTGATGGATACAAAACATATTTGTGAATGTATATTGATAAGCTTATTGATACATAAACAGTAAGGAAACACGACTAAATAATTAGGTATAAGCATTAAACTGAGACTCTAATGTTTATATTCGTAAATTTGTTCTAGCAATTTATTTGATAGTACGAATTTTAGTTAATAACGTAGTAAAGATTAATTTTCGGTCTTCCCATCCTCCTTGATCTTTTACAACTATTGTGTGTGGTGTCAGCCGAGGTCGGTGCCAGTTTTATGATGTTTCTTGGGGTTTCTGTCCCTTGGTTCGTGCCGTTGTGTTCTTCCTGTGGTTTTGTTTTCTTCCTGTTGAAAAGCCAATTGCATTCGTTGTTTGTAGAGATGAATAATACCGATCCTATCGCCCCATTCGCCACGTCCGCTAAGCCGCTTCCTGTGCCTGTGCCGTCACAACCGAGACATGTAGCCCTTCTAGAATTCTAATTGGAAAATGTTTAACCGTACGTGGAAATTGTTCATACTAATCCTATTGTTACAACCCCGATTTATTATCTTACTGCAAATGAACATCTGTCTAACAACTAAAGATCCATACTTGTGTTTCTCTTCTAAGCGAAAAGAAAGAGTCTCTTCAGAATTTGACTTCAGATTTCTGTCGGTTCCACTCATTCCGTCACGAATTGTTGTGACTACGACAACCAATGGCAGCCACCACGACATAGCCGATATGAGAGAAGAATGGGTAACTCCGAAACAGATGAATGACAAACCCATTATATAACCCTTTATTGCAGAACCTACAGAATATTCATTAAAATAAAAACCGCACATCAAAAATGCATCTCAAAAGAATTTCCACATCATATAGCTTTTTTTAGATATTTACTGCAGCTTTTAGTGAATGACTGTCCGTGTTGGCGAAGAGTCACATCATTCACGAGGTAAACTTATTAATATGAACAGACACAGTCAGAACACGGCGGACCTCAAATCGTCTAACCTAAATAACAGAAGAGCCTCTATCCTTTCCAGATAGTTGTACTACAGATGTTTCGGCAGAGAAAACGTGGCAGCATCAGAGAAGATTATTCTGCATTTCAACCGGAAGATGCATTGCTCCAGTGAGCGGAGGACCGTCATGCATCTATAGTAATAGCACAAATAGATATTATCAGCCAAAGATTCAAATAACAGTTCCTGGAAAGAATGAGTCAGCTGATCGATAGATTGATTTAATGATTAATTGACAGCTTCCAATCAGAGAAAACGATGACTGAATTAGAAACGGTTCATTGTTGTTTGGTTGATTGTTGGTTGTTACGGCATATCAACCATCGTTGGGTCATTTTATGGCGAAGCCGTACATTCATGTTTTGTGTACGACTGGTTTGTAGAGTGATGTGTTTTCTTAGCGTGTATTTTTATAAACATCAGTCTGTAAATGATAGTTTCTATTTAAACCATTGAATGCGCCCTGAGTCAAGGTGGTCATGGGTGTAGTTATAACTAAGGTGCGACCGCTCCGACCCCCCCCCCCCAAAAAAAAACTCCCAGTTGATGCAGTTTTGTGTCATACTAAGAGCGGTTGGGAGGAGGAGAGAATATACATTAATAACAGGTAGAAAAGACTGTAAAACAATATTTCGGGGTGTAAGGTGGAGCAGATGCGAGCACTTAGTTCAAGGGTGTCTGACGCAGTTTAGTGTCATTCCCATGAAAAATATTTCACAACGTTTCGGCCGAGGTAATCTCCGGTGCAATCTTTCTGAACTTGAGAGTGTTCATGTCGAACGCGCGAAACTAGACGGAATTTCGAATTGAAAACAACAACGAAGATGAGAAGAGTAGTCTAAATGATCCAAAAAATAGAAAATATTAATTTTTATCGCAAATAATTCCGAGGCAAAAACTGGTTTATTGTGTACAATTATCTGAACAGACGTTGTTATCTCCCGTATAACTGGAGGTAATTGTGGTTTACATGTGTTGCAATGATATTAGCGCGCGATTGAACATAACAGATCTAAAAGTAGTTGTACTCGGCTGCCAGCAAACCAATTACCTACTCTCATCTACCTTTTAAAGGCATGGATATCTTTCTTCATTTCAGTTTTTAGTTTTGAGAAAACGCACGTGCGAGAGAGAGAGAGAGAGAAGACTTGCAAAGTTTTTTAAAAAGTCAATGAGAAAGCGAAAACTGCCCATTGTTCGCATGACTGATCAAATTAAAATCAAAAGGATTCCATCATCATTGGCTTTTAAAAAAAAAAATTGTTCCTTTTTTTTAAATTTTTTCTTGTTTTTCTTTACGCTATTTCTTACATGTGCTAACGATTTATACCCTCTCGGTTGTTTTTAGCATTTAAGAAGGCGTAGAGATGTTTCTCTTTCGCTTGGCTGGTGAAATTAAGTAGTTAACTTATTTGACGCGCCCTGTTGGACACAATTCGAGAAGAAGAAGAAAAAGAAGAAGAAGAAGAAGTAGAATAAAAGGAGAAGAAAAAGAAGAAGAAAAAGAAGAAGAGGAAAAAGAAGAGGAAGAAGAAAAAGAAAACAACAAAAAATGGCGCTAGAATAGCAGTAATAACAATAAAGGAACAACACATTTTACTTAATTACGGTAACCAATGTATTAAAATAGCTTTTTATCTAAACACTAGGCAAAAAACTTGTATCTATTTAAAATAAAAATATTTACATATTTTCGATGTTTTCGCATCTTTGTTTATAACTTTTTTTTATTGAATATGGGATTTTCAATGAATTGATCCTTCTACAAGCAAATTAAGTGTTATAATTCCAACAATTGTTATCGGATTAAAAAATAAGTATTCGTCATTAAATTAATTAAGTAATTAATAAGCACTAAAATATAACCGAAATATATATATATATATATATATATATATATATATATATATATATATCAGGTTGGAAAGAAAGTAATGTCGTATTTTTTACTTCATGACTTTGCAGCCTCCTAAGTTATACACAGTTCTAGATCGTGTAGTGAATTGGTGTTTTAATATCTGGCTTTGCCTTTCAGATATAGTAATTAGTTGGAACATATTCAGTTTAATGGTCTCAGCCGTCAATAAATCGATATTAGTGAGGAGCATCTGAGACATTACATGCTCTATGAATTAAAAAAAGGAAACTCAGCTGCAGAACCTACAGGGAATATTGGAACTGTCTATGGGATAATGTTTTTAATGATCGAAAATGTCAACGGTGGTTTGCAAAGTTTTCTTCTGGAAACTTTAACCTGTCAGATCGACGTCGTTCGGGAAAGCCAAACTCAATTGATGAAGACGCCATTAAAGACGCTGTGAAGTGCAATCCAAAGTTAACCAGCAGAGAATTAGCTCAACAATTCAATACAAGACATACAACAATTATTGCATGCCTTCACGAGTTAGGAAAACATTAAAAACTTGGACTCTGGGTTCCCCACGATTTGACCGACGCTCAACGAAATGAAAGATTGACTGTTTGCACATATTTGCTTTCCAGGAATCACCGAGAACCATTTTTGCAAAGAATTGTGACTGGAGATGAAAAATGGGGTCTTTCCAAGAATACCCAATACAAAAGACAATGGTTAGACCGAAACCAAAGTCTACAGCCTGTTCCAAAACAAGGACTACACCCAAAGAAGGTTATGCTCTTTTTATGGTGGGACATGAGAGGACTGATTCATTATAAGTTACTAGAACCTAATCAAACAATCACAGCAGTAAACTATTGTTTGCAGCTGGATGATCTAAGTATTTCTCTATCAAAGAAAACGACCAGCATTACTCAATAGGAAGGGTGTAGTGCTTCAGCATCATTACGCGGAACATCATACAGCAAAACTCACTCAGGAAAAAGTGTTGCCTCATCGGCCTTATTCACCTGATATTGCTCCATCCGACTACCATCTTTTCCGGTCGTTGCAGCATCACTTAAAGTATAAAATTTATCATTTTTGACCAACTCAAAAATGACCTGAATTTGTTTTTCTCTAAAAAATCAGAGAAATATTTTGAAGAAGGCATGAAGAAGGGAGTTGATCGTTGGACAGAAGTCATAGAAAAATTATTGTAAAGATTAAAAATGCCCTAATGTGAATGTTTCAGATGAAATAAATGTGTTGGACAAAAATGACATTACTTTCTTTCAAACCTGATATATATATATATATATATATATATATATATATATATATATATATATATATATATATATATATATATATATATATAATGGTAATAATCCAGGTAAAAAACATCCACAGAGTAGTAATCCAAAGAATTTCAACCGAGTTTATAAAAAGTGCTCAATATCAAATAGAGCTTTATATATTATTATTTTTATTTACACAGACATGTACAAAATCTGCGACACTGGCATGTCGATGTTATCGATCAACAGTTATTATAAACTTAGATCTCATCAGGCAGAGTTAGAATCCAATTTTAACCTCAGATCATATTTATTTTTTTGATTTTTAACGGTCCTAAACCACGTAAGTCCCTAAATTTTGAAATGTTAAATTTCTTTTCTTCTTCTTCTTCTTTTTCTCACCACATCATTTTCTCCAAATATGATCTGAGGTTAAGATCGGATTCTTACTCTACCTGATGAGATCTCAGTTTATAATTACTGCTGATCGATAACATCGACATGCCAGTGTCACAGATTTTGTACATGTCTGTGTAAATAAAAATTATCATATATATATATATATATATATATATATATATATATATATATATATAGTTTAAAGGTTCATACTTTTTTTTTTTTAATAAGCATCCGTAATGTTAGTTTATAAAAAGAGGAAAAAAAAAAAAAATCGTCTTCGATTTGTCTTTTCTTTTTTGTAAAATACATATTGCATCTATAACAAGCTTTGATGGTATTTATTTACCACACTTCTTTTTTATTATATATATATATATATATATATATATATATATATATATATATATATATATAAGTAATGTATAATAAATGCAAAAGAAAATTGGGTGAGGTTTATAGTCCGTAGTCGTTTTATATAAAAATCATGAATGCTTTGTAGTTAGGCAAAATTCAATCATTTGAGAATATTTCATTGAATCCAGTAGACATTGTGTGGCTATTTTTTTAATCATTCTTTCGATAATGCTCTCAAACGGATATATATAGGTTTTACAAAACTACTAGTAGTAGTAGTAGTAGTAGTAGTAGTAGTAGTGTATTAGTGGTAATAGTAGTAGTATTTCATACTTACAAAGATAGTTCCAGAAAGTGCCTCACTCCTTATGCAATTCTTTACCTGTACAATAACCGTCCTAAGATGGAGTACTGTTGCCACATCTCGGGAGGTGCCGCTCAGAGCATTCTCTCCTGCCTTGACAGAGTACAGAATCGACTTTGAAATCTGGTAGTGAGATTATAACTTCCCTCCCTGGCAGCCCCTTTCTCTCAGGAGAGACGTTGCTTGCTTTTTTTCTATTCTATCCTTATTTTCATGAAAGGTGCTCGACTGGACTCGAGTCTCTGGTTCCTCCCTGTAAAATATTCACAGATAAAAAAAATCGTCTAGCCTCAACCGATGTAAATAATTTTCCTTTATTTTCCTCTGTGTACCCAACACGAAACGGAACAACATGAACACATTTTCTTTCCAAGAACTTCCCATCTGTTGAATACAATACCGCAGGGCTGATTCCCAGCTGAATACAACATGGTGCGTTTTAAAGTCAAATGCCAAAAAATTCTTTTCGAACCGCCCACTTAAATAATCAAATTCTTGCTAGTTCATCCATCGTCTCCAACATTGTTGTTTATCTATAACTGACGATCTCATTATAACGTATCCTCGAATGGTCTTCGGGACTTGATAAGCGGTGAGCCGTTAGTATAAAAAACGTTCTCACCCGAGTTATTATCAAGGATCTCTTACTGATAAAAACAGCTAATGTTCCCTAGTGTTTGAGTGATGGCAAGTCTTTCCGCGGAACCGCTAGTCTATTTAATTAAAAAAACATACCGTTTTTAAATGTGCGTGTACCTGTGGGGTGTTTGTTAAGGTACTTTCCAAGGTTGGTCGGTTAATACGTGGGTCAAAGAAGTGTTAGGGTTGAGGGTTCTAGGTTTTTAGAATTTATGATATAATCTTCGATATAAATCTTCAACTTGACACTGCAATTTTACTACTTGTCGACTCGTATTACTCATAAGTTTACGCATAGTGCTGGGGCGGACTCACCCCTGTTATGACCATACCGACAAAACATACATATCAAGATACGGGGATTTCAGCTAACTTATAATCGGGGCAAATATAGTCGGATCTTTCTGACAACGTCTCCACATACAGACGCGCGCACATCATTATCTTAAAAACATAAACGGTCATGTGACAAATGTCTTCGACTACGTCCACCGAAAACAGGTTTATCTATATAGAATTTTCCCCGGAACGTAAATAACTCTACCCACTCCCCCTTTCTAAGTCATCAATTCACCTTTTTTCGGTAGCATGAACCCAAACGCGCTCAATGTAGTCAAAACCATACTGATGATTTTAGGTTTGGCATGAAACCCATGTGTATATGGGTTAATTTTAAAATATTATTTATACATAATTATTCAAAGCTCTCGCTAGATTGAGCACTTTTTTGCTCTTTAGACGTTAATTTACTCTCCCATTTGTAGACAATGCGTGGTAGACACATCGGGACGCAATCCGACTACTAAGTCAAATATGAATTTCGTATGGTTAAGGTTCAATCCCCGGGGGGAATCTTCAGGCTAAAATGCATGGAGGTAGTTTTGCCAGGTGTTTTTATATACACGGCTAGCTAGTTAATCAATCATGTTGTTGTTGTTTTATTAGCCAATCGTTGAGCTTCTCACGAACAAAGGTCCGGTTAGTTTTACTTCTTATTTCCTGTTCTATTCTGTTTTCTATAGAGTGGCCTATATCCTGTTTCTTTGTTGTGTCAATATAATAGGTGAACTCATTTTAACACGTTGTTCCTTGTATTTCTATTTTAGGTTTTACTTGTTACGTTGTTAGGTTTTAGTTTAGTTTTTTGTTGTTTTTTTACTTATTTGTTTGTTTATTTATTTAGCCTAAGGTAAATTTTATTCTGTGCA
This sequence comes from Sepiola atlantica, assembly GCA_963556195.1. NCBI lineage: Eukaryota > Metazoa > Mollusca > Cephalopoda > Sepiida > Sepiolidae > Sepiola > Sepiola atlantica. The sequence continues at coordinate 6,375,036 of OY744530.1, forward strand.
GGCAGCTGTTTATTATCTCACTTCTACAGTTTAATAGATTTTAGGGGTCTTTTAAGTTTCGGATTTCAAATTTCTCATTCCGACATAATCTACACAGGTCGTCTAAATTTCTACATGTACTAGCCTGTCGTATTATTTTCCATTCAATTATTGGTGAGCGTTTATTTTCTTTGAGCTCTCAATAGTGGTTTGCTAGTGCTGTTTTAATTCGACGTTCTCTGTTTTTAAATGTGCTTTTGCGGTTATAATATCTGGTTTTAAAATCTGGGGAGGTCATCCCCAGGTAATACTTCTTGTTATTGGCAAATATTGTGGCTTGGTAAACAATACTGCATAAATCGTACACTTTGTCCACTACAAAATAAATGCCTAACCAAAAGTATTTTTGATGTCCGGTATCATCAATGTATTACACTACTAAAATGATTATATGTTCCATACCTTTTCTACGTGTGTACATTTTGTTCTTCTTTGTTATTTTATTGTCTGTCAATAAATTATATATTTTTTACAATCTTCTGTGTCATTGTCGTTTTGTCAGCGTGGTAAGTTCGCTGATATTTTCTCTACGACCCAAAACAGAATTAGAGTACGAATAACTATTTTATTATTTTTCTATTGTAATGTGAAAAGTTATTGTTTGTATCTAGATATAACACGTCTCTTTAGACGACTAGTCACCGCTGGTTCATTATAATATACACATTTATATAAACATATATACAATTTTTAATTTCAATATCACATAATTTACATTCTAATTTCTACACAAGCATAAGTGTTTGTACGTGTACACAACCCTACGTATATCCAAACACACACACACATACATATATATATATATATATATATATATATATATAATTAATTAGTAAAGACAATATATGTACTATCATATATCATCAGATCCTTTTACTTTGTAGTCTCCTTTGAAGATTCAGCTCAATGTTTGTCAATTATTGATAACAGAGCAAAATATAGAACAGTTTTTTATTATATTCCAATAACCATGGTTTGTTTTATTACTTTTATTTTTATTTATATATGTGTGTGTGTGTGTGTGTGTGTGTGAAACTCCGAGTTCCATGGTAGATCTGTATACACAACCATTCATTTTCCAGTTCAATATATATATATATATATATATATATATATATATATATAATTTGGTCTTACCACCCGTTTGCGTATGTGTAGACTGGCATGTTTTGTTGCTTAAACATTTTTGTAGATGGGGTATATATACTGGTTATATTTGTGGGCCCTAAGATGTCTACTTCTATATCGTCTATGACATTAGATTGTAGGTTTCATTTAAATTGACTAAAGTGTTGTTTTAATCTTCATAATCGGTTGTTATTTTCTATATGAGTGATCATTTTTATACAATCGATCTTTCTGATCTATTATTCAGGAGATTATGTTTATCACGTAACTGTAGGATTGCTAGTTTTTTTTTCTGGAAATATCGAAGTAACCTACAGACATAAGTTTTTTAGGATCTTCGATTTTACAATACGTATCTGTTATTCGCTTTTTTGGTTTCCAAAAGTAAACAGATAAAATGGTTCTGTTTTTTTTATTCTGTTTGTTTCTGTAATGAAGTGATAGTGGTTCGTTAATCGCGACTTAATGCAGCGTGTGCTTATTAGGCCTGTTTTTCTTGTGATAGGTTGTTATACACTGTTAATATTCGCTTCATATATCAAGTTATTTGTAAAAAAAAAACAATTGTTAAGGATGCAATCGTCCGAATTGTGCTTTGTTGGGGTATGGGTGTGTATTTGCTATTATATTTGTTTATTATTTTGTCGTTGTGTTTTTATGGTTTTCTCTAGGTTAGGTATGCACGAATAACTAATTTTAGTGTGTTCTTATTGGATATCTACTTGAGTGGGTTATTGGATCAGATTAGTTTTAAGACGATACTGCTAATTCTATTTATCACGTTGTAAAGAATTGCAAAACAGAGTATCTTTTAAACTCCACACGTCCTACTGTTACTCAGGTTAAGTATTAGGTTACATCAACGTGTAGTGGTAAAGTATTTGTAGTTAAGATTCGGTTAAATTTATTGAATGCTTGTTCATTGGAGACGTTATTGTTGGTTCTAAAATTGATTGAATAGAGTATATATTTTATTATAGAGTAATAGTCGCTTGATTTCGGTTGTATGTAAATGGTGTACACATGTATTTAATAAACCCGTCTTATTTTTAACTGTTTTTCTAAAAAGTTAAACAACCAAATTTCTATATTGATTCTTCTACAGATGTTGTAGTATTTATTATATTTTCGATAAAATTATTTAAAATTTAATCATTTTGTATAGAAACGTTTTCTCTTTTATAATTTTTATAGTTTTTTATATTTTTCAAATTCGTTAATAATACAGTAAATCAACGTTTATTATGAAGTAAGGCAGGGGCACGGTGGCTAAAGGACGCAGACTTATGACCTGGGTTTGCCGGGTTCGAATCTAGTTCGTTCCACAGAAACACTTTTACCAAAACCCACACTTTACCTTGTGTCTAGCCCCCCTGGAGAGGAGGTAAATAAAATACAGTAAAGCAATTGTGTGCTGTTCACTTTGGTAGTTTATAAAAGATATATATATATATATATATATATATATATATATATATATATATATATATATATATATTTGTTATGGTGCCGTACCTGTATGGAGGACAAATGGACTCGTCCATCTCTGATAAAATGCGAGAAGCATTTCAACTAGCAGTCTTCTTCCATCCCAGTTTTATACTGGCAGTCCAGTCCAGTATATATATTCTTTTTCTTCAATAATATATCTTTGTTTCTGTAATCCCGTGTTTCTGTGTCTTTATTTCGGCCCTTAACAGGGTCACAACAAACTGTCGACGAGGCAATTCGAACTGACACGTGTCGCCAACTAACGGTCGACAAAGTACCCACACTTATACGGGAAACCACAACGACACTATCGACGAGGTACAACAGAAAAAAAAACAACAAACGATTTTTGCCGCAACCTTCGAAAAAACCGACGGTGGATTTTAAAAGAAACAGAACTTGATGAAATCGAATACACATTGTCTAGTTCTGAAAACAAGTTATCGGTGAAGAAAATAAAAGCACGATAAACCAAATTGGTTATTTTCTTAATTGAAAAGAATGTCAGTTTTTTATCTCTCTCCCTACATCGTTATTCCGACTCTGTTATAATATGTGACAAATAAGGGAATATATGATTTTATTTCCACCGAAAAGAAAAAAATTGTGATTTTCTTTCTAAAACTAAAACGTGTAAAGCGTAGAAAAAAGAACGGTTTCATAATCTTTTCACAACTAAGATGGCGTCTAGCAAGCGCTTATCTAAGGAAAAGACCTTCTTACAAAGCCATACAAAAATAGAAAATATTTATTTTCTAAAAAATAAAAAATAAATAAATATGGAAGACTTTAAATCAATTAACGGAGAATTAACCAGATTTCAAATCTCCCAACAGCAACAGGCTGAGGAGAAATTTCAAAAGCTTTTACTCAAGCAAAAGGAAAGACAACAGCAAACTGAAAAATGTTTCAAAAGCTTCTCCTCGGGCAAATATAAAAATGTGTCAGCAAAAGAAAAAAAATGACGACAGATTGGAAACACTTATACAAACAATACTGCGTAGAGACCAAGGGGATGAAAGTGACAATGCGTTTTCGCAGAACGCCGTGTGGAACGCCATCGATAATTTCACATATTCGGAAGAAAATAGGTTCGCAGCATATTTTCGAACATATGAAGATTTATATAGACTTGACTGCGAAAGTTGGGCTGACTCAAAGAAGGTTCGCCTTCTACTTAGGAAACAAGGTACCACGCAATATACGAAATTCGTGGATTTCATTTTGCCTCGGAAAACTAGCGATTTAACTTTTATAGAAGGTAAAATTATTAACGGAATTGTTCAGTCCCAAGACCACGTTATTTCACAAACGCTGGAAGTGCATAAACCTGGTAAAAAAAGACGAGAGAAAATTACGCTACTTTTGCATCGATAGTAAACAAACATTGTGACGACTTTAAACTAGTTGAATTGAGTGCCGATAATTTCAAGTGTTTAATTTTCGTACAAGGGTTAGTCTCAGGAATTGACTCGGAGATAAGGCGTAGAGTCTGTCAAAGATTTATCAATGTAAAACAGGACTCAAAAGGCATTGAATCATCGGGCATGGCGCATATAAAAAAGTACATAAAACGAAAGTTCAACCTTGTAAAAATTAAGTCAAAACAGAAATAGTGATTTTTATGCTGCAAAAACAAGTCACCCAGGTAAAAAGACAAATAAATGGCTACCCAGCTCTTGTTCACGCTGTGGTAGCCCACATTGGTACAATGAGTTTCATTTCCGTTGTAAGTCTTGTATGAATTGCAAAAAGGTCGGACATAAATGTTCGCACTGCAGAACAGGTAGAGAAAATAAAACGCCGGTTCAAGCCACTTGGACAAAGAATGAAAAATGCATGAACATAAGAAAATTTGTACAGGTGAAAATCCTGGATAAAAACATAAAATTACAGTTGGATTCGGGTTCAGATGTCTCTATGATAAATTTACATACGTCGATAATTTTAGATAAACCCACTTTATTGAGAACAAACAGGCTGGCCAGCACAGTGACCGGGGAAAGAAATAAATTTGAAGGAGATTTAATCACAAATGTGTCCCTAATGGGAAATACCAAAAAACTAAAAATACTGGTGCTGAAGGATTCAAATAATCTTTTCGATTCGGACTGGATGCAGGCATTTGATTTACGGAAATTGCCAATAAATACATTTTGTAAAAAAATAAATAGAAACATAGAAACATAGATGAATTCTGGTAGAAGGACATGAGTCGTCCTATGGTACCAGCTCTTTGTCTTCATCTTTGTATGCGTCCAGTGATGACAGCAACCTTATAATTGAATTTGATTTCTTGGTCAATCCAGAATTTATCCAACCGCTTCTCAAATATCTTTACAGTTTCGGCTTCAATTACACTTGATGGCAATCTATTCCACAAATCAACACAGCGATGGCTGAATGAATATTTTTTCAGGTTCAAACGTGCCTGTTTCTTGTAAAGCATCTGACTGTGTCCCCTGTTGCCCACTCTTGTACTTTTTCTAGTCAATAATTTATCAGCATTGAAATCATATAGTCGAGCAACGGAATCGGAAAAACTGCAACGACAATTAAAAACAATTTTCCCCGAGGTTTTTTTTTCTGGCGGTTTTGGGCGCTGCACTAAGATGGCTGCCAAATTTCAACTTAAAGAAAATGTACAGCCGGTATTTAAAAAAGAAAGAAAAGTACCCTTCGCCTCGATAGAAAAAATAAACGATGAAATAGACCGACTTGTAGAGACTGGTATTTTATCAGAAGTACAAAACAGCCAGTGGGCACCGCTTACGGTTTATATAAAGAAAAAATCTAATGAGATTCGCGTATGTGCATATTTTTCAACGGGTTTGAATACAGTTCTAGAAGACTATCACTACCCACTGCACTGCCACGAGGAAGTGTTCTCAAGTTTAAAAATAGGAATATTTTTTTCTAGAATAGACCTAAGTGAGGTATACCTCCAAATACCGGTGGATGAGGATAGTTCGAAGCTGTTATTTATAAACACACATCGTGGTTTATATTAATTCGAAAGGTTAGCTTTAGGAGTGAAAGTCACGCCAGCCATTTTCCAACAAGTAACGGATACAATGCTGGGCGGACTGGATTTTGCGATAGCGTATCTTGATGACATTTTGATTAACAGCAAATACATCGAACAACACCAGAAACATGTAAATCAAGTGTTTGCGAGAATCCAAGATTATGGGTTCAAAGTAAACGAAGAAAAATGTGATTTCTCCCTGGAGGAAATAAAATACATGGGTCATGTTATCGACAAGGACGGCAGAAGGCCCGACCAAAAAAAAAACATGCCGGCGCCAGAAAATGTCACGACATTACAGAGTTTCCTGGGGGCTAGCAAATTGCTACCAGGCCTTTATCCCAGAAATGCATAATTTACGCGCTCCATTAAATGAGTTATTAAAAAAAGATAAATCCTGGGTGTGGACACCTGAATGCCAGGATGCGTTTAATAAAATTATAGAAAGGCTTACGTAAGAGTTATTTCTAACACATTACAACACAGAATTGGACATAATCGTGGCTGGCGACGCTAGTTCATATGGTTTAGGAGCGTGTATCCTACATATAATGCCGGATGGGACACATAAACCCATTGCATATGCATCTAGGAGCTTGCCCCCGACGGAAAAACAGTATTCTAAAATCGAGAAAGAGGCCCTAGCAATAACATTTGCGGTAACAAAGTTTCACTGATACATACATGGTAGACGATTTAATTTACAGACATACTATAAGCCGCTTATTACAATTTATGGATCTAAAAAACGCCTACTGGTATATACGGGTAATAGGCCACAAAGATGGGGAACTACCTAATAAAATTACAACTTCAAAATGCAGCATTTGCCTTCAAATAAAATCTATCATGCAGATGGGTTGTCGAGACTAGTGCCAAAACAGAGAGAGACTCTAGAAGACACAGTGATTGCGTCTCTTTCAACAGAAGATTTGAAAGAAATGTTGTGCGAGAGCTCCCGGTGACGCTATACGAGATAAAAAAAGAAGCTCACGAGGATGAATTTATCACCAGCACAAAAATGAAAATGGTAGATAAGGATGTACATGTGGCAAAGAGTTTCTTACTCTGTGATGAGGTACTCATGCACAACGAAAGGGTGGTCATCCTAGAAAAACTACGAAAGAAAATTCTAAAAGATTTTCATGTTGGCCATCCAGTGATAAGAAGGAGGAAGGGTTTCAATGAGGAGTTTTGTGTACTGGCCAGGTATGGATGATAACATTGAAAAAGCAGTAAAGCTGTGTAACGGTTGTGCCTTGGCGGCAAAAGCACCGCATATAAAACATAGCCCATAGCCAAAGACCGACCGTCCGTGGCAAAGAATCCACGTGGATTTCGCGGGACCACTGGAAGGTTTTTACCACTTAATCGTAGTCGACAGTTTTTCGAAGTGGCCCAGTGTACTACGTTACAAGAGTCCCACGTCGGAGGTTACGATAAGATTCCTACATGAACTATTCGACCGTTTTGGGGTAGTTGATTTTCTGGTGAGTGATATGGGACGCAGTTCACGTCATCAGATTTTTTAGGAGTTCTGCGCGACGTTTCAAATCAGGCATATAACGACTCCCCCATATCATCCTAGGTCAAACGGCCAGGCGGAACGTTTCGTAGACACGTTGAAAAGAGCACTAAAGAGGCCGATGATACTCCTAAGGAGAAGGCTTTGCAACAATTTCTGCAAGTATATAGAATTACTGAAAACGTAAACGTACCATCTTCATTATCCCCCGCAGAGATGATGTTTGCGCGGAAAGTCAAGTCCGTGTTTGATAAGTTACTACCTAAACAAAATAATAACGATCGAATCTCTACGGTACCGAAGAAAAAATAGAGCCAAGGAGATAGAGTATACTTTAAGATGTTCAACAACCACGCATCGTTCTGGGAACCCGGTACAATTGAAAAGAGGATCGGGTCGATGGTCTATATTATAAAAGGACCACAGTTCTCGTATAAGAGACATCTTAATCAGATCAGAAAAAGACTGTCAGATGAGACGGACAGCTCTCCACAAGTGGAGGACGTGATGGACGTGATATATGACACTTTCAACTTGCCAGCACCCCAGGTAGTCACACAGAAACGGCAGCCAAAAAGAAAACAAATGGCTCCGGACTACATAGAGATAAATCCGAAAAGGAAACGTTACTAAGACGTCTTAGGAGGTAAAACTTGGAAGGGGGTGTTATGGTGCCGTACCTGTACGAAGAGCAAATGGACTCGTCCATCCATGATAAAATGCGAGAAACATTTCAACTCACAGTCTTCTTTCCACCCCAGTTCTATACTGGCAGTCCAGAATACTACTTCTTGTATATATATTCTTTTTCTTCAATAATATATCTTTGGTCCTGTAACCCCGTGTGTCCGTGTCTTTATTTCTGCCCCTAACAGGGTCACAACAATATTGTAGATAATATTATACAGTGAACTTCCGATTAGACATTAATACCAGCGGTTTCAAAATAAAATTGCATGTATGAAAGATTTATGATGTACTGATGTAGAGTAGATAGTAACAGGGTGTGGGAAGAATCAGTTATATTTTCTTATGTATATATATATATATATATATATATATATATATATATATATATATATATATATATGTATATATATATATATATATATATGTATATATATATATAATGTATATATATATATATACATATATATATATATAGGTTAACATCTCATAAATAACCGCACCTGTGCCTGTAAATTCAGTGTCGACTTATTCTCCATTCTTAGTAAGTCGCACTCCCCTTATCATCTCACGATCCTAGAAACAATGTATATTAAGTCCTTGAGACCTTCTCTTTGCAAGCAAAGAGAAAATCCCCTCGGGCTTAATGTTGTTTCTATTTGATTGAACTTTTTTTTTACCCCTTTCCCTCGCTATAATTCTCATAGCATCTTTTTTATATTTTTTATACATTACCTCGATAGTTGGCTCTGTTGAGCGAGGTACGAAACTGGTCAGCTGCCCTTTCATCTTTTTAATTTCTTAATTCATTATAAGTAATAAATATTGTCACTTCAATGCCATATATATATATATATATATATATATATATATATATATATATATATATATATATATATATATATGTTAGTAATTCGGAGAAAATGATGGAGCAGTCAACTTTCAAAATAATTTATACCTTTTTCCAGAGAACAATGATAATTCTTTTTAGTTATATCTTTCTGGGGTAAGAATCAAAACTGGTATCATAAAACACTCGTAAAACGACCTTACTTTCTTTCATGATTTTCACCATTACATATATATATATATATGTATATATGTATATGTATATGTATATATATATATATATATATATATATATATATATATGTATATATATATATATATATATATATATCGAGCAGTATGAACACAGCTGCCGTCGTGACTGCAGTGCAATGTTCTTTTCAAAAGTTGAACTCTTTATGTCAGCTGCTTTTAAGTAGGATTAATCTTTCGCTGATTTACCGAGTTATGTGCAAAGACGTTGAACTTTGCGTTTGAAAAATAACTCGTGTTCCGGGGTTCGTGCCTGGCGACCGGTGTTAATAATTCTTCTCTACACTGACGAATCCAGTAAGGATGAAACGTATACGTATGTGGATAAAAAACAAATATTTGGAATTAATTATATATTATTATATAGTTCAGCCGACTTTTGTACTGTCGAATGATTGAACTGTGATGTTATAATATATAGGGTAATTTAGTATCTACTTCTGTTAATATTACTATATTAAATTTACTGATTTGTAGAACAGCTGTCAGAAGTTATTTCTAAAACAGGTATAACAAATTCGATTTGTCTAGAGTTACGGACTAATTGGTCTTGCATAAACAAAACTTCCCCCTATACTGAATGATACTATTTCATCATAATATAGGATAATATTTACTTTAGTATAATCTGTAAAATTGGGACGCAATAATTTTGTAGAACTTTTT